>JAKIJQ010000011.1:3600000-3990000 GCA_023373905.1 Rhizoglyphus robini | reverse complement strand
TATCCTCAATTGTTTTTAAACTCACAAGTCAATCTTCACTCGAGTTGGTTCGAAATGTCCAACTGGAACAGTACTTTGGCTCAAGACGGTATCACCTCATGTTGATAGCTGCTGAACTGGTCAACCGAAAGGCCGCCCACTATATGATCAATACTCGATTTGTGGGCTTCGATGATGTGCCACGAAATTGCGCACGAACATTCCAACAAATAATGGAACGAATTGTGAAGAAAGAGATTCATGACTTTGAATGCACAGTTCAATATATGAAGCACGAGATGAATAATAGCCAGACGGGAGTCATCTTCGAAAATATTATCAGTGAGTATGCGCGATTTGTTAAATGATGAAGACCATGATTAGATTTGAGTCGAGCTGTTCGATTATGTTACAAAACAAATTACAAATAAGCAAACGTGTATTGCCAATTTTTACCAATTTCGAAACAATAAAAATCATTAATTTGCAATTCCGTTTGCCTGCCTTCATTTGTTTTTTTCCAATAATCATAAATAATGATTTCGCGCAACTGCGCGCCACACAACTTTAAAGACATTCAACCTTGAGGTGCACTCTAAAAGTGCAAAATACTCTCAACTGCTCGTATACATAGATCGTATGACTTTTCATGCGTGTGCGATATCGATTTTATGACAAAAGTTGAGCTCAAATTGAAAACGCAAAATTCAGATTAGGTTTTCACGAGCTTCCGAAAGATTTTCAAGTATCAAGCACATTTTGTTTTGCTCAAAATTGCATTTTTTTAAACAATAAATAATTAAAAAATGAATATCAAGTTTCATTTACTGCATTTCGTTCTAATTACCATCCAGAAAATTGTATATCACATTTGTTCTGTGCTCAGTGGAACCAACAACTACTTACGCTTGCACCATCCAATGGATTCTGTAATTCAATTGTTATCGTTCAATTCATACAGATTTTTCAATCACTACTTTGAGACAATTCACTTCATCTCCCAAACGGGTAAAACACCAAAATGGCTTCAAATCCGAGAAGTATGCACACAATATCGTTTGGCTGTTATGTTGCTGTTTTACTTCTTCCCTCAATGGACATCGTTTCGTGTGTACTTCTTCGATTCCGTCTATCTCAACAGCAACATGAGTGACGAATTTAGTTTGATTATGCTCTGGCTTTTGTCTCTGTTCAATATTGTGAGCTATCAAATGTTTTATCATGCGTTTCAAAGTGATTTCATTAAAATTCCTTTTGATGTGCTGATTAATCGAAATAAAAAGTACGAGAAGATTAGAAAAATCTCAATTCTACTCACCGATTTCATGCAATTTTATTCGGTTTTAATGAGTACGTTATCATTTATTTTATTTTTAGAATAATTAATATTTTTAAACAGTTTTCATCGGAGTTTACACGCAATTCAACATTCTATCACTAGTCTACAGCAATCGATATTATTTTTCAATATCAATAAATGGCTTTTTGTCAGTAATATTCATGCAGCTCAACGCAATCATGTTTTACATTACACTTTCAGTCATCTTGATTGAAATGAAAATTTTACTAATTTTCCCAATAGTTTGCAGTGTAGTCATCTTTGATCAACTCAATAGCTGCTCAACCAAACTCAAACTAAGGAAAACAGTCAAACGAAATTTGGTTTACTATTCCAACATAATCAAGTTGGATCGTTTCACTCGTGAGCATGCCCAAATTCGTCGATCAATCTTTTCGATCAATAAAATCTTTGGCCACCAACTGATGATCATGATTGCGATGATCACACCACTGAATACGTTTCTAGTCATGTTGATTCTGTTAGGCATATTGCCAACTGTTAATTCAATTTCGGCCGGAGGAATGATTTCATTTCAAATGTTGTACATTTACGGTATTCACTGGTTGGCGGTCCAGTACTCGCCTCGGATCACTCAAGTGAGCCATCGGTTGATTCGTTTTAATGTTGATGAGATGTTTCGGGCTAATACGGTGACAAACATTAAATTGTTTTTGAATATTCTCATGCTGCACAATCCAAATCGGTACGGAATTACCTATGGATCGTTTGGTTTGGTTACGATGCAGACTTTTATCAAGGTATGCTGACTTTGTTTGTAATTGGTTTTAATTGTGTTTTTCGTTATCTTTTAGTTTATCTTTTTCTATTACAAATTCATGACATTTTTCTACAAACTTTATCGTTAATAGCTCGTTTTATTATTATTTGTTTAATGTTATGAGAGAGACATTTGCACTTCAAAACTCAATTTGTGATCTACTTTCTGGTCTGTTCGCCAACTTTGATCATCACCTTGACGCCCTCACCACTGATCACACTGTCAAAGGCCTTTTGACTGTCATACAAACTGAATCGATGGGTGATCAACTTTTTGAATGGAAACTGTCCCGATGCGATCAATTCAATTGCTTCAGGGAAGGTTCCCATGCTTCGGTGGCATGTTCGAATGTCCACCTCACGGTTGGCTGCCTCAGCCACAGGCAAAGTAATATCGGTGGGGCCCATGCCTACAAACATGCACAAACCAGAAGTTCGGGTGCAAATCATGACCAGTCGGAAGTTGACCGCAACACCAGAGCACTCAAAGGTTACATTGGGCAGTTGTCCACCGAACAACTCTCGCACCTTAGCTTGCAAGTCCTTCTCGGTCTGACCCTTCTGAACCAAAATGGTCTCATCAGCGCCAACCTCTCGGGCCAACTTGAGTCGTCCTTCGTTGATGTCCGTCATGACCACTCGGTTCGCACCATAAGCTCGAGCCACAATGCATGTGAGCAAGCCAATTGGACCAGCACCAGTGATGAACACCTTTGAGCCATAAGTGACACGAGCACGTTTGACAGCATGCACAGCAATGGAAATTGGCTCCAACAGTGCGGCATCCTCCGCATCTACATGGCTTGGAACTCTAAATTTGTAGAAAATAATTAATAAAATAAAAATTCCTACATAAATCAAACTCACTTGAAAACAAATCTGCCCTCATGCACAAAGTAGTATGTTAGACTGCCATTGTATGGAGGACTGGTGGTGGTGGCCTTCACACACAGATTGTACTCCTTGTTCTGACAGTAGCTACACTTGAGACAAACAAATGATGGCTCATAGGTGACAAGGTCGCCTGGTGCCACGTGAGTCACCTCAGAACCGACTTCAACCACCTCAGCGGAAGCTTCGTGTCCAAGTGCCATTGGCGGGTGGATGATAATTTCTCCAAGCTTCATCTCTTTCAGGTAGTGAATGTCCGTACCGCAGATACCGACACTGAGTGTTCGAAGAAGAACCTCTAAAATGTTATTAAAAATAATTACAAAAAAAGCATTTTGTAATTACTATTAATTACCATTTGGCTTAGGTTTTTGGGGCAATGGGTAAGGCTCCACGCGAGCATCATCGATGGCGTGCAAAACGAAAGCCTCGTTCTTGAAACCAGCGGGAATTGGCATGTTTGAAGTGCAAGTGTGGTGATTTACTTCTAAAAGAAGAAAGAAGTTGATGGGTGAATGAAGTAAGTGATTCGACCGAAATGTAGAAAAAAAGACTCTCAGAGGGAACACTATTTATATGTTCAGAGGTGAAATAGAGGTTCAGGCATTGAAATATGGCAAACAAACTGTTGGTATGATAGCGATTTCAAGCAAAGAAAGCAGAAAACCAAACCAATGAAGCATTGATGGACTGATTAGGTTTGGCCTGTGTTACTCGAAAAATTGCTCGTGATTGACTGAACACAGCATGTGTCAACCGAAGGTGTTCGATCGTTAGCAACAGATTATTATTACATTGATCGAGTGACTCAATTAGACAAAACTTATCAAATTACTTTAATTAAATAAATTAAATCTAAAGTCATTTAACAGGCCACTTACCAATAATGTCGAAATCCACTTGATCATACAATTGAAGACATGTGTTCTTTAATTATATACGAATTTGTTTACATTAATTTCCATATTCTTGTTGTTGTTCGTCCCAAATTGACCTTGGACACTCGAACGCACACTCATAATCTAGTTTCAATGATAACTTGGTGTAGGAAAATTTGGCATGATAAAGCAGACAAGCAGGCACGAGGTTGAGGTTTCCAGTGTCACAAAAGTATAATCCAGCTGACAAACAGTAATAATTATTATGAAATATATGTTAACTATTTGGTATAGTTGAGTTATCTCGATGATGATAATTAAACCACCAAATGGCTAATTAGATGCACAGTAGAAGAAATGTCACAGTAATGCACCAGCACCAATCAGGCAAATGGCATTGGTTTGGTATATCTTTGCACGCTCTGTTTTGGTGAATGGAAATTTTCGTTCGCTATTTGAGGCAACAGTTTCTCAATTTTGTCATTTTTCTATTGACCAATACTGTCTTTAAAAGATTAAAAGATATAAACTATCGGATTTTGTTTAATCTTTAGTTAGAAATTTAAAATATTTCATAAGATTGCATTATTTTAAGTAAAAGATCTCTGAAAAGTTAGATTATTTGAGCATCACTGTTCACTTGAACTTTGCCATCTTTCATGATTCGAATCATCTGTCAATACGAACGATAAGAAGAATACAAAGTTTGTCCTGATAAGACACCGAAGAAACTAGCCAACCAACCTTAATTATCTTATCAAACCATCTTATTTACACTAATTAGTAAATACATACAAAAAAACTGTCTAGCACAAAAATATACAAATCCTGCCTTGGGCTTTTCCATTCTGTGTGAAAACCCGATTCAAAACTTCGAATTGAAGTTACAAATCTAAATTTATTAAGACCAATAAAACCTGGCTATACTAAGATTATATCTTGCACGTTGAAATGTTACAATTTAAAATGAAAAATTTTGTGCGTTCCAAAGAGTTCACACATTTTGTTTTTCTCAATCGATGTATCGATACGACGAACTTTCTTTGCACTTTTGTGCTGATTACACTATCACATTTTGATAAGTAGGTTAAAATAGCCTAGTGGGCAATCTGTCAGTAGGGTAATGTATGATATACAACCAAGGAGCAATTGAATGTTCATTATCATGAATCGAAATCTAGTTGAAAGTGTAATTTGACCCACAACTTGTCTATGCATGATTAGAATGATGCATTTAGAGGGAACCAACTTGGATCGATCAACTCGATAATTCAGACAACAAGAAGCTGGAAAATCATTTATTATTTGAATTTTGTTTAATATGACTGTTCAAGAAATGAAGTTTCTTAGTTGATTATTTTTTTGTCATTTTTGTGATTAACGTTTGACTTCAATAAAACTTTTACAAAGGCCCAAATAGATCATTTATTTATATCAACTGAATTTAAATATAAGTCATTGTTAGGCTGGTTAGGAATAAAAATCCGAATTATACTTCTGTGAAATTAAAAATTTTCACGAATAAGCAATACTGAATAATTTGGTTCTCAAAACGGAATCATATTTCCTGCTTCTACCGGTGTAATGTAGAATGTATTAGAATTGAAAGTTTGGCATAAAAGTTTTGCCTTGATGAAAATATTAAATTTTAATCAATTTTAAATCTGTACTCATTTTGTTACTTTTGTTTCGTGCAAACTTGTGTTAATCAAATAAATAATTTAAGCAACGTGTAATTATCGAGTCATGTGGTTTATTTCTGTGACTGGGTTTATAAATATTTGATTGAATTTTCAGTTACCTTATTGAATGTATTTAAATTACCATTTCAGTTTTCAGAATTGCATTGGTAACATAATTTTGAAAATGCTCAAATTACAAAAATTCTCGAAGCAAATTCTGTTGGAATTGTTAACACTCAATTACATAATTTACTTTGACATAACAAAATGCATGAAATATTATTTCGACTATTGGACAGTGATTCACCGATCAGAGAACACCAAATCCAAAAACCAATCCGTTCAATCAAACGAACGAAAGAATGTTATTCTTTCGATCTTGAAAACAGTTTCAATATTAACCACAATTGCATCTCTCTACATGTTGACATTGACATGCGTTCCACAGATTTCCACTTACTGGCGAGTCATTCTGTGGGATCAAATGCTCTTTCAGGGCGTTCGACCGCAGCTCAACTGGATCTGGGTACTGTGTGGTTTCTCGTGCATGTACATTTATAATCAAATGTATTTGTATGGAAATGAGAAACAGCGCGAACGTCAAACCATTTGGTTGACAATGCAATTCTTGAAAGATGGCGATAAAAGATTTTCTTATGAACGAGTGATGCAAATTGATTCTGCAAAATTGCGTAAAATATTGAAATTCATACTCAAAATTTATTCTACAAAATATTTTTGTAAGTTTAATTTATAATTTTTGTATAATTTTTTATCTTTAAAATCTAGTATTTCTTCAACTATATTATATGATTCAAGTATTCATCTACGTGTGCAATGATCTTGATCTGTTTTTCTCAACAATATTCGGATCAATTTTCAATTTGACAGCACTTGTGGCAAATGGAATTGTGTCTTGGACTTACATTTATCTGTTAATGATGGAATTTTTTCTTAAGACCACAATTGGATTTCTGTTTACCTATGCAACCTTTGTTCGACTTCGACAGGTGAATCGACTTTTAGTAAAGCGAAACTTTGTTGCTTCGTTTAATCAAAAATGGGTTTACTATTTTCGAATTCATTTTGGTTTGACTCGATTCTATCGATTTCACACAGAATTGCTCTTGGACATCTTTGAGGCGAATCGGCTGTACGGCTTGCCACTGTGTGTCTATATGGCAGTAGCTGTGCCCACCAGTGCGTACCAATTGATACTGTGCCTCACAGGCAACCAGTTGACTCGAATGGCATTTGTTAACTGCATCAATTGTGTGTACTATCAGATTATGTTTTGTTTTGGCTTTCATCTCACCGCTGCAATGTACAGCAAACTCATTCATAAATGTGGTCCGCTTTTGGCTAATATCAATGTGCAAATTATGAACAAAAGTCGGAGACAGAAAAATAGAGTACAAATCAGTTTCGTGCAACAACTCAAATTGGCTTTGTACATTGAAAAATTTCAATGCAACAAAAAGTATGGATTCACATATGCGAGCTTTGGGCTCATTTCGTTTGGATCATTCTTCAAGGTTTGTTACTTCTTATGAAGATAACAAATTAATAATTGTTTTTTTTGTTCGCCAAATAAGTTTGTGCTGTTCTACTTTGAACTTTTAATGTTTTCATATAATTTGATTAATTTAAAATACTTTGAATAAGTCAATAAATTAGTTTAGAGCCCATATTGACCCAAAAGTGGTTCTTGCTTTGTGACAAATAACATATTACTTATAAAATTAATTTTCCTTGATCTTATTATTATCTTATTAAAGTTTTCCTTCTTAATGATGGATTTTAATGACTATGCAAGTCACAAGGTCTCACGGCTAAATGTATCAGTGACCACATTAAACTACTTTACCAAGATAATTATTGTTGAGAGTATCCGGATATAAACCTTAATCATATCCAGAAATAATGTTCCATTTGAGTTTAAGTTGAATCGATCGAAAGTGGTTCATGGTTGGATATCATGACAAATATTTAATCTTAATGTTGAAATATATTAATACTAACTAGTAAGTTACTTTTTATTACCTTGTTTTTGTTCAAAATGCTCAACTTTCTCAGAAAGTGTATATAAAACCAGAATGTGTTTGAGCAATTATCATTTACTTGGCTTCACTTGTATTCAACACACTTGGTTGTCTCTGTCAATCCACTGTGAATCTAACCTCAGAAAAATGCTTCAATTATTAATTTTAATTTTTCTGACTTCTTTCAAATGCATTAAAAGAATCTTCAAAATTCTTTATGTTCATATTTGTGAATGTTATTTCGAATTTGACACAATCAAGGACTGCAATTCGCTGGACGAAATCGAAACCTTGAAAAAGGCGCGACCGCTGCTTAGCTTTTCTCGATTTCCCTGGTTGAAAGTGAACTTGCACTTTTTGGCACCTTGTTTGGCGATGTTGTACTTCCACCTAGACAATGTCTATGTGGTCTACATCTTGTATGACCACTACAATGCCATTGGAATGCCCGAACTGATGAGCCACCGCATGACGCCATTCGCTTTCTGGGACATTTTTGATATTCTCATTTTTGTGGCAATATCGCAAGGATTGTTCACTTTTGGGTATCTAACTCTGAGACCAAACATGAGCCCTGAGTACTTCATGTGGGCTGTGTGGAATGAGGCCATTCAGAAACGAACTATTTACTACAAAGGAAAGTGTAAGTGCACTATATAACCAATAAATTTTTATTTTATTTTGTTGTTGTTTTAACCAAGTTTGGAAACAAGACAAATCAGACCGAATTCTGAAGAAGCGTGCAACGATGAAGAAAATCTACACTGTTGTGATGGTGGCTGCGTTTCTGTTGTTGCACGGATTTTATGTTGGCTATCATTACTATAATGCCATTCAGGATGGAAATCTTTTTACACCTCGAAACATATGGCTTTCGCTGTATTACAATTTTTGGGCTTTCTACAACAACTGTGGTAAGTTGGTGGTTTTAAGTCTTTATTCTAATGTCAAAATGTATAAATATTTTTCAGGATTAGTTTACATTCCGTTTTACTTTCATCTGGTGACTAATTACATTCAATCGAAACAGCAGAGCAAACTTGGTAAGATCAACTCACTAGTTGATGACGTGAACCGCATTGAAAATAGCAAACGCCTCTCTCGAAATATTCCGCAACTTCGGTCTATTGTTTGGAGAAAGTTTCTAATGAGCAATCAAAAAGTATTAAGCCTCTTCAACGAATTGAACGTTTATAATCGATTTTGGAGTTTCATTTTGACGAATTTTTTATTTGGTTATGTGGTCATGATTTGCGGACTGGTCTATGTTGCCTTGTTCGGAGAGGTGGACACGATTTTCAAGAAAACATTGCAAATATTTTTCTCGATTGATCTGTTTGTTACAATTATGCTTGTCACCAGTCAGTGTTCGATAATTGTCAGGAAGAATATTGCAATTTACAGGGCTAATCTGCGATTTGCCTTTGCTTTCTCCAAAACACTTCAGCCAACTAAAACTCAGATGATGACGGTAAGTAATTTGCAATAAAATGAATGCACTAATGGAAAATTTACTATCCATAGTTGAACAAGATGATTTCAAATTACAAGGGCACCAAAAATGGATTCCGCTACATCAATGGTGGACTTATTGATTCGCGAATGTTTGAAATTGTAATATCGATTTGATCATTTGTTTAATATGTTCTAATATTTGATTTTAATAGTTGTTTGTCACAATCTCAGTGTTGTTCATGAAAATACTTAAAAAGAAACTAATGGGAATGGATTACATTTGATAAGGCCGTGTTTGTGCTGTGTTTTCCAATAAGGAATTTGAATACGTTAGCCTCTTTCAGCAAGTACCATTTAGCAGTAAATTGACAACCAATTCATACATGTTAAGTGTATTTTTGCTATAACAATTTATTAAAAATCATTATAAAATTCATTTTGCTATATATTAAAAAATCCAAAACTAATTTATAAGGCGTTTAAGAGATTAAAAAAAGATATTAAAAGATTTAAACCGAGAACATAAGTCAAAAATTTTCATAAATAATTTTACAATTATGAAAAAAATAAAATTTTATCAAAACAATTTTGTATAATTTCAAACAATCTTTGGGTTGTACCACTGGAGAAAATTGTTAATCAGCAAGTTCTTCCCATTAAGGGCCACATAGGTGAGCCCAACAGGAAGACCAAATTGAATCTTGATAAGCGCCTGAATGCTGTTGTTTGTGTAATGGTACTGCAATTCTGGATCCAGCACTATCAACAACCAATCGTGCTCTGAGTAAAAAAAAATAGATTTTAAAAATTAATCATTTCAAAAAATCAAAATTACTTTCATTAACGATAGTGTCCATTCGAAAGAACATAAAGCACGCTTGAAGAATGTTCACTTGTGAATCTACATACGTGATATAGTCGAAATTCCAGTCCTCAATCATCCGACCAATATCACCATATTGTTCAAAGTAACCACTCGAACGGTTGAGGACAACTTTGAAGAATCGTACTTCAGCAGTGTCCTGGGCAGCCAAGTCAAATGTGCTTCGCAGTTGTCGGGAAATTTTGAATTTGTGATCAGGCAATGCACAAGTGGATTTGGACTTAATTAAGAAATTTCCCATTATTGTATTGGCGCGGGTTTTAATGATTTTATGTGTGTGTCAATCAAATAAACAATCGAATAACTGAACCCAGAACAAGGAAAAGTTTTGCTTAATATTCGACAAAGGAAATGTTTATTATTCATAATTGATATTTTATTTTAAACTATGTAAAATGTAAATTGTAAAATAAAATGGCCTGAAATAATCAAGGTCATTGCTATGAATAATTGTAATAAAACTGTCTGACAAGCCAGAAAAGTAGCGAGACTTTTCGAAAATTATACAAAAGCTGATGTATTCAATTATGACGGATCTACATTTTACGACAATTTAAAGCCAGCCAAGCATTGTTAATAGGTCTAAAAATAATTTTCAACTGAAACCCAACTTTAAATGAACTTAATGTAAGAACTTTGACAACATATTTACTAGTAAATGAATCGAATGACTCTTGTTTACCACAATTTGCTCTGAATAAAACATGAAGAGTGGTTCACGTGTAAGGGAAGAAGCAGAAAATGTTTGCTGCTGTACATTTACCTTTCGAATGTATCGATTTCAAATAAGCAAATACAATGTGATCCAATAGGCATTTATAATTTCATAAAAAATTAATCTTTACAACGGATATTATTTTACACAACTTGGTTGAATATTTATTAATTATTTACGCCATTTTTATATTTTTAGATCTGCGATTCTTGTCTTACTTGTTAGAAAACAAAATTCAAATTTCAACACTTTTATGGGTGACTCTGTATCAAGTAGAAAATTGCGTAGGTTGTTTAGTATCCGGTTGGTAACTGAGTGCATGCCTGAAAAGCTCTAACGAAATTCTCTAAATTGAATTTTGATAATAAATAAATAGTTCTTTATTATTTTTAATTCAATTTATTAAATCTTCTTTAATTGCTTTAAAATGGCCATAATATGTCTACCTTATTACCCCAACATATTTTACTCGACCATCAAGGAAATCGTCCACCATTATGATTCCGAGAAAGTGCGTCTCCAAAAGCGAATCACCAAAATAATGTTCAACTTTTGTCTACTTCGAATTTGGTGCATTCTTTACATGATTTGGAATCATTTTCCGCAAAATATTTTACTCAAATGTGATTATGTGCTTCATTTTGCAAAGGACAATCCTGAACTGTACGATGATCAATTCATGATCTGTCTTATGTTGATGGGAATATTCATTTACATTGCTCAAAGATTGCTCTACCAAAAGAACATCGATATGATCACGTGGAAGCATTTTTATGCTATTGTGGTTGACAATTTGGATTTGTACCACAAATGTTGTCTGTCCGAACAGAAAGTCCAACAATTAATTCAGAAGAAAACGAACGAATTTTATCGTGACATTCATGGGGAAGACAATTTGTGTTGTTTGATTATACCCGTGAGAGTGATTAAATTTTATTGTCAAATCAGAGCAAAATGGTCTATTTGGTACAACTTTGATCACGTTGATAAGGGCGAGTTGAAGAAACAGAAATTGAAGATATGTTTGGAAATTCCGATTAAATTGAGAATTAAATTGATTAGATATATTGTCGTCATTGAACAGGGCTGTGCAGTCTATCAGATTACGGTTTGTAAGTATTGCCATTTGCCATTTGCCATTTTGCCATTTGCCATTTGCCATTTGCCATTTGCCATTTGCCTTTAAACTTTCTAAAAATTATTTTACAAAATTCTTGTTCTAGTTGTTCTATTCATCATCTACGGCATCTTGTATCTACCAACTTTTGTTGGCAATTCCTTATTCAATTTACCTCTGATCATCTTTGATCACATCACCATTCACTACATCTTTCGTCTACTTGTCCGCAGTGGCGTCTACTGTTTCCTGTGTTTTATTTCAGTCTGTGTGAATTCATTCAAATTTAATTATTTCACTAAAACTTTTCGTTGCATCATCAAACAACATCGATTAGTCAAGTTTCGTTCTTATTCTTTTCGAACTCAAATATCTCAAAAACTCGAGCAGTTCATCACTGAACATACGATCATTTGTTATCATATTTTGCGTGGAAATCAAAAGATTTGGAGTAAAATTTTATTATCGTTTTTGTGCACAAATCTTCCTTCGAATATTTACTTTTTCATTAGACTCTTCTTGATGAACACAGATCGACGATTGCCGTTGATTGATAGTTTAGCAATTGGATGCGTCTTCATTGGTCAGTCATGCATAGTTGTGATTGTGTTGGTGTTGCTTGCACAGCAATCGAAAGCACTGCACAGTTTTCATCGATTCGTTCCAGCAGTTCAACAAATGTTAAGCGGAAATGGCAAACTTTGGTATAAACTTCAATACGATGCTTTACTACAACGATTGACTCGAGGACCAATGTACGGGGTGACCATTGGCCCACTTTGGGTCATCACGTATGATACTATATTTCAGGTATTAGATTTGATTTCAAAATCAATGCATTTTTAATAAAATTAATTTATTACAGATTTTGTTGGTCTACATTTATTATGTACTATTTGCATTTAATCTTGAACTACAATCTCGTCATAATGATCAAGAATTTTTAATTAATTTATAAACAAAATTAATAAAGTTTTATTAAAAAAAATTCATACTAAACAATAAAAATAATAAATTTGATGAATTTTGATTTGAGTAATCTCTTATTCGCTTCCAGTTTCCTTCTTTGGCTCCTTCTTTGGTTCCTTGGGTTCTTTTGGGTCCTTTGGCTTAGTTTTCGGATTAATCTTCTCTAACTCATGAGCCAATCGAGGCTCAGCAGTGGTGAGTTCGTGCTTCAGTTGGGTGAGCTTACTTGACTCGCTGGCTGAATTCAGTTCGGAGATGAGTTTCTTGATTCTTCGGTTTTGATCACGGACGCTTCGTGTGTCTTTTTCTCCTCTTCCAATTTCTTGATGGCAGCCTCTGCTTTCTTCTCTAAAGCAGTTTCCTTGGTGATCAAACTCGACTTGGCATCACATTAAATTCAAGTAAAATAAAATATTTAATTATTGAAACCAAACACGGATGTCATATTGTTTAACGTCATTAGATTGATTAAGATTAAATTTTTATATTGCCAAAAAAATCAATGTACTTCATCTCATCAGCATAAAACAATACAATAAATCGAATATATAATATATTATCGATTATCTCTGATTGAATTACAACAATAAACTGCTTCCCTAACAGGAACACATCGAGGATGGTGGTGATCCTAACGATACATATTGCAATTTTGTGAGAAATTGTGTAATAAAATAATGATTATTTAGGACAAAATGTGACATAGTAATATGTGGATTCTTTATCTCGAGTGCACCAAAAAGTGTTCGATTCGAAAACACTATTCTTGGCATCGGGACAAGAGTTCTTGAACGCCCCATAATAAGCAGACAAGTCTGCTGTTTTGCATCGTTCTAGTTCTGCGTACTGTCCTCGACAGCAGAACATGTCCGTATCGAAGGCTTGACAGGGTGACTTGCATGCAACTACATGATTTGTCGAGTTCAGCATCTGTAATTCACTAGGACAGTACACGTTCAGGTCATTCTTGCAGCCAGCCTGAGCACAATCGTAATAATCGTGTGTGGTTCGTTGAAAATGTGCTACTGGTTTAATTTGAATCGGCAAGTTGTAGCCATTTTCGAGGTTCACTTCGTAAATGTCCTTGTCGTGACTACCATCAAAGCTAAAGTGAGCAACAGTGACAGGACCTATTGGGCCATTTCCACCGCATTCAATTTTCCCACCTTTAATTGAAGGAAATTATTAGTTAATTTTAATTTCAACATTAGATTAACCTTACCACAGTCTCCTGTTTGGCAATGACCCGTCTCGTCACAATTAGTTCGAGCCCAAATTTGACCAGTCCAACGAGTTGGAACTTTAAGAACATGGCCTAAAGTTTCAGCCAGCCTGAAGCCACCATTATCGAGAAGTTTACTGCCATTGTTGCTCACAACTCCAGGCCAAATAGGAAATGTACAAAAATTAAGAATAAGTAAAACATGATCAGAAGCATAGACGCTTGACCAGTACTGGGTTGCATTGAGCAGAAACAAATACAATAACGAATAAAACAACTTCATTTTTGTGCACAACTTACTGAACGTTTAATTAGAACGTTTATAAAGCCTTCTTAAGTATCGACTCGACGATTTGCCATTAAAAATAACACCAACCTATTAATTGCATTATCTGCTGTTCGATTTTATCAAAATTTCTTGCATTGTGTGCAATATATGCAGCACATTATTATGCTCAATAGATTTACAATCTTGCACATTTTGTTCTATCAGTTTTGAGATATTTAAAATCTACAATCTATAATTAACTTGGAATTACTAACAATACAATGCTAATTAGACAATATATGTAATGCAGTTTATTAATTAATTTAGTTAATTAAATAAAATAAATTACATCACTTCAAATTATGAATTTCCACCAAAAGTTGAGCAACCTGATCAATGTTGACTTCAGTGTGAAGCACTTCTTTCACGGGCTCTGTTGCAAGGCCAATTTTTTCAAGTACAGCCATCAAAGAGTTGTACTTCAGATAAGCGGCTTCTGAACTTTTGTATTTGTGTTCGAGATAACGACCAAGAAGATGACAGTACAGTGAGTGATTGTAACTAATTTCATTTATAAGTACAAAATTAAAAATAAAATTATTAATTTAAGTAAACAAAAATTACTGTATAAATTCTGGAAATTCAAGATTTTGACGATTTTTGAACAAAATTTGAGCAATAATCTGTAGTAAAAATAAAATTAAAGAATTGTCAAATTAAAACAAAACATACCAAATCTCGAATTAGAGGATCGTTTTGCATTTCGTTTTGCATCAAAAGTATAAAACTTCTATAACACAAAACAATGTTTTTATTTTTTAAATGTTTTGAATGAGATTTAAATTGAACAAAGTAAGCTTTATCGTTCCATTCGTGCTAATCATGAAAATATTTATTAATTATTAAGTTTTTTTTAATAAACTTATTACCCAACAAATTGCAACACCGTCCATTTGAGAATTGTAGAAAAATGAACTATAGATTGCGGATATTTCAGGAAATGCCCCCTTGACGAGGCTTATTTGGTCATCGTTATTCAGACATTTGAAAGCTGGAAACATTTTACAGAATTTAATGAATTTTCGAGCGAAAAATTCACCAAAATTTACTGCTTGAATCAAACTTGTGACGTAACACACGATTTGATAGTTTTCGTTGAGGTAAAACACTTTGGCTGCATTTTGAATTTCTTCGATTTTGTCCAGTTCGTATTGCTGCAATTCAATTCTTTTGGCCGGGAATTTACATATTTTATTATGTTCAATTCTTGTACTTTGGTCTAGTTTGAATTTTCTAGACAGGCCAATCAATTCCTAGATTATTTTAAAATTCATGATATTTTTAATTAAAATTTAAAATAATATACTTTTTTCATTCCAATCTCGTAACACTTCTTCAGTCGACACTCTTTACAGTATCTTCTGGTTTTGGTACTCATTTTGCATTTTTTATTATTTCTACATTTGAATTCCTATTATGTAAATATAAAAAAATCAGTTATTAGACATTTTCAAGGTCAACAACATACTTGTACTTCAGTTTTGATTGCATTTCGAAGGAAGAATTTCTTGCACGACTTGCACGAAAGTCCGTTGTAATTGTAATAAACTTGACAATGTAATATAATTAAAAGTTAAGATTCAAACGCATTTTTTACTTAAATTAAGAACTTACCAAAAGAACTATCCCCACAAACACGACACAATTTGATGTTTGGGTTGAGATTCATAGCTGTGAAGCAAAAGCAAACATCATACGATTTGTGTATGTTAGTAACGCACATAAGAGGTCTTTTGTGCAGACTTAGTGGTAATATTATCAGCTGAAGCTAGCTCAAGTACAGTTGTAGTCAGCAGCATCGGAGAATAACAATTGTACAAAAATATATTTGATTGTAACTCACAAGATGGCAGCAAAATCAAAATGAAATTTATTTATTTTATTAATTAAATTAAGCCATTTATTTATGAATTCATTTTATTGACAAAAATTATTGATACGATAATAATTAAATGAAAATTAGTGTAACAACAATTTAGAGTAATTAGATACATCATTTGTTTGATTTAGCAATGAATGCATTTGTCCAATTTGAAAAACATTTCTATTAAATAAAAAATATATTATTTTTTTAACCGTAATTTTTAATGGACTTACCAAATATGTTTGATTGGTTTATAAACAAATTGTTTCGTTTTTGTATTTTGTATTGACAAATGCAATTCGGAGAAATGTTTTATCGGCTTTTAGAATTATATTTTTTTGTTTAGTGATTTAAATTAAATAAATATAAATAATATTCAAATTGACTTGTGTAATGTGTGTTATTGCATGATTAATTTGAAAATGTTTGTTGGTCATTTGCATTTTGGCGACACATTTTGATCAACAGTCGATCAATGTCTTTGTGTAAAGTTTTGTTGTCATCTAAAGACAAACTACAATTGTGTGCAATGGAGTGAAGTGCTTGATCAATCTTGTGAAACTGACCACTGAACATGTAGCATTCGATTGATTTGTACAGTTTAAACAAGTCAAAACAAGGCGGTTCACATTTTGCTGTTGTATTTCTGATTAATAATTCAAATTTCTCTGTTAAATTGAGAGAATAAATCCGATATTCCATTGGAGAAATTGATTGTTCACAGGTTGGATTATATTTCCTGCCTGTTTTGCTTTTAATCAATACGTCTGCTAAAAGTAAAGTACTACTAACATCGATATCCCTGTTTGAAACGATACTGAGATTGTTTGGAGTCCAGTTTGGTGCATAAGAATGGAAAGCATTAAGATTCTGCGAAATCTTTCTACCGATTACTTTGATCACATTAGTGAAAGAACTAACTAATCCAGACATGAACAAAGTTGGTCTATGAGCGCCGCTTTGGATAGCTTGATCAACAAGGCTTCTGGCTTTTCTAATTTGAAAACGATCTTCTAAAAAGTACACAACGAGTTGCTTGTAATTGTCCCTAGCCACATTCAGTGCAGTTTGATTATTGACATCGAGTGCGCTTACATCGATGCATCTATGTTCACACAGCAATTTGACCACATCCAAATGACCTTTCCGTGCAGCCAAATGCAATGAAGTTTGCTTTTGTCCGTCTAAAGCATTAACATTCGCACCTCGTTCTAATGAAAGTTTAATTAACTTTAACTTGTTGTCACGGGCTAACAAGTGAAGCATACTTTGGTGTTTTTCATTTTGATAATCAAATATAAAATATTTAATAACATTTTCTTTTTTACCTCTCAATGCTAGTTCATATGGTGTATGACCATTTTCGTTGACAACATTTACATCAGCATTTCGACCAACAAGCAGTTTGATAATCTCTAAATTGCCTTTTTCGGCAGCAATATGCAGCGGAGTGTAACCTTTAAATGAGCCATAAGTCATAGGCATTTTGTATTCTGCATTCTGATGATCAATCAAATATTTGACTATATCAACTTTATCTAGCTCCACTGCTTTATGTACCAAAGAATTTTGTTCAGTGTTCTTTTCAGTAATTTGTTTAGAAACAAAAAATTTTATCAAATCTAATGTTGCATTTCCCTCAATTGCTGAACTCATGAAATCATAGAAATCGACATTGATTCTAGAGTTTGAATCAAGCAAATATTTGACCAATTCAGTGTTGCCATTGTAGGCTGCATGAAGCAATGCAGTTCGTCTTGGAGAATTTTGATTCTTACTAAAATTTATGTTGACATTAACATCCACATTTTTGTCAATCAGATACATGAAAACATCTGTTTTGTTTGCAGCAATTGCTCGGTGAGCTGTGCCCTCGTCAAAGACTGGCAATTTGTCATGAACATTAGCACCTTTCTCAACTAAAAGTTTCACCACATCAAGATGGCCTTTTCCATTGATTGCACAAAACAAGGGTGTTTCACCTGAATCATCTTTTGCATTAATTAAAGCGCCATTCGAAAGAAGATAATTGATTGCCTTTGAGTTACCTTCAAAAGCAGCCTTGTGCAAAGCAGTAAGTCCAGAAGAATTTTTCACTTTGAAATCGGCTCCTTTTTCAATCAAATATTGCAACATTTCAAACATATCGTCTGTTAGTGCATAGTAAACTAAATATTTTCCTACTGACTCAATAATATTTGAATTGTTATAATTTATCAAATATTTAACAATTTCTAAATTTCCTCCCTGTACTGCATGAAACAACAGTTCTTTGGTTAAATTTGGATATGTTTTCTCGTTGTAAAGAAGTTTGGTCAAATTTAAATTTGAATTTTCAACGACTTTATTGAGAATGTCCGAATTGTAATTGACTGTTTCCTGAATGCTCAAACCTTGGTGAACTAAATAATGAGCAGAATTGGTGTTGTTAGAAAATAAAGCTTGGTACAAAATGGTCATTCCGAATTTTGCTTTAGCAGAGATTGATGCATTTTTCGCTATCAAAAATTTGACCAATTCAAAATTATTATTACTTTCTACAGCTCTAAATAGAGGGCTTTCTTGGTCACTATTCACTGCATTAATTTGAGCTCCGTGAGCAATCAAAAATTTGGTGATATCTAAATTTCCATATGCTGAACTGTAGTGCAATGCAGTGTTTCCATACTTATCAACTCTATTGACATCGTACCCTAGTGAGATTATAAATTCAACAACTAACAAATAGCCTTTTGAAATTGCAATGTGACTTATCGAATAGTACTGACCAAGTGAGAAATTGTCATCGTTTGGTGTATAAATGTCAGCACCTGCATCGGTCAATCGTTTAACAAGTTTTAAGGCAGGCAATTCTGAATTGTTTGAAATTGCATAAAACAATGGTGACATGCCAGAATTGTCATAATGGTTTAATGTTAGCTTTAAATCACTTTTGTGGCGCAACAAAATATAGACAATTTCAAGATGACCATTTTTAGTTGCAAAATGAATAGGCATTCGGCCGCCTTCGTCAATGACGCTGCCATTGATGCCATTTTCAATCAAATTGCCAACTACCTCAACATCACCGTTCATCGCTGATAAATGAAGCAAAGTTTTTCCTTCAGATAAACGAATTTGAATGTTTGCACAATTGCTAATCAGGGCTAGCGCTGATTTTGTGTTGTTCTGCTTAAATGCCACATAAAGTGGTGTTCGCTCCTGATTGTTCAATGTGTCAATATTAACGGTGCGATTTAATGAAAGATTTTGCACAATTTGAGGATTGTCTAACAATGCAGCAAAATGTAAAGCAATTGAACCGTCCACTGTTTGTACCGACTGGTCTGCACCGTTTTCCAGCATTGTTGTAACCAACTTTTTGCTCCCAAATGCGGCAGCCAAATGAAGTGGACTTACATTATCATTAGCCATTGAATTGACATCAATTTGACCTGTTGCAACAATTTTTTTAAACGCATCATCGTGATTTTGAATTGCTGCCATGTGCAAAGAATTTAATCCAGTTTTACTTTTAGCCTTAATATTAACTCCTTTAGAGCTCAATAAATGATCCACAAGTATAACATTGCCTTTGTAGGAAGCAATGTGAATTGGACTCAATTCTAAAGTGTCACTACTGGTTTTACTATTTACGGAAGCGCCATTTTCAATCAAAATTTTCAACAACTGTTCGTGTTCAGACTCAACTGCAATATGAACTGCTGTGAAGCCATCTGAATCTTTAGCATTAATATCACAGCCATTCTGAATCAATGCCTGTACCATGGCAATGTTGTTATTATCAACAGCAGCATGAATCACCGAACGACCGTTATCAAACGTTGCATTAACATTAGCACCATTTTGAATGTAAATCTGTGCATTTCTCATAGCTAACTTTTTGTTTGGCTCAGAGGCAGCATTGAATAAGTCTCTATCAATATCACGGAACAATTTCTGTTTACTGTCATTAATTGTTGCCACAAGCTGAGGCTGATCTTGATCGAATTTGCGAAATATCAAACGAGTCTTTCCAGGTAAATTGAGCAAAATAGAAATAAACGGATTAGCCTGTTCACCAATCGTGAACGGAATTGACCACTCTCCAATTTTAGTTAGCACATTTGTTTGTTCATCTTTAAATTGCATTGCGTAACTAACTTTTCTGCCTATAGTCCAATCACCAATTGGAGTGGTCACATTTGAATCTGTAAAGTCAGGTCTAACTTTCATTTTCATTGGAACATCCAAAAACAGTCCGTTCTTAACACTTTTAAATTTTGTTTTAACATTTTCGAAATAATCTATTGAATCATTAATAAAATCAACAAGATCTTTACGCTTTTCCTTAATAAATTTAAGTCTTTTCACATCATGCAACTCATCGATAACCATTTCGAGCAATCCATTTTGATTACTCTTACTTTTGACAAGGGTATTAAAGAAATTAGTAAAAGTCTCAATTTGTAAAGACACATGTCGATTGAACTGGTCAACATTGCCATTTTGATAATGTACTTTTGACAAAATTTCGTATTGTCTCACAAGAAAAATCACAATCAAAATATACACACGCGTTCCATAGCAAAGTAATTCCAAAATTTTTATGGCAAGTTGATCGCTTACACTCTTTGGAATTGCAAAATTCTGTTCCATAATATCCCATAGCAGAGTGTGCAGTGTGTTTGGCAGTGGAATTCGAGCCTTTTGCAAATACTCTAAAATGACATTTGGACTCGAAAGCTTTTCTATCCGTTCGCTAAACAACGAATCTTCGATTGCACCAATTTCACTAGTGAAATAGTTTAAAAACGCATTCATATGGGAAATGATTGGCCTCACCCTCGATTCGTGAATGCTTTGCAAAATAGCATCTTTTGACTCATCAATTGTGCCAATAATCTGCACTTTTGATAAATCAATTGCAGTAGTAATGTTTCGCAGAATCTCAATTTTTATTTCCTCAATTTTGTTAATAATTTTTTCATTAGAAGAATTAATAGCAGAGAAAACACCATGCAAAATTTCAATTTTAGTCTCCTCGATTTTGTCAATAATTTTGTCTTTTGTTGAATAAATTGCAAAGCTAATATTGCTTAGACTACCGTCTATTTCTCTAAACTTGGACATAGTGCTTTGATAATTTTGAAGCACAGTTTCTTTTAAACCTACGATTTCTCGATAATTATTCTTAATCTCTACATTATTGTCAAAAATAGACTTTTTAATGATTGCCAATTCAGCATCAGTTTTCCTAGCACCATCAATCGATGCTCCGCCTAGGCCGATTCCAACAGCACTCGCAACAATTCCGATAATTGCTAAAGTAATGCCAAAATCTCTTTTAGAACGAATCTTAGGTAAATCACTGTCATGTGTTGACTCATCAAACTGGTACGAATCGAATCGATTATGCATTATGTCTGAGAAGTATGTCTGGGTGTAATTAGCAGTAATTAGATCTTTGACCAAGGTCATGCTTTGGTCTAATCTTATACTTTCAGCTAGTGAATTCATTTTGTCTTTGTGAGTTTGTGTGTAATCTACTGAATAAAAATGAATATTCAGCTAATAGCCAATAAATTTAACATAAACCAATTCAAATATTTTAAGAAATCGATATTAAAAAACTTCAATGCAAAAAACTGAGTTCAAAATTAAATTATTAATATTTTGTTTATTGAATTAAAATTTTACTTACTAAGTTTGAACTTCAGCGAGGTAAAAATTTAATCGTCTTTCAATATGCGTTTCAAGCGTTTTAATTGAAATGAAAACAAAAAGTTGTGCGTTTCGTAATATAAAACTTTTAGTCTCTTAAAAAAGATATAAATAAATATGAATTTGATAAAATGTTTATTACAAAATTACCTGTGTAAAATTTACACTGTAAATGCTATGTTTTTGAAACTATAGATAATTTTGAAAATCTTTTGAATGTCTAAATATTTTCAAAAAATGCTATTCAAAAACTGAATTCAAAATTAAATTATTAATATTTGTTTATTAAATCAAAATTTTACTTACAAAGTTTAAACTTCAAACTTCGATGAGAAAATTTGTCGATTGTCATTCAAGTTGCGTTTCGACCGTTTCAATAGAAATGAAAACTAAATGTTGGGCGTTGCAAGTCTTTTAAAAATAAATAAGAATTAATGATTTTTTGCAAAATTCTCAGTAGAAATACAATACAATTGAATTGGGAAATATTTTTGTTTGTTATTTGGGTTATTTTATTTTGACAAATTAGTTGCATCTGCATTTAAACAAATTGTTCAACGTTGAATGCTTTGAAAAGATTGATTGAGTGAGCATTCGCCAGTAAATGTATTTTCTACATTTGTGTATTTATTTTGTGTACATTCACAAACATAGTGTCAATTGCTCAAGTTTGTCAGAAAAAATGCAATGTGCCAAATTGATTTGCTCATATCTCTTTTCCAGGAAAAATGTTGTTTTGGACTTGCTTCTTTGGTAAACAACGATAAACACGACATGTGTCATGATGGAAAATGTATGATAAATGTTTAGTTCAATTCATGTGTGTGCTAAGTGTAAACAACGACTTGAGATTTCCAGATTAATGTCAATAATTATGATTGCATCAAATAGCAAATCAATTCAATTGGCTCAATCGAGCTAGCTGACAAAGAGCTGTTTGTCAGAGAGGTTCAACATCATACAAAAACTCACTATGAAAGACAAAAATAACGTTATGATCAGGGGAGAGGATCTTGGAGAAGATGGTGGCTTGATAACGGAGGGCAATGTATATGACAAATTATCCAAGGACGTAACTCAAGGTCATGAACTTTGGCAAATCAATATACAATGTAATTGAACCTCTAAAAGTCTCCATCAAGTGACCAACTCGAGATCGAGTAAAGTATCCACTAAGAATTTGCGGAAAACGAAAGACCATCAATATTTTTATTCAACACAATAAAAGAATACAATTCTCAACCTTTTTAAAATCTTAATAATTTTCGTTCAAATTGAATGCAAAAAAATCAAATAGTAGTAAAAATATTTTTATTTTTTATATTACATCAAAAGAATCAAAAATACAAATTTTAAAACAAATGAAATGTTTGGTATTAAATTATAAATTAGAATGTAAATAAACATCAAGATGTATTGCATTTCAGTCGTTGAAGTTTTGTTGCTCATTGATTTGATTTGGCCAATGAAATTGCCAGTTCATTTGTTATTTGAAAAGTTGAAAACTCCTAAAATAAAAATTATTAATATTGCAAATAAATAAAAAGTTTTAAGTACCTTTTGGTTTTGGTTTTCATATTTGAATTGATTCTTTTGATGATTTTCTTGGTGTTTGAACATTTAAACTTTTGCGTGGTTATGTATTTTTTTATGTTATGTTTAATAATAAATTTATGTGTGTGTTGTTGAAATTAATAATTTTGAGTTTCGATTGGGTTTTAGTGTGTCTATTTAATTTGGTTCTCGAAAATTAATCTGATAACTTATGATCATCAAAAAGTGTTAATTTTGTGCAATGTCTTAAGTACTGACTGTTTTGTTGAACTCAAATCGAGTTCAATTGAATTGTTTGTGTTTAGCAATTGAAATTGTGAAATGAAATGTTCAAAATCCTCATTCTCACCACTGACAGTATTCAACTCTCGTTCATTAGTAAGCATTTGCTTGATTGATTTTGACACTATTTTAGCAAACTGTTCATTGTCTTTCAACCCTGGACACATTTGACGCGAAGAATCCAACAAAGCATTTGGAATCTTTGAATAGTTTTCACTGATCAACAAACGCTCTATTGTTTGGTACAACTCAAAACTAAAATTTATTTGTTTGATTTTTAAATTTGGGGTTTTAACTAAATCGTTCATGAGTTTTTCAAATTTAGAAATAATATTCAAAGCGCAACTATTTGCATCTTGTAAGGACATTGTTTTGCCTACTGTTGGAACATATCGCTGTCCGGTAATTGTACGAATTGCAACATCAATCAACAACAATGAGCTGTTAATGTCAATGTTGTTGTTTTGGAAATTGAATTCAATGGTTTTAAAGTGATCTTTGGGTAAGAATTGTGGCTTAGAAGCAAAGACATAGTCAGAAACACCTTTGAATGCACCCAAAACAGAATTCACTGCCAAATTAATCCAAGAAGGAGACTTTGTAGCACTGTTGGTGACTGCCCCTAATTTAGACCACTCAAAAATGTTTGATTCATTTACACTTCGAACTAGTCGAGTATTCTTTCGCATTTGAATGCTTCGAGTAACACGAGGCACTGCCTTTATAGGAATGTCCTTTTGTGCAATTAAATATTTGGCAATTTTAAATTTCTTAGAATCCATCACCAAATCAAGTGGCCGCTTACCGTCGACGTTTCTCAAGTTGATGTTTGCACCTTTTTCGACCAACTTTTGCACAATTTCTAACCAGCCACCACTCGCAGCATAGTGCAGTGCTGTCCAACCTTGTTAATCTTTGGCATCATTTCGAGCATTATTACGCAAAAGCAACTCGACAAGTTCAATATTGCCAAGCTTGGCCGAAGCATGCAAAGGAGTGAAACCGTCACTATTTTCCTCATTCAAATTAGCCTCCTTCTCGATCAGAAATTCGACAATATCAACTTTACCCAAAAGGACAGCATCCAAAATTAAGGTCGACTTTCGATTGTCAGTGGTTTTAACATTTGCGTTCTTAGCGAAAAAGTACACCAAATTGGTCAAATTTCCTTTAGTGCAAACTGCCACCTGAAGCGGCGTCTGTCCAAGTTTGTTTTTAGCATTAACATTTGAACTTTGATTCAAGAGATATCTGAGCAAATCAACTGTCGCATGTTTAGCTGACTCGTGCAGTGGAGTGTTGCCCTCATTGTTTGGTGCATTTACATTGACACCTTTAGACATGAACTCTTTGACCAATGGCAAACTGTTTGCAATTGCCGCATCGATCAGCAGTGAAGAACCGAACTTATCTTTGATTTTAACATCTGCACCTTTAGAAATGAACAGCTTTGCAATACTCAACTGTCCAGTCTCTCTAACCGCAACCTGTAACGGAGTTCGTTGGTTTTGGTCTTTGACATTTACATTTCCATTTTTAGTCAACAAAAGATTGATCAAATCAGTGTCGCCAATTTTGGCTGCTTGATGCAGAGCAGTCCAGCCATTCTTGTTGGACACATTAACATCTGCACTTTTCTCAATGATCAATTTCGCAATTGACAATTTACCCAACATGATGGCATCAAGAAGAATTGAATTGCCTGAATTGTCGTTGCTGTTTACTTTGGCACTAGATGCAAGCAATAGTTTGATGGTATCATCATTTGCTTTGTTGCTGGCAGCACTGACAGCCACATGCAGTGGTGTTTTGCCATCATTGTTGCGTACATCCATTGGAACATTTTTTGCCACCAAGCTCTGAATCACCTCAGTGTTACCTTTCTGAGCTGCAATGTGCAAAGGGGTCCAACCATCTTTGTCTGCCAATTTAAAATCGGCACCATTTTGCACAAGAAAACGAAAAATGTCTATCTTTCCTTTGGAAACAGCACTCGAAACATATGTGACGCCGTTGTTATCTTTAACCCTCAAATCAGCACCCTTCTCATTGAAAAGTTCAACCAATTTCAAGTCACCTTTCTGATTGATCGCGTAGTTCAACGGCGTTTCACCTTTCAATGACTTGGCATCGATTGTGGCGTTTCGTTTGATCAAATACTTGGCAACAACCAACTGATTGTATGCAGCAGCAATGTGCAAAGGGGTGAGCTTTTGAGCATTGGGAACGCTGACAAAAGCACCTTTCTCTTTTAGCAAAGTCTTGACCGTGTCAATGTCGCCATTCTGTGCAGCAACGTGCAACTGAGCCAAACCCAAATTGAGATCAATTGTATCAACCAACAACTGAACCACAGTAGAATGTTTCTTCTTCTCTGCCAACTTCATTGGAGTCACACCATCTTTAGTGCCAATCAACTGTTTGGTTGGATTGGTCAATGCAGTTGTGTTGGCTCCACTTTTGATCAACAATTCAACAATGGCAATATTACCTGCTTCGGCTGCGTAGTGCAATGCAGTCCAACCGTTCTCCGCATTGGCACAATTCACATTTGTGCCTTTTGCTATCAATTCCTTCAATTTATCAATGGCATTGTTTTCAAGCGACATTATATTGATCACAGGAATGAGTGCCTGAAATTCAAAAAATTCAACCATTTTTGAATCTTTCGACATTTGTGCTATTTCGAGTGGAGTTAAACCTGAAACATTTTTGGTTTTAGCACAGAAATTTGCACTTTGAGAAACCAGAGCTGAAGCCACTCCTGGTTGACCACTTTTAGCAGCTAAATGAATGGGCATAAAACCCAAATTATCCAATGCATTTACAAGTGATCCCTTCAGAAGGAGGTAATTTACATTGGAAAACTCCCCTTTACTAGCTGCATGGTGCAGCATTGTTTGACCTTGTCTATCATAGAATTTAACCAACAACGAGATCACATCAGTTTTGTCGAATGTATCTGCAATCTCTAAAGGAGTTTCGCTGTCTTTTGTTTTGGCGTTAAAATTGGCTCCATTTTGGAGTAGCAAACGAACTAAATTAGCATTGCCTCGCTTGGCAGCCTCATGCAACGGTGTCCAGCCATCACTGCTCGATGAATGCAGATCTGCCCCCTCGCCAATAAGAAACTCCGCAATGTCATAACGATCACTCATAATAGCCTCTAAGACCAATGAACGATTGTTTTTGTCTTTGATTTGAATGTTTGCTCCACTTTGTACCAATAAAACAGCCATATACAAAGTACCCCTTTCACTAATCACCAAATGAAGCGCTGTTTTGCCATTAGAGTTCTTGGAGTTGACGTTAACCTTGGAAATGCTTTGTGACAACAAGTATTTAGTCAACTTGAAATTGTCTTTCGAGACAGTCTCGTGCAAAGGAGTGAAACCATCGTTGTTTGCCGCATTCACGTCTGCGCCTTGTTCAATCAGATACTTGACAATGTCTGTCTTACCACTAATGATCGCATTGAACAGCACTGAGGCACCACTTTGGTCTCTGGTTTGAATGTCAGCGCCATTGTTTTTCAAAAACTGAATCAACTCCAGTGAACCACTGTTTTTCACTGCCACCTGAATCGGCGTTTCACCTTTAGTGTTTTTAGCATTAACACCAGCATTGTTTTCAATCAGTGAACGTACACTTCGTAGATCACCTCGACCTGCCGCCTCGTGCAACATGAAAGAGCCCTGATTGTTGGCAGTGTTCACTAGTGATCGGACCACTTCCCGTTTTTCTCGTTTGCGAGCCAAGTCAAGCGGTGTACTGCCATCAATCGCTTTCACATTGGTACTAGCACCATTCTCAAGCAAGTATTGCACTATGTCTGGATAGCCATGATATGCGGCAACATGAAGCGCTGTCCACCCATTAACATCGTTGCCCTTCACAATGTCCCATTCTCGAATATGCGATTTAACTTTCTCAATATTATTCGCAGTGATTGCATCGTAAAGCTCAACTCGGGTTCGCTCGATTAGGTAATCAGCAACTGGCTGGTGATGACCCTGAATTGCCAGGTCTAATGGCGTTCGTTTATCATTATTCTCGGCATGAATATTTGACCCTCCACTCTCTACCAAATATTTAACTATTGGAAATTTGCCTGATCCAGCTGCAACATGCAACGAAGTGTTTCCCCGTTCGTCACCCTTTGCATTGACATCAGCCCCATCTTTAATGTGTTGTTTCACTTTCTCAAAATTGTTTGCATTGATTGCCACAATTAGCAACTTAGTATAGTCTTTTAATGCACTGACAACATTCTTTTTCTCTGCTTGCAGAGCTAAATCAAGCGGAGACTGGCCATCACTGGTTAGATCAAACAAACTCACTCCCTTTTGAATCAACAATTTTACAATTTCCAACTGTCCCTCAGAAGCAGCCAAGTGAAGTGAAGTCCATTTCTGGTCTCGAATAGGACATTTTATGGCGATACCCTGCGAGGCAAGTTGTTTCACCAGTGCAACGTTTCCTTTTGTTATTGCATTTACAAGCTTTTTATTATCGAGTAAATAAGTGACAACTGATTGTTTGCCTTCCTGTTCGGCTAAAAACACAGCAGACTGACCTTTGTCATTCTTAAATTCAATGTTTGCACACTTCTCTGCTACCAAATATTTGACCACATTAAGATGACCATGCTTAGAGGCCAATTGAAGTGCCGTCAATTTGTCATTGTTCAACTCATCTACCACTGCACCGTTATCGAGCAGGAGTGTGACCATTTGAACGTTTCCTTGTTTTGCCATTTCGTGCAACATTGTCGACCCAGCCTTATTGCGAGCACTCAGCAGAAATTGAAAAACTCGTTTTGCATCATTCTGTTTGGCCAATTCAATTGGAAATTTAGCCTTGCTTTCTTTGGTTAGTGCGAAACTGTCATTTTGCTTATCGAACAGAAACTTGACAACCTCAAGATTGTCTTTGAAAACTGCACTCTGAAATGGAGTAAAACCTGCCTTGTTAACCGAATTGACACTGTTCACATCTCGAGTTACCAACTTTCGTGCCACATCGACCTTATCTGCCAGAGCAGCCTCGTGCAGCAGTGTCACCCCATCGACGTCTACAGTTGCCACATTAGCACCCTTCTCAATAAAATATTCGACCATTTTAAGATCGCCTTTGCCCTTCACAGCAACCATTAACGGAGTTTCACCTCGTTCATTTTTAGAATTAATCATATCTGGCTGTTTCTGCAGAACAAACTTGACAAACTCAAACATACCATCTTTGGCCGCATAGTGAAGCAATGTCCATCCACCCTTGTTGAGATAAGCAGCCTGAACTCCTTGCAAAATCAAGAATTGTGCAATTTCCAGTTTACCCTGTTGGATGGCTTCGTCCAACAGTGTGTACCCGAGTGTATCTCTCGAGGTGAGATATGCATTGTTGTCAACAAATATTTTAATGAGGTCTAGATCTCCCTTTTTGGCACGAATGGCAACATGCAGCGGTGTTCTGCCTTCTTTGTTTCTCACATCAATGTTCGCCCCTTTATCAAGAAGATACTCCACCATGGGAGCATTACCATTGTTGGCAGCATGATGAAGCGCACTGTCCCCTGTGACGGTTTGCACATTGAAGTCGACCTGGTGATCTATCAGAAAATTGGCAACATCAACCTTATCTTGTACTACTGCTTCATGAGCAAGTGTTGCACCGTACTTGTCCTGAGTTTTCAAATTGGCCCCCTTTATTTCGAAATACATAACCATCTTTAAATTGCCTTTTCCCTTGATGGCTGCGTGCAATGGACTTTGCCCCTCCTTTGACTGAGCATCAATTTTCGCTTCGTGTTCCAATAGCCAAAGTACGAAATCAAACATTCCATCATACGCTGCAATGTGCAGCGGTGTAAGCCCATCCGCATTAGGAACATTCACACTAGCGCCTTTCTCCACCAAAAATTGGACTATCTCTTGTTTAGATTGCAGTGCAGCTTCCATCACCAGAGTAGTGTCCCGCTTGTCTTTGCCCTTAAAGTCTGAGCCCATCTCTACGAGGTACTTCACTAGCTGAAGGTCACCCTTTTCCTTGATTGCCACATGCAGTGGCGTTTGCCAATCACGATTCTTTGAACTAACAGACCCTGTTTGACGCGAACCCTTTTTAAGAAGCAACTTAACCAATCTCAAATCACCCTCTCTCGCGCATAGTGCAACAGTGTCCAATCTTCTTTTTTCAACTCATGCAAATCGACATTTTTCTCAATCAAATATAGGACTACATCCATTTTGCCTGCCTTAATGGCATCGTCTACTTGATTACAACCGGTCGAATCGACAGTGTTAACACTAGCGCCCTTGTCACTCAATAGTTTGATCAAGTTGAATTGGCCTTTGCCTTTGATTGCAGCATGTAGTGGTGTGACCCCGGCACCGTTCGCAACATTCACCTTAGCACCATTTTCAAGCATCAACTTGACAATATCGAAACGATCATTCTCAGCTGCAACATGCAGTGGAGTAGACGCGTTGTTTGCTGAGAAATTAACATTCGCTCCATTTTTAATCAGAAACTTGACCAACCGATAATTACCATTTTGAGCAGCAATATGCAACATTGTCAAATTGTCCTTGTTGTACGAATTAATGTCTGTATTTTTGCGTACAAGAATTTGAGCCATTTCGAGGGCCGCATTGCCATCTAACTTGGCGATATAATGTAATGGTGTCATGTTGTTTCTATCTGGAGCGTTCGCATTTGCTCCTTGATCCAGCAACAGCCGAACAATATGAGTGTGCCCACCCTGTGCTGCATAATGCAACGGAGAGGCAAAATTGCTGTCAGCTGTATTCACATTGATATCTTTCCCGAGCAAATTAGTCACTGCATTGGGATCACCATTTTTGGCAGCAAAATGAAGCAATGACTTATAGTCGGACAAACGGAGACGAATGTTTGCATCGTTATCGATTAGTTCCTGAGCTGCCTTGGTGTTGTTGTACTTGAAAGCAACATACAACGGAGTGTACTCGTTGCTATCCTTGATGTCGATCCTATTGCTCGAACTGACCAGTCTTCTAGTTATGCCTTCATCACCAGAGAACGCAGCCAAATGCAGTGGCACAGAACCCTCGGAATTTTTGGCTTTCAAATTGCTACTAGTGATAAGATTGAGCATCACTTTAGTTTTAGCATTAGCAACTGCAAAGTGCAAAGCAGTCAAATCATCGGCAGCCAGTAAGTCTTTGCGAGCTCCTTTTTGCACCAAAAGAGTCAACAACTGTTCATGTCCTTTGATTGCTGCCAAATGAAGTGGTGACAATTTGTCGATTCCACCCTGAATGTTCACATCAATTTTATTCCCTTTTAACAACTCGAACGCGACATTGTACTTTTCATATTTCAAAGCCAAATGCAAAGGAGTGAATCCATCTGATTGTTTGACATTAACATCGATGGCGCTGTCGCCAAGCAAAAGTCGAACCGAGTCGAGACTGCCATAGGTGGCAGCAAGATGAAGAGGAGTAATGTCGCCCACTGCTTTAGCATTCACATCCACCTCTCGGTTGACTGTGTTCATCAACACATTTACTACGCCATCAAAGTTGTACATTGCCGCCAGATGGAGCGCAGTGAACTTTTGATTGGTCATTGCATTGATGTTGGTTCGCTTGTCACGAGTCAAGCCTTCCACAATTTGCACATATCCGGTAACCGCTGCATCGTGCAGTGGAGTAAAACCGTCCAAGGTTTTAGCGTTCACCTTAATTTGATCATTTTTAAGCAAAATTGTAAGCAATGAAACCTGATCTTGTAAAGCGACAAAATGCAACGGAGTTTGTCCTAGATTGTTTCGTACATTGATGTCTGCTTTATTATTGAGCAGTGCAACAACAAACTCTTCAAAGCCTGCCTCAGCTGCCACATGCATCGCAGCCAAACCTTTGTCGTCTTTGGCGTCAACCGCAGCTCCATGACGAATCAAAGCCAAAGCCACATTTACGTTGCCATCATTTGCGGCCTTGTGCAGAGCAACTTTGCCCTGCTCGAACACTCCGTTAACATCCGCACCATTTTTCACATATGAATCAATCAACGCAATGGCTTCATCCTCGTGTGAGGCACTTGCCGCATTGAAAACCTCTCGATTGATGTCCCGAAATTCCAATTGATTACCATTTGTAATAATCCCAACCAATTCTGGTGTTTCTTTCCCAAATTTGCGGAAAATCAATCGAGTCAGTTCACCAATTGATCCTTTTGGCAATTTAATTAAAGGATTAGCAATGCCACGAATGGTAAAGGCGCTAGACCATTCGCCAACTTTGGAATAAGTCTTGGAACTTTCATTCTTAAACTGGATCGCATAGCTAACCAAATTATTGTTTACCCACATGGCAATTGGAGTTTTAATTTTAGGATCTTTAGAAAAAATTGGTTTGTCATAGATGAAATAACGATTTTTGGCCACTTCAGCTGGTAGCAATTCTTTGATCTTATCCACGCCCGATTTGATCAAACGCATCGACTCACTTTTAAGAGATATAAAATCAGAAATATCTTGTCGTTCAATTTTGATAAAATCCAAGCTATTTACCGAATCAATCACGCGGGAAATTTTATTATAAAAATTGTTAAATGTCTTTGAGAAACTGTTAAAATTGCGAATTCCTTCCGAAATGTACGAATTAAACTTTTCAAGATCATTCGCTTGGTAACTATTGTCGGCCAGCAAAGCATAATTCTCAGCCAAGAAAAGAATAATCAAACTGTAGACCTTTATCCCATAGAACAAAATGTCCATCGCAACAAATGCAAACTCATCGTTAGCATCATCCGGAATAGCCAAATCCTGGTTGATCACATCGGACAATATCGAATACAAACTACTCGACTGTGCAGTGCGACTCTCAAGCAGAAATTTGATTATATTTCCATTGGGATTGGTGAGCCACTCAATTCGATCAATCAACGACAGTTGGCTCAGATTGTCTCGTTCCTCATTGAAATAGTCAGCAAAAGTAGTCAACTTGGACTTGATCTTGTTGATCTTGTCTCGTTTAATCTGATCAAGAATGTTCAACTCTACCCGTTTGAGTTGATCAAGGATTTGGTTTTTAGCGTCCTCGATTGCGGAAATGGCAATGTCCATTTTGCTATCGAGAGCAACCAAGTGACTCTGTGTGATGGCAAAGGTCTCGTTCAGTCGACGTTCAACATTCTGGATGGCATCAAAGTTCCTACTAAGCGCAGCTAAATTCTTTTCCACAATGCCCAAGATCTGCTTTGCAACCAGATTTATGTTGCCAACAGTGTCCTTAATTTCTGCAATGTCAAATTTTATCTTTTTCACATCCTTTTTCACTCCATTCACATCATTCACTAGTCCATTGACAGAGTTTTTGATCCCATCTACGCTATACTTGATCATACGAGCCTCTGACAAGATCTGTGATGCAGACCACTTCAAATCATCAATCTTTCTTTCACACTTCGAACAACCTCCACCCATGTTCGCTAATGGTAATTCACTTACACAATTTCAATAATTTTAAACACAATCCAATGAAAACAAAATGATATCAGCTTAGCTATGCTATTGTGGGGATTGTAATTTGTACGTAATGTATTGTGTTTGTTAAGAAAAATAAGTTGGATGTAAATGTGCGCAGCAAAGCAAAATGCTCAATTACGATTAAATTCGTGTAAATACGAATAAATCAACAATCCTTCAATAATTAAATATATAAATATAACAACAAATTTGAAATTAAATTGCAAACATACCGATTGATAAAGATGGTTGTGGATGATCAGGTTTCGGTATAACCAGATTAGGTGATTGGAAATGGGTTGAATTTTTAGTTTATTTTCTATAAAATATAAAAAATGTTTAAATTCAATGTATGCAAATAAGTAAAACATACTTTGATTGATAAAAAGTGATACTTAAATTGGTGAGTTGATTAAAAATGATTTTATTATTGATAATTGTCAATGAATCAACTTGAACAATGTTGAAGTTGAATTTAATGATCGAATAATTGGATTTGATGATCGGTTTGATCAAATGATATCTAAACGAATAAAATAATTATGCATTTAGTAAATCAATATAAAATGAACAAACCGATTTTTCGATACACAAGAGATTCAATTGAACGATTCGATGAAACGAATCGTTTCAATGAAAATCGGCTGATTTGATTTGGTTGTCGTTTTGATCTAATGGCATCTAAGCAAATAATATAATAATTATGCTTTTAGTAAATTAATATAAAATTAACAAACCGGTTTTTCGATACACAAGAGATTCAATTGAACGATTCGATTAAATGAATCATTCGAATGAAAATCGGTTGACTTGATTTTCACTGCTGTTTGAATTTTTAATGATGTTTTGGGGACTTTGTGTTTTAGACTTTGAGAAACTTTGGCGACAAGAGACTTGTCAAGTAACTGTTGGTTAGTGACTGTTTGAATTGAGTGTCTTTAAGTACTTTATGTCCAAGGTTAATTGAAAACCAATTGTGGTAAACAACGTATATGGCCAAACACAATTTGCTAATCGTTGTTTCTATTTTTGAACAGAATTACGACTAATTCAATAAAATCAACAAGAAATTTTTTTCGCGCCTTTTGCAGATTACATGGCAAGGCACATTTGTCTACGTGATAGTAAATGAATCACATTTTTCATATGAGATCCACATGTATGAGTAACAACTGACAAATGGTTAATTTTGTCGTTATCTTGATGTTCTTAGACAAGTCAACAAGTCATAAACAGTAAAGTTATCAAATGCTTTATATGAAATTAAGAAGAAATGCAAAAAACATGTCTATATTTGAATTGAAGTAAATTGTAGCAAATCGATTTGATTTGTGAGAACAGTGGAAATGTTGTGTAGACTTATAATGATGATAAGGATTTCTAACAAAAAAAAAATTTCTTATAAGATAGTAATGTACGTCTTACTCAGTAAATAATTATCACACGTGTTAGCATGAGGCGACATGAAATTCCAGGAAAATAGTATCATTGATGAACTAACGAAAAACAAGAGAAAGAGTCGGATAAATGTGGTTTGTCGATCGATAGATTAAAAGCAGTTATATTGCAAATGTATCACATTGATAAACAATTTATATTGCCCATAATCACACAATGAATAAATGAACCTTTAAATCTTTAAATTATCAAGAGACATTTTTAAAAGAATTAAGGAAAACAAATTTTCTCAAACAAATGTTAATAATTATTGTGTTATATATAAATAACAATGGAAGCAAAGTTTACTCGTTGGAGTCTTCATCTCTGCAAGGCAAGCCATACATGAATTATATTCACTATACGAATTTGATTGTCAGACAAATTCATGCCATTTTGGGAATCCGACATTATGATAGTTAAAAACAATATATCGTATTTTTTTGGCGGTAATGGATTTTGTTAATTTATAATGGCTAGAGTCGAAATATAATTTTACAGATAATATTTACAATCTGTCAAAAAGTCTAGTCAATTCATCATAATCAATTGGTCGACTTAATATAAAGTAATGTAAAAGTAATGACAAGAAACTTGGTAAATAAATTTTAATTAAACTATTATTAACTTCTTTCAGAAGATGTACAGTACGGTCGTGACAAGATTAGGAATACATTGGACGGCAGTAAACATACAAACAGTGGACTTTGATTGTCTAAATAGATTGTACAGAGATAGTACATGCATTTTATGACAATGTAGAGTACATTTAAACCTCAATTAACTAGATATAATTGTAAAGAGAACAATTCTTTGTGAGAATTTCTTAACTCATAGGTGCATGGTTTTGTGCATTTTGAAGCTGTACAATTGCAGTTTATTTCAATGACCACAAATATTCAGTTTTGTAAATTGCATGTTTCTTTCATTTATTTGCATTAAATTTTGAGTTTTATCTACGAGTAATGTTAAGGTATTGCCATATTGAGCTGTCATTTTGAGTGGCATGATAGCAACTGTCACTTGTAACTAAACAACCGAGCATTAATCTGCAATTGCACTGGAATGTCTAATTGCAATTTAGAAATGACTAGGGTTAACGCCTATGGACGGGCAGTTACATCAAGTGCCTCTTTTGTGGTGACAGTTGGCCGGCAACCCATGGCACTGCATGCAAGAGAAATTTCATGCTTGTATGTCATGTACATGTAGGACATGCCTGAGTTCCATATTTCTCAAGGGAAAATTCTTTCGACACATAATGTATGTTAATTATTCTTGGAAGGCCTTAAGATCTAGATTGGATCTTACGAGGCATTGGTTGAACAAAAAGTACATTCTCAAAAATACTGGAAATGACCGACTGATAAGACACTTGAATCACCATTGCTTCTCACTGTATTTCTACTGACAATAACAATAAATGTATGTTTGTCACAGAGCCATAGTGATGTAATTCGATTTGATTTGATTCATCTCAAACAATTGGACAGGACAGTGTATTGGTAGATAAAATAATAAAAATAGCTCACAATGGGATTGACAATTTTGACGATTGCGATTGACGATTTATGGTGGAAATTCAGGCAAAATCAAGCTGGATTAGTGAGTACGTTTATTAGCATTGTACACGTGTAAAAGATAGCATTTGCAAATATGATAGACAATGCACAATGTACATGTTTTATCGTTGTCTGGCCAATTGAGGCCCTTGTTTATTGGTTAGCATCGGCCACCATAGTTATTGCATATCTCCGGTGGCAACTTGCTGTAAATATAGAGATGCATTTCATCTGAACAGACACATCAGCTATATATATCAGTTAGTTTTACATAGCATTTTGACAAACAACAAGTTCACTACACAAAACCAAATTGACTCAAAATGGCAGAGTGGAGACAAGCATCGAATGGATTTGTTCCATCTGAAGGAGTGGCCGGCGGTCATGACATCAACGGCGAATTGATCTACGTTGGTCGAGCTTATGAGAGCGGTGATCTGATCCCAGGCAAGATTGTTCCCTCACACGGAGTGCTCTATGTGGCCTATGGAGGTGCCGAACGGTCTCACCGTGAGTACGAATATCTTGTCCGACCTAATTATGGCTCCTTGGACTGGGTTCCTGCGGCCGACGGCGACATTCCAAGTGGAGCCATTCTGGCTGGCAACACTGCCGGTGGAGAGCCACTTTTCGTTGGCCGTGCCTACTACGAGGGTTCATGGGTAATCGGTAAAGTACAGAAATCGCATCATGTTTTGTACATTCCTTTCGATGGACGAGAAATTTCAATTTCAGACTACGAACTCTTGATTGCCACATACTGAGATTTGCATGACATGTAAAGTAAATAAAAATAAATATTTATTAATGTAGCTTAACTGTGACATTTTAAATGCAACAAATTGAATTCATTTTCATTGTCTACTTTGACACTTTCTGCATATTTAGCATTGTTTTGTTGATTGTTATTGTTCTTTTTATCTATAGCTTTTCTAACCCAATCCAGAGCATAGATCACCGGAGTTTCAAACAAAATTGTAAAAATGAATCCAACAATAAACGAAATGACAACCACCGATGCAAATAGTAGCCAAATTGAGTGTGAATTGAGTGCAATCAGTTCACGACGAGCACCAGCGTTCACCCAAACAACCCAAACGTGTGTAAGATAGATTCCATAAGTCATACGGGAGAATGGTCTGAATATAGAACTCGATAGGAAACGACCAAGAATGCCCGCATTGTTGGTGACACAAAGCCAAATTGTCAAGGTCATTGCCGCAGCCCAAACTAGTAGATTCAGAGGAAACAAAATGGCCGACCAAACAGGGTCATAGGGTCGACCATACAGCCAGGGGACAGTGCTGTAGATTGAGAAAGAGAAACCAGATAAAGCTGCAAGCCATAGAAGATATTTTGTACACTAAAAAATGACTCCCAAAATTATTCGACAAATAAACGAAATGCTTGAATTTTACCTTTCCAAGTGTAATTTGTTTCAACAGTTTTGAATTCTCCTTGATGTAATCACCAAAAAGAAAGCCAATGAAAAAGACATAAGCATGCGTCCATGGTTTGTACACAAAACGAAGATAATCTTTAGGCATTGCGTGTTCATCGAAAAAGTCACTGTTATGATTGATCACTGATTAATGAATAAAAATATAATCCACTTACTTATTAGAAGTTATCACAGACCCAGGTGGCAATTTTTGAACATAAATTGTCGCACAGCTAATCACAAGTGTCACAAGAATCAAAACTCTGGCAAGAAGAATTCCCGCACGACGATTCTTCAGTAGAATCATCATGGGCACTAGTGAGATCCAATGAAGTTGCATATCGGCGGCTAGAAACCAGGTGTGAAGACCACACTGAAAATAAATCAGGTTATTGATTTGAACTTTAGAAACACTCAAACTCACGATATTTCCAACATCAATCAAATTTTGTAAATATGTCAAATTGATCCACCAATTTTTGTAACACTGATCAGTGATTCGAATGTATCGCTTCCAAATTGGTCCATCAAACAGGGCTGGCAGCAGAATTGTGAACAAAATGAATACACAAAGTTGTGGAGTCAATCGCAAATAGCGTAACACAACAAACACAACAGTATTGAAGTTTTCATATTTTCCTTTAGTGTATTTGATGGTGACGTACGATGTTAGTAAACCACTCAAGAAGAAGAATGTGTCTACTGTTAATATTCCTCGATACAGTGGCTGAGGAGCCATTTCTGCCAATCTGTCCCTCATGGTGAATGTATCTCCTATGGTAAAAAATTAAATTCAGAAAATAATCAAAATTAAACAAATTTATACGAAAACTATTCAAATTATTCCAATTGACCGAATGACCCATAATGATCCAAATCATGGTGAGCACACGCAATCCATGCACACAAGCCAGCTCATCATCCCGCGATTCAGCGGTAATCAACTTTCGAATGTTGCGTACAGGTGAAAACCATATGAGAAAATTGAATTTGTTGATACTTCCTAAAAATTTTGGTTTTTAAGATAAAAATTTAAATTACTTGGACAAACATACGTTTTGCGCAGTAGTAAAATCGATCATACAGAATTGAGATCAAAGTCAGCAAAAATGTGATTAAAAGAAATGATCTGAAATTAAATATGAAATTATATGACTCATGAGATCTCTTGTTTTGGACACTTACATTGCTGCCTGTTGAGCCTTGTTGAATGACCACTTTTCAGTTTTTAAATCACATGTAAGTGTTTGCAAAGTCAAACCAAATTCTTTAATACCTATTTAACAAAAATGTATATTTAATATAAACATTTAAATTTTCATTCTTACTTTTATCTAAAATGAGTTTAGTGTCATTTTTGGAGCACTGGTCCGGAAGACATATTCCAATTTGAATGTAAGCATAGTAGAATACTGATGACACATCAGCCAATTGTTGGTAAAATGATCCATTTGCTAGAAAGGCCATATGATCACTCGATAGTCCATTGAATTCTTCTGCTATTTCTGGTAGAACTTTGGATTTGTGGAAGTAGTTGTGTGACTTAGGCATTGGACGAGGCATTGGAATGGCTATGTCCAACAGACAGTACTGAGGCGATACATTGTCCGTACTGAGACACTGGTCGTAATCACCGAAATCGGTCAGCGTTCCACGTAGTGTTCCGGTTGGAGGAAATTTAGCCCACGAATTGAACAATTTCACAGCCCAAAATTGACGCGACTTCAGGCCATACAGCGCTTGTTGAATTGCAGTTTTGCAACCTTTACTAATCAACTCATTATCGGTGACATCTTGCTGGAAATTGATGTAATTTGGCAGAAATGCCTGTTCAAACGTTTCCGATGACACATTTAACATTGCATTCCACACAAATTGACTTTCACCACAATAAATTGAAACAAAATTCACAAACAACACAATTAGGAACAAACGGAAATATTTATAACGCTTCATTTTTCTTGAATATCAACAAATACAAACCATACACGAAAAATATCAATTTTTGTATATAAAAAAGTCTGAATGAACAAATTACGCAATCATTTATATACGAAGCCGAAAAAGTAGACTAACATTATTATCGCACCCCAACCAGACGCATTCGAGCGTTGAAAGCAAAAGAACATATGAAACGAACGTTGAAGTGGAAGAAGAAGCGTCAAAGAAGTTTTCTCTGCTCTTCTTATAATCCTTAGCAATCACACAATCGTCACGCTGTTGTCCACTTTCACCGTCTACTTTTATCTTGTTCTAATGTAAAAAAAGAAATATCTGGTTCGATCACAACTTGATGGTAGAAGAATAAGAAAGACACGGTTATTTTCTCACGGGAGAGACTCCTCCTCTTTTCAATCGAATCAATCTATAACAAAGCCATCAATTATTTTTGACTGATTTATCATCAAAGAATTTGATTGTATTTTGAATTTCACAAATCCCTATTATTAATAAAATTGACTATAAGAATTATGACATTATTTTCTAATTTAGTTAAATTTAATTGCTAAATAAAACCAAGATTTAATTTAGTAATGAAAGTAGATGAATACGACTGTTCTCACCAACTTGTTAACATTTGTTTATGATTAGTGAATATTGCCACGCTGTACAACCAAACCAAACAACAACTGCCTGTCCTAACCCTGTCCCTATCAACTGTAACACTTCTCAAACCAATTGAAATGAAATGTTTTAAATGTACAAACACACACACAAACTCACTTGAGAGTGTCAAAACAGAACACGAAAGGGGAAGCGCTAATTTTGCCACTTCACCACAATTTGTTCATTTGTTTGATTGATTGAGTGATTGACTTTGACAGTAGTAGGACGGCATGTTCTAATTGAACTACACGAAAAGCAATGCAACCATAGAAAGGTTGCATGCAACAACATCATTTTTAATTGGATTATGTTGTTAAAAATAACATTTTTAACTATTTGTTGTTTGCGGAAAATTTTAAAATAAGAAAACAGCAAAATATTTCTTTCTACTTCATTTTAAATTCAAATTTAGTGTATTTATGATAACCAGAATAAATATAAATTTTAAAAGGATAAAATGTGTATTTTCAATAAATGTTCGGTCGGTTTTAGTGCTTTTTGTGGCCAAAAACGCTTTAACCCTAAAAGCTGTCAAATCATTTTTGGGTTATTAACACAAGTGTATTTGAATTGCTTCCTCTCTCCAATTGTCTTATTCCTTTCACCTTCTCTAGCACCATTTTTCGATCACCTGCAGATAATAAACTTGGCAGTGTCAAATTGGTCTATACCGTGCTAGACAATCAGACCGGTGAGCATCATCACCATCAAACTGGTCGGGCAAGTAGTTTTGGTCAAAGTGTGTAGTAAAGATGGGCAAATATAGACAGTCATTCACAAGCCCTCCCATTTTGTTCGGTCAATCAGAGAACATTGCGACACGGAAACTTTTTTGTTTCTTGTAGTGACGTTTGCTATAACAGGATAAGTGATTGAGAATACAAAAAATAAAACACAATTTAATATTAAATTATCCATAACTCAAGAAACCATTTGAACATTCTGACTTTTGTCGACAATTTGAAATAGTGTTATATCATAATTTTGTGTCAATTTACAACTGTTCTTTTGATACATTGAAATTGAATTATTTTGTTCAGAATTGTTCTTACTAGTCATCATTGAGTACTTTAAACTCTCGAGTGCGTTAATAAGTGGACTTTCAAACAGTACTGTGAACAGAAATGCAACCGAGAAGCAGAGCACAAGAATTCCGACAAAATAGAGCAACAAAGTGTGATTGTTCAGGTCAATCAACTGTCGACGTGACCCGTTGAACACCCAAACTATCCACGAATGGGTCAAGTAGACGGCATAGGTCACACGGGACAGAGGTCGCATGGAAGAACTTGACAAAAAACGACCAATTATACTTCCATTTTTGGTGATACACAGCCAAATGCCCAAAGTTAGCGACAAAGCCCAAATAAGAATATTCAACGGAAACAATATTGCCGACCACAATGGATCGTATGGTCTTCCGTGCAGCCAGGGATAGGTGCTATAGATTGCAAACAAGAATCCACCAAAAGTTAACAGCCAAAGTGATAATGTGCTGAACTGAAATATATTAAACATAATAATTGAATTCAATCAACTTTCGCATAAATACCTTGTTCAAAGAAATGTTTTTCAGCTTAGTGGAATTTAGAAATATATAATCGCCAAAGATGAATCCAATCAGAAATACATGAGCATTGGGCCAAGATTGGAATAGAAACCATTGAAACGAACTTGGCATACCGTGTTCGTCCAAAAAATCTCTGATTAAGAATGCAATTAAATTTTTAATTGAATTAAAAAAAAATACTCACGTTTTATTGGTAACAACGAGACCTGGTGGCATTTTTCTCAAATAAACATAAACACTACTAATTCCAATAAAGAGGAAAATCAGACATTTTGTAAACATCAAACCAATTTGACGATTTTTTAGCAGCAACATCAATGGAACTAGTGAGAGAATATGTAATTGAAAGTCAGCTGCCAAGTACCAGGTGTGAACGGCACACTAAAAATAAATTGAAACAATAAATAAAAACAATTTGCCACTCACAATTTTGTTAATATCGATCATATTTTGCATGTAAATCAAATTATGCCACCAATTGGTGTAACAATAATCAATCTTGGCGACGGTTCGTTTCCAAATTGGTCCGTCAAACAAGCTTGGCAATAGAAGCGTCAACAGCAGATAGGCAATCAATTGAGGTGTCAATCGAAGATATCGCAGTACGACAAATAGGAGACCATTGAAATTGGAATATTTTCCATTGGTGAGTTTCAATGTGACATATGAGGTGAGCAGTCCACTATTATTATAAAAACTTTAAATACAATTGATATTTGTCATAGATTACCTCAAGAAGAAAAATGTATCCACAGCCAGTTGGAATCTATAAATAAATTGAGGCATAATGTCGACCAAGCGATCGCGAATTTGAAATGTGTTTTCTATGCATTGGACAATTTAGATTAAAAACTTAAAATAAACAAAAACTCTTACGAAAAACATTCAAATTATTCCAATCGAGTGTATGACCAATGATCACAAACACAATTGTAACTACTCGAAGTCCATGAATGCACGAAAGTTCGTCCTTTGAGGAACGAGTGTTGAGTATTTTTGCAGCATTTCGTTGAGGCGAAAACCAAAGCAGACATTTTGAGAAGTTGTTTGTGCCTACTAAATTAGACATTGTAAGATTGTTTTATTAGATTAAAACTAACTTACTTTTTGAATTAAACAAAAAACGATCATAAATTCCGGCTGCCAGTGACATCACCAAAGATGTCATCAAAAATAGTCTAAAATTAAAAATATTATAAAACAATTTTTAAAAATAAACTTACAAAGCACCAATTTGGACTCGGTTAAATTTCGAATTCAATTGATTCTGTTCACACGATATTTTATTAAGTGATAAGCCAAATTTGTCAATGTCTAAAAATTTTATTTTAAATTCAGAATCAAAACAAGAAAATAATCTTACTTTTATTTATGATGATTGTGGTGTCATTTTGATCACATTCAGATGGCAAACAAATTCCAATTTGAATATAAGTGTAATAGAAAATTGAGGCAATGTTTTCCAATTCGCGGTAAATTGAACCATTTGAAACGTATGATGAGTTTGGAGGAATATTTTGAGACAAAACATTTGATTTAAAGAAATGGTTATGCGGAATGGGCATAGGTCTGGGCATTGGAATTGAAATGTCCACTAAGCAGTATTGAGCATTAATTTGGTGATGGTGCACACTCAAACATTGGTCATAATCACCGAAATCAGTCAATGTGCCACGAAATGTTCCACTTGGCGGAAATTTAGCCCAAGAGTTGGACATTTTCACTGCCCAACTCTCTCGCTGACTTATTGATTTCAACAATTGAGCAATTCCAAACTTACATTGTTCACTGATCAAACTACTATTTTCAATTAAGCTGAAATTCACGTAATTTGGCATAGTGAATTCTTCAAAATTTTCCGTTGTCATTTGCACAAAATCTTTCCACACAAAATAGTCATTTTCAGTACAGTTTAAAATATTAAATAAATTTAGAAATAAAAATAATTTTAAAAAGTTGGTTGGTAACATTTTTTAAATCGTATGCGAAATTTAAAAACAAATATTTTAATTTTCAAAGTATTAAAATTAAAATTCTTGCTTTATATACTTCTAGACGGAGTTGAACACAAAGAAAGTGTTATGTAACCATAGCGAAACATCATTTTGTTTATCGAGTTAGATTAAAAAGTTCGGTTGCAGTACTTTTCACAGTTGTTTATTAAGGTAGAGATTTCACATTGTGATGGATCACAAGGATACAAGATAAACACCAACAAATAGGCAATTGTTTATTCGGCTCGCAACTTTGAATAGCACAACTAAGCAAGTGTACAGTAACATCTTAAAACATTGAGCAAATACATTGAGTTAAACAAGTGGGTGATCAACAAAGTGACAAAAATGGCAAGTAAATGCCGGTTAGCACATGTATGCCCAGATGAACATAATAGGCAATTGTTTGTCTTCTCACTGGGGAAATGCAAAAGGATAACGCTGATTGATTAAATAATATAATTCAATGTATCTAAATTTGGTTTTTGTTTTATACTTTTTGAGATTTAAAATAACATGCAAATGCAAAAGTAAGTAGTACTGATTTAACTTAATTACGACCAATCTTGTTTAATTAATTAATGAGAGTACAAAGTTTGTTTGAAATGAAATGTACATGTTCAAACTATTTTCATTATGTTTGTTCTTTTCGAATAATAATAAAGTTGCAAAATTAAGGTTAATAATTATTTATCTTCACAAGTTTGTAAGTAAATATCAAGAATTTTCCATATAACATCAAATACTGTACAATAAAACATTAGTTTAGTTTTTTTCTATTGGAATATCAAAAGATTACTTTAACAAACGAGGACATGGAAATTAATCCAAACTTTCCATATGTGAATCCATATCGTTTGACATTATGCCAAGCGGCAATATCATTTGCCAGATGCATCCTTGTGCGAAAATTGCCAATTCGATGTTGATTTTGTACCATAAAAGTATTCAATAATTTTGCTGGTTGATGGATCAATTTGGTGCAATTTGCCAGCAGTAAATGAATGATAAAATTAAAATTGACATCATACAATATAAAGAGCAATATGAAAATGTTGCATTTCATCTGACCATGCACAATCCACATGACTTTAATTACGCTCAAAGGACAGATTGCAATCAAAACTGCCAAAAAGAGTCTACCGTGCATTCGGTTTGTTTGACTGAAAAGGACCGCCGTTTCAATGTAGTTTACTCTAAATTTAGAATACTGACACATCTTCAACTGTCTACCAATGAATTGATTGAGTAAAATTAAATTCTGCTTCATTTTTATGTAAAATGTGGTGAGCAGAGCAGATGAAAGCGAAAAATTGACTGACATTGTCTGGGAAAATTGATACAAATACGACCAAAAGAGCAGTGACATTAAGTGGTGCCATAGAAATATGGCCGTTAGAAATAATACAGAATTGTATCTGTCGAGTAATTCTGATCGTAGTTGATAGATTTTGTATGCGAGTGTAATATGAATGTACGGAATCATTAAATCTTGAAAAATTGTTAAAAATCATTATAAAATTTGATTCGAATAAGAAAGTAATACTCACTGTTGGACAAAATAACGCCTTGAAATAAATTCAACCCATAAAGATAATTTCTTTGCACAATTTTCCAAACAAATGCATTTTTATATTTTTCGTTTATGAAATAATTGCGAACATCTCGTTTTATCAAAATATCATTGAGCACAATGATCAATCGATAGTTTGGTTTCAAGAACAAAGCAAAATTGCAATAAGCCACAGCAAAACCCAAAAATATGGTCAAAGTACTGAGCGTGGCTTTGGGCACCAAAATATACAAACCATCAAAGTGGATGTATCGTTCGAGTGGATCAAGTTGTGAAAGGCCAAGGTAGAGAAAATGAAGTGCTGTTAAGAAACAAAGCAAAATGAGGCCTTTTATCACGTTAATTATTTTAGTGTTCTTGTAAATCACAATTTCGGTAATCAATTCAAAGTAATCTATGAAATAATTTAAATTTTTGTAAGGTACAAATAACAAATTCAACAATTTATAATGCATTTTCAGAAAATTTATATTTTTGCGATTTTTAAATGCTATCCAATTTTGTTTGAAAACACAATTCGATATTTGAAACTATAAGAGAGCTAATTCAATTGCTACTGCAAGTTTTTAATGGAATAAAAAATTCATTACTTCTGTGGCAAGGGACTCAATTTCAAACTTTGTATCTACGACCTTGATATTTTTCAAGTCAACACTCGTATTGAGACGTTGAATTGTTAATACGAAAATACAAACTATAACTTTTATAAACTAATATTACTTATTTATAATTGAGTTTTGGTAATTTTTGATCATTATTGATTTAATTTATTCAAACACTACTCTGGAAACTTTATATTATTTATTATTGAAAACTTAATGTAATTAAGAAAACGCGCTAAAGTGAATGTACGATACTTTACTTGAATCTTTACTTACTTACTTTAATGCCATAAATTTTCAAATATTAAAACTTCAAAAGCTAATTTTTGCAAACGCAAGCCTCTTCTAGTAATTTGGTATGTTTTGTAATCTTGCAATTACAAAATTATTACAAGTGTATTATGAATGCATGGAATGTACTTATTTTTGTTTGTCAATGTTTGGCTGTTACGACTGTGATCGCCGATCACTGATCGGCCCCTTGCGTGGTGTTGTACAATTTATCATTCACCGGAAAAATGTCGTTATACTCGACACGGGGTTACAAGTTGATACAAGCGAGGGGTACAATGGGGTGTGCTGATAATGCGAAGGCTTAAGCCTCCTAAATTTAGGACAGGAGTTCGAGGTCTTCACAAGTTGAAGTGAGTTGATTTGCAAGAATCCAAGGGGGGCGTCAAACGAGGATCAATCAATGGGATCCAACTGGTCTTCTGGTAAGGTGATTTCTACTAAACGAATATCCGCTGCCCACACACGTATGGTCTTACAGGGTCTTATTGGAGAATATCGAGGGAAATACACAACACAATACGCAAGCGAGGACCGAGAGAAAATGGAGTGATATATATAAGTAATCTTTATTACAATATGTTACACACGAATATACAGAAGATGAAGGTACTCATTATACATACAATAACAAGACACAAAACTGGCAGTCACCATTGGACCAGTCTGAGTGCACTGGAGTCCATGGAGAGATCAGTCTCATGATATGCCTGTGTTTGAGTTCATTTTGGCTTACATTGGCTATGTTCTCATAGAGTTCAGTCAACAAATTGATAAACAAATGCAATCTAACTAACCGACTTGAATTTAAATTATAAATTGCCTTGGTGCAAACTTTTATTTTTTATTTTGTTTAAATTTAAATTATTATAAATATTAAATTTTTAGCTTAGAAACAAATAAAAATGACAAATTATTCTGAATATTTCCAGTAAATGTGTCATTAAAGTTATGAAATTCACATAATTGACAACACATATACCATTAGAGGCTCGACTCAAATTTGTCTCTCATGAAATAATAAATTATAATTTGACATATTGCAAATAAATACTGAAAATAGTAATAATTTTAAAAAACTTTGTTCAAAGAAATCATTTGTTTCAATATTTCGAGCAAATAATGTTTAAAGCAATTCGCAATCTAGCTTCTCGCTGTATTCTATTACATCTGAGTGCTTTATTCGAACAACTGGATCCAGTGGAAGATTGGGATCCAAAAGTTGTCCGAAGATTTAGCTTGCGAATCGATAATTTTCAAAATTCAAACACCAAACTTCATCGACAGTTTATTTTTGCAGCAATTATTGTTTTAATATCGTTTTTGTATGGAATATTTGGACTTGAGTATGAAGGTCGTAACGAGATTGACTTTAGCTTACTGCACAAAAGCCCGTTCATTTTCACACATCAAATGGTACTGCCAGTGTTATGGTCAATCTGTGACACAATGACATCCTTCAATTTTGTAACTTGCTTTTCTACATTTTTGATTTATTCATTTGTTTGTGCTCAAAGTGAGAGTAAATATAAAATGTATTTTGATGGAACTCATCTCTGGAATCGGTCTAAAAGTATGTTTGAGTTTTTACTTTAAAATTAAATTAAATTTGTGAATATTTTACAGAATTGAATCGAACAGTCTCGTCTCGAATAATCGAATTCCATCGTAAATCAAAATCAGCACTATTTATGTTGATGTTATTATTCTATTCATTTATGTTGATCTTTTTGTACTCAAACATTTGGATCAATTCGGCATATCGGTTCACCTTACTCTCAGTGGTCTATTGGTCAATTCTATATCCATTAATGATATTCTATTATGCTTTTGGTACAAATAATTATAAATATTGACTCATAAATTAATGATCTTATTTTTCCACAGCTTTAATGGGCTTTTCGGTTTACATTATAGTTACAAGTAGATACATCGTGTTTCGCCAAAGATTCGTGTGCGAGCGATTGAGAGTGATTAATCGTAAAATGGGCAACAACACAGAAAGCTCTTTAACTACATTCGACTTTCAATTGTATTGGTTGAAATATCGTCGACTGAACAATCGAAATATGATTCGCATTTGTTCGGACATGAAATTATACAGTCAATTCTGGAGTCCCTATCTAAGCATAGTTATTCCCAACTTTATCTTCATCCTCTCGTATCTGTACTACATTCTGTTCAACATCAAAACAATTCCAATACTCGAGTACATTGTCACCTTTGTCGCATCGATCATTATGATATTTCTCTATTTGTTGATACAACAATGTGCCGCCGTGGTCAACTGCAATGAAGTAATTCAAAGTGAAAATCGGAAATTTTATTTAATTTATCAAAAATATTCGAAAAAACAAATTTCGCGTTTAATTTTGGTATTTCTAGTTGTAAGGTTTACAAATGTTTAATTGTTAATTTTTTAGGCTGAAATCATTCAAGACAGTCGTCTGTTACATTCGTATGCATTTCGAGTGTTTTCAAATTATCGAATCACCTCAGAAACATTTCATATGGTAATTAAATATTCACTTTGTTCAGATATTAAATTTATTTTATTTTTCAGTTGATTTCTTATATTAGCATATTCTTGATACTCATCAGTAAAAAATTAAATAAAAATCGATGAAGTGGTTTATTTTGTATTTACCTGACTAATTTACGTCAACCGACCTAAACTTAACATAACAAAGCATCAGTGTAAACCAGTAGGCATCAAGAGTTAGAAGGCAAATCTTATCGTAAACGACAAAAACAACTCTTGTACAAACCAGTTTTATTTACTACTGATGAGATCGTCTTGTTTTGATCGTTGAATTGTCATATTTTGCATTCCTTTGAATTCGGTATATAAATCGCAAATAAACATCTTAAACTGCACAGTAACTGAGTAAAACTAATTTTTAAAATGTTTGATTTAAAATCTATTCTGGCAATTTTGGTTTTAATTTGTATTTGGGTTTATTGGTAATATTTCAAACTATTGCTTCAGTTTATTTTATATTTTTTCCTACAAGAAAATAAAAGCAAAATACACTTTTTGGAAAAGTCGAGGTGTTCCAGGACCCAAGCCAGCATTTCTTACTGGCAACCTTGGAATATTGATAAAAAGAGTCGAGCCGAAACGGACTTGGAATTGTCTCGTAAATATGGCAAAATGTATGGATTCTATGTGGCGACCAAACCGGTCCTGTTAGTTACGGATAATGAGTTGATCAAACAAATATTGGTTAAAGATTTTGCCCATTTTGTGAATCGACAAAAGTCGAAACTGTATCACGAGATGTGAAACAATAATCTGTTTAGTGCTGAGGACGATTATTGGAAACGCATAAGAACTATTTCGACGTCTGCCTTTACATCGGGTAAACTTCGAAGCATGCATTCACTGATGAATCGATGCATTGACAAATTGATTGTTTACTTGGATAAGGTGATAATCGATAATGATGGAATTATCCATAATACCAAGGATGTAATGTCTGGCTTTTCAATCGACATGATTGCTTCAACTTCGTTTGCAACCGAAACCAATGCGAATTCAATGCAAAACAAATGCAAAAATGCAATTGTTGAAAATTGTAAAGCTTTACTAGATGTCAAAGCAGTACGTGCTATTGCGGCAATGATTTTACCCGCAGCAATCCTCAAAATGATTGGAATGAAAACAGTTTTTGACACAAAGCCATTTCAATTCTTTATTGATTTGGTTAGTGAGATTGTTCGACAACGAAAGCAAAGTACAACAAATCGAAATGATTTGGTTCAGCTGTTGATTAATGCATCGGTGGATGAAAAAGAATTTGAGAGAGTAAACTATGAACATTTGTCAGCATTAAGTGATTCCGGTGTGTCACCTTATTTTCGCTTTCAGGGAATTACTTATCTTTTTTATTAGACGAGAACACCGTAAAGAAGCATCAAGATTCTTCAAACTCTAAGAAGAAGCTGACAAATGCTGAAATAATTTTCAACTGCATCCTCTTCTTTGCAACTGGATTTGAAACAACTACATCTACATTGTTTCACACGATTTATGAATTGTCAAAGAATCAAGACATTCAAGTGAATTTGTGCGCAGAACTAGGACAAGCAATCGATGGGCTAGATAAATGTTCTGATGAGTATTTTGATAAAGTGGTTAATCATTTGCCATACATGGAAGCGGTAATCAAAGAATCCCTTCGGATGTATCCTCAAGTGGCTGTGCTGTTTAGGAGATTAAAAACCGACGGTTACAATCTAAACGGCGTTGTACTGCCTAAAGATATAAACATAGAAATATCCACATATGCAGTACATCATAATGCAGAGTATTATCACAAACCTGAAGTTTTCAATCCAGAAAGATTTATGCCAGAAAACAAGCATAATCTCAAACCGTATACGTATCTCCCTTTTGGAGAGGGTTCCAGAAATTGCATTGGAATGCGTTTTGCATATCAGGAGATAAAATTTTGTTTAGCCAAAGTAATCAGGCGATATCGTTTCAGTCCAACCGAGAGTACTCCACAAGTTCCCACTTTTGCAAAACGGTTACCATTTTTAATGATGCAAACTTTTTCTGTTAAGGTCAAACCAAGAGTTTAATTATATGTCAAGTCATTAAAACATCCAACAAGTTAAATAGATTAAAAATAATCGTGTTTGATTTTTTTTTGTATTGCACAACAAATGATGGAAAACTACCGACACAAATGAGACAAACATGTTTGTCTCGACGAATTAAGAATTTGTCCGTTAATTTCCTCATCCAATTATAGTACAACTTTGTTCTGACCCTGTTCCGAATCAAGACAAGTAAACACCTCTGTTGTTGATGATTCATTCCTGAGTGCATCAAAACACGATGACTAGAGAAAGGGTCTCGAGTGCTAATTTTGCCTCACTTGACCAATTTGTACTTGTCCATTTGTTAGCAAGTTTGATTGATCGAGTTTGTCGAAGTGGAGTGAAGTGGAAGTTTATGACACACAAAATACTAATTGATCACATCATGTTTGATCAAAACATGTTGAGAATAACAATTAGTACTCATTGTTTCACCATTTTGGTCAATACAACGTTGATAAGAATAAAATCTTATTTTAGATTAAATATAATTACATTTAATGAGGCTTTACTTCCATCAAATTGAAATCATTTTTTGTTTCATTTGTTTCATTTCTACCTGTTAAACTCAACAATTTTCCTCCTCCAGTCTGCTCTTGTCGACATCTTCTTTTCGCAATTAGCTGATGCTTCCAATATTCGAGTGCATTAATCAGTGGAGTTTCAAACAAAATTGTGAAAACAAATCCGACAAAATACGAACACAGAATAATGCCCGCACAGTAGATCATGAGTGAGTGAGTGTTCACGTCGATTAGGTCACGCCTGGAGCCATTCGATGCCCATACAACCCAAACATGACTCAGATAAACTGAGTAGGTCATTCGAGAAAGTGGTCTAAATTGAAAGTAGGACAGAAATGTTCCTATTACGCCACCATTGTTGGTGACACAAAGCCAAATAGCCAATGCTAGACCAAATGTCCAGGTCAGTAAAGTGAGCGGATACATTAGAGCAGACATCAACGGATCATAGGGCCGACCGTGCAACCAAGGATAGGTACCGTAGATTGAGAATACAAATCCAGAAAGTGAAACTGACCAGAGAAAATATTTGGTACTCTAGAAGTAGAAATTAGTAATTGGACTTGAATTATACAAACAAAATTACCGTTTGAAATGAAATCAGTTTGAGATACTTTGAATTGTTCACAATGTAATCACCAAACAGAAAGCCGATCAAGAAGACAAACGAATGTAACCATGGTTTGTAGACAAAGGCGAGATAATCGCTTGGCATTCCGTTTTCATCCAGGAAATCGCTTAATTAAGAAATTCAAAAATAAAATAAAACATCAATTTGTTGAATGAAAAAACCTTTGAGATGTCCTTATTGCGCCAGGTGGGAGCTTTTTTAAATAAATTATCAGAGCACTCGCGCCAATGCATAATAGAATTAAAATTCTTGTGATGAAAATTCCAATTCTGCGATTCTTTAATATCAAAATCATTGGAATAAGTGAAAGCCAGTGAAGCTGCATATCCACCGCTAAGTACCATGTATGGACGGCGCACTAAAGAATTAATTGATTAATTAACAAATCAAATTCAAACAAAAATATTTACAATATTTTCGACATCAATAAAATTTTGCAAATAAACCAAATTGTGCCACCAATTGTTGTAGCACTTGTCCACAATGCTAATATGATTTCGCCATATTGGTCCGTCATACAGAGACGGTATGACAAAGGTGAGCAACATAAAGGCAATCAATTGAGGCGTCAATCGAAGGTAACGCAATACAATGAACATCCACGAATCAAAATTTCGATATTCTCCGTGAGTGAATTTGATTGTCACATAAGTAGTCAGTAAGCCGCTAAAAATTAATTAAAAGATATTTTCGCTAATCAATTGATAAATTTACCTTAGAAAGAAAAATGTGTCCACAGTGAGTTGGCTTCCGTAAATGAATTGTGGGACAATTTCGGTTAAACGCTGTCGAACAGTGAATGTTTCACCTAAAAACTAAATTCATTAAAAAATGATTAAACAAATTTACAAATGCATACGAAACATGTTCATATTATTCCACACCAGTGCATGGCCGACAATGACCAAGCAAATTGTAATGACCCGAAGTCCATGAATGCAGGCAAGATCATCCTCCGATTTGAATCGACAATAAAGTAGTTTGTACATATTTCTCTGGGGAGAAAACCATAGTAAACTATTCCACTGGTTTGAATTCTCTAAATTTTGATGAATTATAAAATTGAAATTTTTAAAAATTATTATTTGTTTCACCTTTCGTCGAATTTATGTTTGTGCAGTAAAAAGAATCGTAAATTGATGCAATAGCAGCCAAAGCAATAAAGACTCCAAGAAATGCTCTATTAGAAAAATAAATTATTACCATAATTTAAGTATTAAAAAATTAAATTTCTATTACATTGAAAAAAGCTGGATTAAATTAAAAGTGAATTTTTCAATTTTTGGATTACAGGAAAATTTGTTTAATTTTAAGCCGTATTTTTGGAAACCTAAATAAAAATATTGACAAACTTTTTCTCTTAAATTGCAATACTCACTGGCATCAAAAAAGATTCGTGTGTCATTTGTGGTGCATTTAGTTGGAAGACAAACACCAATTTGAACATATGAATAGTAGAATATCGATGCAATATCTTCTAAATCTCTGTACACAGAACCATTGGCAATATGTTGAACATTTTCATGTGTCAACTCAAAGTATTGTTCCAACGTTTGCGGTAAGACATTTGATTTGTGGAATAGATTGTGCGGTTTTGGTATTGGTCGAGGCATTGGCAAAGAAATGTCCACCAAACAGTACTGGGGCGAGATGGTGCCCTCTTCAATACTGAGACACTGGTCATAGTCACCGAAATCAGTCAATGTTCCACGGAGCGCACCACTAGGCAAAAATTTACCCCAAGAATTGAACAATTTCACTGCCCAACTTTGCCTTAGCCGTAAAGCACTCAACGAGAGATCAATTTCGCTTTTACACTTAGCAGTGATTTGATTGTTTGTGATAAGATCTTGCTGAAAATTGACATAATTTGGAAAAAATGCTGCTTCAAAGTTTTCATTTGATGTTTGTACAAATTGTTTCCATTCGAATGTTTTATTTGATTTGCATTGAATTTGACTTAATAATTGACAAAATATAGCTAAGTCGCACGCATATTTTAGAATTGACAACATTTTTGAAAGTTTTCTGCATTTCAAAGATACATTTCAAATCAAACAACAAGAAAATTCTCAATGTTCCGAACTTGTTTCGTATTTATATGACCGACAGACAAATGTCCGCATTCACCTGCACACCGGTCTGAGTGAGAGTATTTTGCACGAAATGTTCTCCAAGTAGATCATTCTTTTGTGTAAGGTCGAACTGCGTTCGCACTGTACTAAACTTGTCCAATTATAGTATACGCAACGGGTAGTCTCATATACCTAGTGCTAGTTTTTTTGTGTGGTGAACCAAGATGGGCAATTTGGTAGTACAGATTTTGTACCGATGGTGCACGTGAACTCATCAAGTGATGCCCAAATTGTCATAACAAACTTTTGTTTTGTTTTACTCAATTGGTGGAATGTTGTTTACAATTCTAAAACTCGGTCAGTGCAAACAGTATGAAAGACCACAGGAAGTCAATGAAATGTATTTTCGTAACTAATTGATCTTTACAACGATTAAACTGAGATAATCTTTCATAAGTCATATAGTTTGACCTCACGTGGCTACATTTGGTAGAATGATTAAGTTTGTCATTAAGTTTTATGATTCAGCAGAATCAATGTGGTCAAAGCACAAGAAAAAGTCTCAATAAAAAATAGGACAGAAAATCATTTTTTAACAAAGAAAACTCTGAATGTGAAGACTTTTCAATTAAGACTTAATAATAATTAACAACAGTGATTCAATAAGACAACTGCAAAATTGTTTAGTAAAGTGATTGATGATTCACACATCCGGTGCAGCTATGGACACTCCTTAGTAAGCGTCAAAATGCTGTGACCCAGTATGTTTGTTTGTGTTCTGAATTGTTTTGGTAAGAGAGACATTGTATGCCTATTGTGTTCACTAACAGACCAAATTGGTCTGTCTTCGTAAGTATCCAATTTCGTATACAATCAAATCAATTACCTATTTCTATGCAATTTTCAATAGTCCAATTTTCCAACAAAGTCATTCAATTGTCTGCATTCGGCGGGTCGGGTTATTTTGGGGTTACCATTTTTCTCATGAAGATATATTATCTTGTGGTGTATTCAAAAGAACGTCTACTTGTTATGTTAAAGTTCTGACTGTTCATATGTACATTGTACTACGTTGTACAATCTATTTATTGAACAACAAAATTGCCTTTGGTTTGCCAGCTTTATTACTCAAAGAATGATTTGACAATAATAATAATAATAATTCTTCCTAGTTCATTGAACTTTTGAATTTTTGACTGTTTTTTGGCTTAAAAATATATTATAAAAATGAATCACTTTCAGTAAAACAAAGTTTTGAATTTAAAAATATTTTAAAACAATTCAATTCATTTTTTAATATGCAGAAAATTGTTGCCGGTTTGTGCTGTGTTGAGTGCTGATAAATTCTTGCCGGTCAACCGGTTTGTGGCAATGTTCATTGTGCAATGAAAGGGCAATTCAAGTGTATGTACTTCAAAACAGGAAAACCATTTATTCGACGTAGGTTACGTATTGGCAGTGGGTTAACCAATCAATTGGCAATTGTCGATCAAAGTGGAACCAGCTGGCAGCTCATTTGTATGTGTGATGGAAGAACAACTTGTTAAAAAGTGTCGCGTTTGTGGCGATAATGCTTTATGTGAGTTAAAACCAAATAGTTTTTATTTAAATTTTATATAATTTCTAAAGCATTCAACTTCAATGGTCTGTGTTGTGAATCGTGTAAAATGTTTTTCAGGAGAAATGCAGCAAATTCAAAAGTAATTTCATTGTTATTTTGATATTTTTTCATCAATGTGTATTAATTTTAATTTGTCAGCTCTTGATCTGTTTTTATGGAGGAAATTGTTCCATTAATGTGCACACTCGCAGATCTTGTCAACATTGTCGGTTGAAAAAATGTTTTAAAATTGGAATGAAAAAAGTGGGTAATTATATTTTTCAAATTGTAAATGGGAAATTTATTTCTATTTTGTTGATTTTACGTATATTCTTGATATTTTTTAAAATTCGATAATAAATCATTTGTTGTTAGGAATCTATTATTCGAAAAGAAAGAACTACTACTTTCGATTCGGAATTACCGTGTCACTCAAACAATGATGCAATTGCAATTGGCAACTCAACAAAAGAAGCCACAAAGAGTGATGACCAATCGAAAGGAGCGCAATTAGTGTGCTGTCAATACTACAGCGAGCAGGCAAACAGGAATGTCGTGTTTCCCAATCAATCAACCAGCGACAATCCACTTAAGTCGTACGAAATGTATTGTCTCGAAATGGTGAAGAGGGCAACCCTCGTCTTTCACGAGAAAGCTCCCGCAGCGGTAAATATTGTAGGCTTCACTGACGATGTGCTTCAAGTATTCAACAGTCAGAAGTATTACTTGCCAAGCATCATTGCATTCACTGGCAAGGTGGCAGGGTTTGCGCAATTGAGTCAACAAAGTCAAATCAATCTGGTCAAGGCTGCCTTTCCCTACTTGATGCTCCTTAGGTCGACATATTTTTTAAATTTCGAAAAGAACGCTTTCTTGGTGGCTCTTGTAAGTGGAAATTATACTAAAATATATATTATTTATGAATGTCTTTTGCAAGATGAATCATTTGATCAGGCAGCTTACATTAGACTCGATACGATTTATGGAGACAGAATTGTTGACGAACAAAGGACATTTGCTTATCGAGTTAAGGACGAAACAGACAATGATGACGTCATTCGGGATTTGGTGAGTTTTTGATTTTTTTTCAAAAATATCATTCCAACAAATATTTATCAGATTATAGTTTTGATTATGTTTCGTAAGAACAAAAAGAAAACTGGTTTGGAATACATCAAGTAATGTTTATTAATTTAATACCAGATACTAAACTTAGGTTTTTCTTACAGATATCTTTACACATCATACTGTCATCTATTGCAAAGATATTTGAAGCACAAATATCAAAATGTTGAATATGCAAATAATAAATATACGCAAATACTGCAAATCATTAAGGACATGGATGCACTGATACATTGTGGACTTGATAACATTTCTAACAAAATCGAATCGAGTAACGTGAGCGATGTTTTGTCGGAAATATATTTTCTGGATAATCAATTGCAATTACCGAATGCATAGGATTTATAAATTATAATGTGATTCTGAAAATATGAAATTTAAATAATAAATTTCCAATTCCAAGTTTTAATTTTTTTTGTAAATGTTCTTAAAAATCTTCCAGAGACAAAATGCAATTTGATTGGTTGAAGCATATGTTTGTATTTGACAAATTAAAATAGAAGCTTATGACGTAAACCTGTTTTCCGGTTGTCATTCTATTGTATCTACCAATTGAATACAGGTGCGTTTCGAAAAACCCTCAAGTACATTGAAAAACACTTGCGTAAGTGTGTCGTCATTCGAAATATGTGCGTTCGAAGGACAAGTGGAAAATTTTTTATGTTTTAATTTTGAAACACTGTTTAGTAATTTTTGATGGAAAGTCAATTTGAGAAAAAGTGCCGTGTTTGTGGGGACAAGGCCATTTGTAAGTTTGTTTTAAGTAATAAATAAATGTTTTTTAAGCTAAACTAATCTTTTTTAAGCCTTCAACTACCATGGCCTTAGTTGTGAATCGTGCAAAATGTTCTTCCGCAGAAATGCGCTTAAATATGAGGTAAGATGTGAAAATTTTAGTTTCAATAACTAAATTGTAACCAATAGGAATTCACATGTTTATACGATGGAGAATGTAAATTGACTATTGACAAAAGTTCAAGGAAATGTTGTCAACGATGTCGCTTGGACAAATGTTTTGCCATTGGAATGAAAAAGGTTTGTCAATTTGGATTTAATTTTTATTTTAAAGTTAAAACACAACAGCTATAATTGAACAAAAAATGTTTAAGCCAAAAGAAAAGAAGGATATTGTACGAGATACGTATGTGAATCTTCTAGTTGTAAAGAAACACAACTTGCACAAACAGATGACAATTTTATGAACGAGTTATCCAAAAATGAAATGCTTCAAGTTATAGCACCATACCAAATTCATGTTAAACTATTAGAGGATCGATCTGCCATACAATCAACAGTGAACTCATTAAAGCCATACGACTCGCATCGTTTGGAATTGGTCACATTGAAGAGCATTCACACCACACATCACATTTACAAGCAAATTTAATATTACCGGAATTTTGTATAATCCGATCGAAGCTTTCAACCAACAGAGCTATTACATTAATGGCAATATTAAATTTGCCAAAGGTCTTGTTGCTTTCAACACTTTGAATCAGCATAATCAACTAAAACTGGTCAAACGTGCCTTTCCTTACTGGATGCTTTTTCGCCTGTGCCTGTTTCTCAATTTTGAGAAGAATGCATTTTTCATAGTACGAGTAAGTCGAATATGAATTCTTAAAATATTTATTTAACACTCATTTTGTACAGGACGAAAAATTCGAATCTGCACTTTTTGTTCCATTGAATTTGACATATGCAGACGATACAATAGAAAAGATACGAAAATTGAGTTACATGGTTCAGTGTGGAGTTGACAACGATTCTATGATCAGAGATTTAGTACTTGACACTTGTTTTGACTCAAACGTTTAATTATTGTATTTTGTTTGGTATAGATAAAAGTTCTAATCCTTTTTAAACAAAGAACAAACAAATCGTCTTCAGAATATATCAGGTATTTGTACAATTCAATTAAATGTTGTTTAAATTATCAATATTAGATACCAGTACATCTCATTTTGGCATCTCATGCACAAATATCTGAATCAAAAGTATCAGAATTTAAAAAAGACAATTTTAAAATATTTGAAATTGAAACAAATATTCGAAGAATTCGATCATATATTACCATATTTACTTAGAGATATTTGCCTCAAAATTAATCCCGTCAATGTTAGCAATGTCTTGGCAGAAATATATTTTCTTGATAATTCTATTGAAAATGATTAAGCTGTCTTACAAAAGTAACAAGAAGAGCTTTCAGTTCATTAAATCTTTACGTCAAACAAAGGATGTTTAGGAAATAATGAATTATAAGTTGATGACGAAAGTTGCTATTCAAGAATTTTGTAATCAAATGTGAATTGTTTGCTGTCGATCAATAAAGCAACCATCATCTTAGGAAGTTTTAATAATGTTTCACTAGTGAATTTGCGCAATTGTTTAACAATCATATATAAAATTGAAAATTGACAAAAATTATAAAACTTTCCTAATGAATTCAATTTTGTACCATCATAGAACCCAAATAAATGAAACAATAAAGGCAAAAATATATGTTTTTTGTGTTATCTATTCAAACAATTTGATAATCAACAAATGTTTATTGTCAAATGCAGAGGCATGGGAGGTCAATGAGTTCATGCATGAGTATTTATTCAGTACTTGCAGTGATAAATTCTCACATTACATGTATGTGTGTTCATTCAATAAGTAACATCATAGTTGATCGTTGGCAAATTTGGCCAACTATGATGTTACTTATTGAGCTGTTAATAGTCATGCATAACACTTCGAGATTTGGTAAAATAATATAATATCGTTTATTAAAAAATAATAATTTCATTATCTAGGTAATAGCCCAGTTTCTGTTCTAACCTATAATTAATATCACCTGCGCTGAGTTTGTTAAGTAAATTGATAATTAAAAAATATAAAAATGCTTTACATTTTAATTGTTTATAGCTATCAACATACGGTTTACCACTCGAGGCTGTTTAATTGGTCGTCTTGTGCTTACTCATGACCAATTTGGTGAACGGTCGAATTGTATCAAAATTTTTCTTTGGTTTCATTCTGTCTGACATGTGTTCGAACGCTTCGCTCATTGCATTTTTGTCCTACCACAAAACATCCACGTATTTTAAATTCTTTTTTACATTCTGCTTACTTGTTCAAATTTGCCTTCCCTTGGTTGTTGCAGTGTTTCTCATTTCGATCAATTTGAACATTTACAAATCAATGCCTGATTTGATTTGGCTCTTAGTTCGACTTAATATTGATGCAAAAAAATAAGCCATAGTTCAACAATTTTACCACAACAATGGAAATCAATGGTCTATTTGGAGATGTTACATCGACGCAAAAGAGCGCCACTAACGATGAGTGCTGGTGTACTGGGATCGTTACAAAGAAAATCATTGATTGAGTTTGGTCTAATTTATGCTGCTTTCCTAATGCACTTTGCTTCGAAATTTATGCTCAAAAATGTTTAATAAAAAGTCATTAATCATAATTTTAAAATATGGTGTTAGTCATTATTATCCAGGTAGTAAAAAAATTTCTCCAATTAGAGTTGCGAAATGAAATGACAAAAGCGATCAAAAGTAACATTTAACGTTAAAGCGTTTAATAAAATGATCATATCCAAATTACAATTAGTGTTTGTGTTGTTTGAGCGCCAAAGCACCAAACATTGATCCTACCACAGGTCTGTTGATGAACATGGGCGAATGACCTGTGGTGGTGTCGTAGTAGTCGGATAGAGGCGCGTTGGAGTCAGTCTCTTTGATCCACAACGCAATTCGATCGTATATTGTCTTTTTGAGTGTTGCATCTTCCGATGCAGCGGCGGCAAGCATTTCCCAGTCACTTTTAGTAGTTTTGTGGGTACTGATCAGTGGGATGCCATACTTGCCCATCACTGTGTGGTACCAGTTGTCTTGAAGGTCGAAGATTTTCTTTGGCACCACATTAGTTTCCAGCATTTTGTCAAAGTACATATTGTACAGCAAGAACCAAGATCCTTCCACGTTGTAGCTCATCTTGATGTGTTTTCCTGAATGGTCTAGACCCACTTTTTCCCAAGTTTGCATGTAACTGTGCGCCGTTTCAAGGTAGTGCTTGCCATCTGCTTCATGATTCGCTGCGTGGGCAATCTGGGACATTGCAGCAAGTCCAATGATGGCTTTCACAGAGAGATTAGTTGAGTTCTTTAATCTTCCAAGGAAATCATCTGTTGTCAGTTGGTCTCCTGGGTAAAGGCCCTTATCAACCAAATACTTGGCCCACTGAATGAGTGTGGCGTAGTGTTTGGTCACATAGGCAGCGTCTTTAGTTGCTTTCAAATATGCAGCAGTCATAATGATCATATTGGCAGTCTCTTCTACCTCCATGGTCTCGTCTCGACCATCAGTGTGGCCAATGCATCGAGGGTAGTGAGTGCCCAGATCGTGAATCGCATATTTGTGTGGCCAGAAGCCTTTCTCTTGGTTGTCAAAGATTGGATCTAACAAATATTTGATCATCATTGGATTGAGATAATAGTGCACCGGAAAGTGAGGATACAGCACATCAATAGTTTGACAGTTGCCATCAGAGGAGATCTCTTTGAGCATCATCCAGGGTTTGTCTTTGGTGCCTACCATCTCAGTGCCACCATAAGCCTGTCTCAGTGAGTACGAGACAATCTTCACGTAACTGTCTCCCTCACTCGCCGAATCGGTGATGATTTTATGATCGAGTGCTTGTGCCCGCTTCAATGCGTCCTCTCTGTCTGCAAAAACAAATTCAATCATTTGATTTGAATCACCATGGAAATAATCTTCCCAGAGTGATTTGATTGGTCCTGTTGCCAAATTAAAAGCAGGACTGCGAACACGAGCAAGTCCATAGTAGAAATTGGCCGACACAGTGTGTCCAACGTGGCCGAAATCATGTGCAAAGCCAAACACTGGCCAGTTGTCGCCCACAGCTCGATAGTGATGGTCAATGGTGTTGGGCAGTTTGCCATTTTGTACAAAGTGAGACCTCACATCTGTATCTTTGCCTGCTTGGTAGCTTGCTGCAGCATCGGTAAAGAACTTCACAGTTCCCCACTCGGCTAATTCATCGACCTCTTGATATGTTTTTGGTTGATTGAGCGAGACATCATAATTGACCACAGCGGTGCCATTGGTCAACTTGAGCAGATTCCAAACCACATTGAGCGAAGCTTTACCGATTACCCATTCGGCGCTGATGTCAAAATACACTTGAACCGAATGTTCGTTACCATCCAAAGATTTCGCATTCACCAAGAAGTATGACGCAGGTAATGAGTGACGCTTCAGGTCTGTTGGATCAATTGGAGTGAAAAAGTTCAAAGTCAACTCAACAGGACCGGCAGTGAGCTTAAAGATGGACTGAGTTGGCGTCACTTTGAGATCAGTTTGGTGCGCTTTCAAGACAGTGCCAATGTTGGTTGGGTCGCCTAAAATGCCATACGTCTTTCCATCCACATGTGCGAGTCCAGCAAATCCTTTCACTTGTCCGGTCCAGAACTTTGGCCAACCGCCATTGAGATGATGTTGTGGTGTTTCAAGCCATGTACTCAAATATGGCGTTTTCACTGCAAGTGGAATAGCTGGCGTGGAGTACACCACAGAGAGTAGACATGCGAACAATAACAAAGCAAGATTCGTCATCGTGAGACTGTGCAAATCCCGTTGAACCTTCAGGTGACACCAATTGACAAATCGAACCGCTTTTTAAGTACTTTTGATCCAAGATCTTGTTTTGACTCTTCTCATTAAAGTAATCCATAATCTCAAGTGTACTTTATCTAACAATGAATTACCGTAAGGGGAACACTACACATTTAGAGAAAGTTTTAAGTACCGATAAGTATCAATAAGGTGATACCAACAAATTGTCTTCAGCAAAGTGCAAAGTGGGTTTTGTTAACTTTGAACATTGTACTCCAGTTACGACAGCACAGTGATGACTTGGATTTTGCTTGTTGCCAACAGTTTTAAATGTTAATAGGTAAATAAATTTATATCCAATCAATTTAATTAGGCCAAGACAATGTCAAATTGTTAAATAAATATCAAGACTGAAGTGAAATGGTCCTAAGGACACTACAAGACAAAGCCTGATAAATTGAACAAATAACAATATACCGAAGTAAAATAACTTTAAATCCGGTTTAGCGATTAAAGATATAAACTGACTAAAAATATATTAAATCATTGATTTTGATAAATTAAGTAATGGAAAATCTTTGCAGAGATAATTTTTACAACAATTACATGTATTTTAAAATGCTACAAATGATTCACAATGTCAATTTTTCTCTTGATTAAAAAATACCAAAAGATTTTCCTTGTTAAAGTTTTATTTTAAATGAGATTAAAGATGCGGATTTAAAATTTAATTAAAAAATGAAGAAAAAGCGATCAATATAATGAAAGTCAAACTTTGTGCGTAGACTACCACAGAATAACCACCAGATCGAAAACACTGAGTAGATTCTTCCAATTTGTTCACAAAATTGTTGATAAAATCACTGTAACCCGTTCGATAGCCTTTCCCATTGGAAGCTGGTACTGACTTGACACTCGTATCGGGATATTTGATTCGATTGTAACTGGGAATTGTTTGACTGTACCGAAGAGTGTTTACATCTCCAGTTCCCAACAGCACAAATCTAACCAGAAAATTACTATACGACAAATAGAGAGCAACTTCTCTGTAGTCATTTGTCAATGGTTTCAAGTCGTAATCATTCAACCAACAGTACCACTGATCATTGTTATGAGTGCTTCCGTAGGAATCTCTGCTTATGGATGGTGCTCCAATTTGTAATGTACCGAAGGATTTTGTTCCAGTGTAGTCAAAGATGAACATAATCACATCCGCCTGGGCGGCAGAGTGCAAATGTGCTGCATAGTCCATTGGAGCAATGTACATCAAGTCGCTTATGATCTAAGGTGAACAGAAATTAGTAAGTGAAGGCTGAGAATTAATATAAATTTACTTGCGGGAGAACAGTATTTGAATAATGAGCAACATCTCTTTTGCTTAGATTGCGAAGGCTTCGATTGATTTGATTGGCAAATTCGACGGTTTCGTTTAATTCTTCATCAAAAGCATCAAACCATCTTTGAGTTCGATCAAAGTATTGATAGTGCAACGCAGAAGCAATCACATCCTCATCTGCGTAAGGATTAATGTACGGACGAATGAGATATGCAATTTTTGAATCCAAATCCACAAATTGATTCACTCTATCATATCGGAGATAGTACTCTAGTGTGCCCTCATTTTCGGTTGAAATCAAAAGGTATGGCACCCGATTGAGCAATCCGTTCTTGTACAAGTCTTTTGGAGACTGTACAAGAATTGCCGAACTGGTGACATTCTTATCTACCACTGGACGAAACCAAAACTGTTGTCGGTTGGTGTTTAGGTTTAATGAGCTTTGAACAAATTGGATCATTTGGTACACGTTGGAGTTTCGGAGACATTCCACCAGATCACTGGTTTGATAAGGACAGTTGAATTTATTTCCGAAATCGCGTGCTTGCTGAACTGGTACTTGTTGAAAGGCCCATGGACTGAATACAGTTCCACTGATTGAGATGGCAGCCCGAAAATAGTCTTAGAAATATAGTTAGAATTTTGATTGATTGTGAACTAACTTACTAAAAACATCTTTGTTGAGCACATGCATTCCCACAGACACAGCCCCTGCATCGTGTCCCATGATTGTGACCTCTGAAGGATTTCCATTGAACTTGAATATATTTTCCTTCACCCACTGTAGTGCAAGAATCTGGTCGCGAATTCCATTATTGCCAGGTTGATTCTCATCATCGGTTGAAAGGAAGCCCAAAACACCTAGTCGGTAATTCACAGTTACAATCACAATTTGTTGATCGATTTTCATCAGTGCATGATACAAATAGTCTGGCTTGAACATATCTTTGCCGCCATATTTGAATTCACCTCCATGTAAATAGACCAGCACTGGGAAAGGGCCTGATGACCCGGTTTGTTTCTATCAATACAACAAATGTCATTTCTTTTTAAATGCATTTATAATCTTACCACTGGAGAAAAGATGTTGAGATGCAAACAATCTTCGCTTTCTTCAATCGCAATAGGAGGAGGTGATCGAGTGTTGAATCGTTGACCAAATTGAAGACATTTCACTCGCCGATTTGAACAATCGATTCTGGTGTTGATTGAGCGTGGTGGCTATTTTTTGCGAACAATGAAGTGGTTAAACTTTAAAGATCATTATCATATATCTAATACATACCCTCAATCTATAATAATCAGTGGGAGGCATTGCATATGGAATACCGAAGAAGGATAAAATATCGTAACTTTGAACGTCTCCATTTGAAAGTGACAGTCTGTATGGAGTACCTGTCACGGTACAATAGTGAAGAGTGACACTCGGGTTATTTATGCTCAATTGAGTCTCGCATTGGTAGACTAGACAAATTAACAAAAACAAACTTTTCTTGTGTGACATTTTGTAAATGAAAAATAAATTATTAAATTTCTAATTCTACATATATGAGTATCTTTCCGGAAATTTGAGAGCTTTATTTGGGTTAAAGAGAAGTGCAATAAAACTTGACTACAAAAGAAACCCCATCTCATAAAATATACGTTTATTTACGTTTGTTTACGATCACTGGACCGTGGAAACGTGGAAACTGTAATGTTGCCTAAATACGACACAATTTGGTTGCGAGTTTGTTAAACTTGTCTCACTTTATTTATTTTACTGTATCCAGGCAAAAGGATCCGTCTTTTTGGTTTTTTGTCCTAACATATTAATAGTAGTTTATGTTTGGTGCATTCATAAACTCATGACCTAACTACAACAGCGGAACAATTTCTTTGTTTATACAAGTTTGTATACATAATCAGATAGATGATTAGATATGGTCTTTAAGTTGTATCCTTCATTAAGATCGAAAGAATGTCGTCAATTAGTTCATGCTTGGTGCAGTTTTAAATATTCCTTATCTTTTCTTTTACAATTTCAATTAATTTTAATTTTAATATTTTTGATTGTCACTAGGTGGGGACTTTGTTGCAATCTCATTGAATTATATCTAAACTATCGAATGCTTTTAATTTAAGGCACGCACCTTTACTCATCTAAATGAGCAAGCAAATGCTTTATTAATATTAAATTTCATCAAATTAACTTATTATTTAAAATGGAAAATTAATGTTAATTAAAATTATTTGATTTTTCTCGAAATTGACGTATATGGAGGTTGTTTTGTCTCGCATGTACAGGTTTGGGTGAGTTTAAAATTAGTTTCGAAAATTTAATTATCTTTATTCAATAAGCTAATTAATTTAAATGTGTTTCGAAAATAATGTCTCTTCTTATTTTATTACAATTTCAAATCTTAAATGTAAAAATGTATGTTTTGAAAAAACTTGGAGAAAACTTGTTGAAACTAACAAAAACTATTTATGGTGCACTTATAAAACATGCAAAAGTGTTGAGTCAATACTTTGATCCAATCCAGGATGATCTCAACGATTTAAACATCAACAAATTGCGACAATTAACTTGTTTACCAAAAAGTACTCAGAAATGGCGAACAAATCGTCATTTTGTATTTCCATTTGCACATTTGCATTTGCATTCTGTAGATTGATGGACTCGCATCGAATCAACAAAACATTGCTCGAATTTCGTTCACACTATTAAATAATTTTCGTATCAACTCGAAAATGTTTGAAATGGTACTAGAAAATGATTTTAATTTAGATTATTAATTTTTAGATATTCTCATACATCAGCATTTTGTTTATGATGATTCTAGATAATGAAAATCCAAATTTTTAAGCTTCTAAATTTCTAAAGGAAACGGAGAAAAGTGGTGGGTCTAGAAAAAGTTGAAGAATAAGAAAATCATGATTTTGCAAGCAAATACGTGCAAATGAATAGCACTTTAGGTGCAAACTTTTATTCGACAACAAATATTATCAGAGCCACAAAACCTTTTAAGCTCCCCAAAGATGATATGCGGCTATTTGTGAGCTGTATTTCATATTTGGCATTCAATCTTGCATATTGAAGCCCGTCTAATCAAAGAACGTCAATGTCTATGTCTATGTGTTGCATGTTACTGAGTCACAGCTAAGTAATGCGTAGATAAGCAATAGAAACATAGTAAAAATGACATAAACATTACATACACACAAAATGCCATTTGCAGTACACTTACAATTCAACATATAAATGGCAAATTTTGTTGATATTATTAGTCTGAATTGAGTGCCAATTTGTCTTTTGATGATTGCTGTTTTCCTTTGAATTACAAATGGATTATTGGCTTTTACTGTTGCTTCAAATTGTGCCCATCGTGGTGCTGATCAATCTGTAAGTATATTATTTTTATTGCTTGTTCAATTGATATATTTCAAAATCAATTTTTAGATATTTAAATCAAAAGTTTAGCTTCTGGTCGAAACAAGGTCTCAAAGGACCTAAGCCGTTTCTTTTCTTTGGAAACTTATGGGATCAACTGAAAAGAGGTTCGATTTTAACCGAGACCGAGTGGTTCCAAAAGTATGGTAAAGTCTATGGAACCTATTCGGGCTTTCAGCCAGTGTTGACAATTGCCGACCCGGAGTTGATCAAACAGGTGATGGTGAAAGATTTCAATTTGTTTGTGAATCGAAGGAAAACGCCTTCTACCGACAATGTGGCAAGTAAGAATTTGTTTAATCTCGAAGGCGATGACTGGAAGCGCGTGAGAGCCATCACTAGTCCTTCGTTTACCTCGGGTAAATTGAGAGGAATGATTGCTCTGATGAATCACTGCATCGACAAGTTGGCGGATTATTTTGAAAACATTAGCACAGAAGGTGATGGAGTGATTGACACAAAGAATGTGGTGTCTGGCTTTACCATCGATGTGATTGCCTCTACCTCGTTTGCAACTGAAACAAACGCTAATGGTGATCGTAGCAAAGAGAATCCATTCATTCAACACGGAGTTGGTCTGTTCAAAATTAACCCTGTTCGATTGATTTTCAATATTTTCAGTCCGGTTTTGATTCGCAAACTCGTCAACAAGATTTTTCCTCCAAAACATTTTCACTTTTTCCGAGATTTATCCCGACAAGTGGTCAAACAAAGACGGGAAACCAATTTCAAACGAAACGATTTTGTTCAACTGTTGATGGATGCTTATGTATCCGAGAATGAGCTTCAAAACTCTAATTACGAACAATTGACCGCAAATGCAGATAAAGAAGGTTTGAAATGAACAAATTAATAAATTCAATTAAATAATAATAATATTTTTTATCTTTAGAAGACGCAGGCGATCAAACACCGTTATCGAACTCCAAAATCACAAAATCTCTTAACGACGATGAGATCATTGCTCAGTGCATTATATTTTTCATAGCTGGCTTTGAAACAACTGCTTCTACAATATCGCATTGTGTTTTTGAATTGGCAAAGAACCAGAAAAACCAAGAACGGCTCAATGAGGAACTGCGTACAGCTCTTGATGGACTGGACGTCACTTCTGAACTCTACCACGATACTGTGATGAGCAAAATACCTTTTCTAGATGCTGTGATCAAAGAAACACTTCGAATGTATCCACCTTTGACTCGACTTGAACGTAGAGTTGGTGTGGAAGGATACAAATTGGCTGGTATCACACTGGAGAAGGAACAACTGGTGACCATTGCCGCATATGCAGTGCAAAACAATCCTGAGTACTACCCCGAGCCTGAACAATTCAAACCGGATCGTTTTATGCCAGAAAACAAACATCTTCTCACACCATACACTTACATGCCCTTTGGTCAAGGTCCGCGCAATTGCATTGGAATGCGCTTTGCGTATCAGGAGATCAAATTGTGTTTGGCTAAAATTATTCCTCGTTATCGATTTTCACCAACATCGGAAACTCCTGAAAAGTTGATTTTTACAAGTGCTGGTTTATTGAGTGTCAAACCATTTCCTCTGAAAGTTTCCAAAAGAGAATGAAACATATTCAAATGATTCAATTATATTGTTTGTCTCGATATATGTTAAGGGTAGTTAATAGTCAAATAAAACTAAACAACAAAAACAAATCACTTAGGTCAAACTAATTCATTAATTGCAATTACAATATATCAAATTTCTTCACGATTAATACGAGCTCGTAAAACCAGCACAAGCATTTAAGTGGCCAACTGCTTAACGGAACATACCTAATTGTTAGCTTCTCTCATTGTTTCAAAAACAAATTTGAAAATCAAATTGCTTATGAAAAATTAATGTTACACAATTTGTGCAATTGCTCGCATCAGACTGATACAGTGATAGAAATGATCCACAAATATAATAAATCCCCCAATCTAAGATAAGCATAGACTTGTTATTCATTGAACAATGTTCAATGGACTCTGGTATTTTGTTGTGATAATAACTTAGGATATTTTATCTAATCGAAGGTGATTTGATATTACAATGATAGTAATAATATAGCTATTCAATGAGCAAAATTGCTTGTGTTGGTTTATTGATTTAGATGTGATGATTAATCATCATTTTAATGATTTATAATTAACCTTGTTCTGCTTTAATTTACATACCTACATAACATGTATTTGCTAATTTATTAGAATAAACTGTATGAATTAAATTAAATCTTTCGATGAAATTTAAAAGAGATCATTAAAAATTTGCCATACAACATGAGAAACTATGGAAGAAGGTTAAACAATCAAGTTTGACACAACAAAGTGGTTACCTTGGAAAAAGTATTGAGCGTAATTAGCCCAAAGATTCCATATGTCATGCCATATCGATTGGTGCAGTGTAGAGCAGAAACGCTGTTGGCCAATCGAAGTCGGTTGCGTATGTTCACATGAGTATTGAGTCGAGGCATGAGATGTACCAATGGTTTGGCTGGTTGATGAATTAACTTGCCGAAATAGGAAAAGATCAAATGAAAGCCAAGGATACAAATCAGTTGACCAAAAACTAGAAAGATTGAGGGCGCTTTTGAGATGAATTCAGCCTTGCTCGTGATGAGAAATGTGATCAAAAAAGCATTCAAAGGAAAATTGACAACCAAGAAAATTAGAAACAACTTCCCAATCAACGGATTAAGTTGATAAAATGAATACAAAACTTTGGAGAAGTTATTCCTAAATTTGTAAAACTTGATCCAAGTGTCCAAATGTTTGATTGACAAAATCTGATTGACTTGTTTGAACATGATAAAGTAAGACAAGGTCGCCATACAACCTATAGATCCAGCCAAAATGGAAATGTTTGCAAAGCAATAAATTAACCAGTGATACTTGATTGCATTGATCCAATAGAAAATTACTTCCAAATAGGAATTGAAAATAAAATTCTCTTTCTGTATGAATCCATTTGCAATGATAAAATGGGTATAAAATGTGTCCAAGTCTAAAAAATTCATAAAACGATAAATAGATGAAAACTAAAACAAATCAACATACGGCAAGCATAGATGAACCATTGAAGTTTGTTCATCACATTAAGCGAAACATTTTGAATGTATTTGAAGGTAGACTTGCCTCCAAATCGTTTACTAACAAACAAGTCACACTTTGATCTAATCAGTATGTCATAAAACAATCGATTGACATAGTAATAGTGATTGAAATAGAGTTTTCGATAGAACAACACGGACATTAAGCCAACGGAAGTCCAAATGATATTGAACAAATTGTCATTAAATACAATATGCGGAAGGTCATAGTGAAGAACTAGTTGTCGTTTCGATAGGGGAGGTTTCACAAATGAGAGATAAAATTGATGCAAAGAATGAACCAACAAAAGGAATATAATCAATGAAAATTTCAGTACAACATATTTGTTTCCAAGTCTAATTTCCAAAGCAGTATTCAAATAATCGAGATAGAATTGAATCGATCTGCGAGGAATGAGCAGAGAAATGACAAACGAATTAAAGTACGAATAGGTTTTATGAATTTGATTATACATTTCGGTGTTTTTGTTGGAAAAGAATTTTTTTAAATAAAAAATGAATTTTAATTTTTTAAAATTAATTAAAGAGTCTTTGAACATGAAATGTAAAAACAAATATTTAAAAGTAAATATCGAACTTTTAAAATTCGTAAATGTACCTCATTAATACTTTATGTTATTCGTAAAATTTCAGTGAATTTTGAATGTTATGCATAATAAATGAATACTTTTCTTTGAATTTATATAAACAGAAATTTTATATAAACAAATTAGAAGTACTTTTACAAGTAATTTAAAAAATGAAGAACTTTTTTTATTTTTCGATTTCGATCGCAATCATTTTATCGAAATTTGTTATTTTTATCTTTCTTCTCAAATAACATGCAATTGGTAATTATGTTTAACTGTTAAAGGTTAACAAAATCATTAATTTTTAGAAAAGATATTTGGTCAAGGTGACTCGCCTCCTGTCTACTGTCGAGTAAACATTTCATAATTTTCTTGTCTTTTACGGTTCTTTTTCTTGCACTCGCCTTTTGCAAGTTTTTTTTAATTGATTTCCGTTATGGCAAGTTTATCTCATTCACCCAATTCTGTGGGACACTCTGGGAATCACGATTCGTGTACCAGTGAGTAACACTACGCTATTCCCATGTGTTGCCTGTGTGCAAACACATTTGCTTATTATTTTATGTGTCACCACTCGTTTGATTCAACACCTGAATCAATGCCTACTACCTCAACGCAACCGCTCCACAATCGTCACCTCAACCACCTCAAGAATCAACCGAATTCAAGCCAACAAGCTTCTCTTCTTTTCACACGCCATCCGCAGCCAACCACAAAAAAACCCCTCCCGCCCGCCCGAAATTCTCACAATTTCCACTACACTGTTCAACACAACTCCACTCAACCACGCACAAATATCGTTCACCTGTCCATCTGAAGCCAACTTTTGCTGTTCCGCTGATGTATTTACGAAGAAAGAAACAAGTGGCACCCCATTCCTTTTAACCCTCTATTCCCTTTTCCGTCTTCGCGATCTTGGTATTTCAGATTCAATTAGTAATGTTTTCAGTCTTTATCATAGTGTTTATAAGGCTAATACTAATTTGAATTTAATCAATTTGAGTCTTTTCATGGCTCTCGGTCCATTTTGATTAGTCATATGGACTTGATTATATAGTATTTTGTTTGGCCTATTTGATTTACAGATATTTTGATCAATTTGAGTCTTTTCATGACTTTGGGTCCATTTTGATTAGTCATGTGGATTTGATCGTATAATGTTTTGTTTGATTTATTTGATTTACGGATATTTTGATCAATTTGAGTCTTTTCATGGCTCTCGGTCCATTTTGATTAGTCATATGGACTTGATTATATAGTATTTTGTTTGGCCTATTTGATTTACAAATTTTTTTTATCAATTTGAGTCTTTTCATGACTCTCGGTCCATTTTGATTAGTCATATGGACTTGATTATATAGTATTTTGTTTGGCCTATTTGATTTACAGATATTTTGATCAATTTGAGTCTTTACATGACTCTCTGTCCATTTTATTTGTCATATGGACTTGATTATATAGCATTTTGTTTGGCCTATTTGATTTACAGATATTTTGATCAATTTGAGTCTTTATATATAATATCATATATGACTCTCGGTACTTAGTGGTTAGTCTTTGTGTTTGATTTTCCGTTTTACTCTTGATTGACTTGATCCAGAAGCAGTTCCCTTTCCATCTCCCCCTTTGACCACCAATTTCACATCATTTTTGCCGTCAATCTCTCATGAAGTCAAGCCTGCAATATTCCCAAGTTAATTTCTGTAACTCAAGCCTCAAGCCACTCTATTGTTAACATCAAATAATTTATGAATTCTTTCACACGAAGCCATCAACCATCAAGCATATGACAGATCTTACAAATCTGTTATAACAGTTATTATATGCATCGATATATTATAACTGACCACTCAATTTAGTCTCTCATTTTAGTCTCTCAATTTAGTCTCTCATTTTAGTCTCTCGCTTTATACGCTCTGGTACGGTAAGCTGTACCTGCGCAACACTCGATGTTGTTAATGTCGTCTAGTGCTTAGTCTCTCACTTTAGACTCTCATTTTAGTCTCTCAATTGTATTATAAACGACAACCCGCATGAGAAGTTTGTTTTATTTTTTTTACAAATTTTACATGCAATAAATAAATAAATATTTTGGTCAAGGTGTTGTTGCAATATTTCGGAAGAAAATATCATTAAGCAATTCCTAAAATATCATATGATATATAGTATAGTTGTTTATTTATTAACAAAATATTGTTTTTCACTAAAAGGTGAACTTAAGTGCAATTTAAAACTTGAACCTGATTGGTGTAAGAGCACAAAGACAATGCGGTGATCAGTGAGTATTAGCAGCCGTTGATGCTTTTGATCGCGTTGGCGGGTTCTGTCGGACTGTTTGGAGGTCATCAATCGTGCACATTTGGTTAGTCTGAACTCACTTGACATATGAGACTCATCGGTCATCATTAAACATCTCTTCCTTTTCAATTGAATTTGGAGAAATTCGGTTTGATCAAATTGAAACAGAACTCTTTTCATGATAACGATTACTGAGCGGACATAAATTGCCTCATGGTGGTGAGGCATTGTGTGGCACAATTTGTGCCAGTTCAAAGTTTAATTAATTGTCCGTGACCGTCCGTACAGCCAAATTGGCCATCACACCCGACATCAGTTGCACTTGCTCTGCCTAGACTTCCCGTTTAAAGGACAATCTCGAGTCTCCTGTTTGGTCTACCCGTGAATCCGCAATCCCAGCTGTTTGGATCGACTTGATGTCGATCGATAATTGATTGATCTATTTTAGTCCTCAATAATTTTATTCAAATGACAACAAACAAAGAGTTGAATACTGCAAGGGTTGAATTATTGTTTTATTCTCGAACGATCGTGCATTATGTTGTACGTTATGTTGTGTATTAGCAAATGATCCTTTTTGCACCGTCCAAATCTATGCACAGACTTGGTATACTATACCAAATATATTTTATGCAATTAATCTTGCTCTCATTTAGAATATCATGATCGAATCACATGTGTTATTTAGGTTTATTAACTTTTAATTAGTGCATTAATGAGCATAATTTTAAAAAAATGTGTGTTTATTTTTTTAAATAAACAAAATAATAAACTTACAGTTGTTAGATTTAAATTAAATTTTTCGGTGAAATTTAAAGGAAATCATCAAGAATTTTCCATATAACATGAGACACTGTGAGAAAATTTAAAGTGAGACTACCAAGTTTAACACAACAAAGTGGTTACCTTGGAAAATGTATTGAGCGTAATTAGCCCAAAGATGCCATAAGTCATGCCATATCGATTGGCGCATTGAAGAGCAAAAACACTGTTGGCCAATCGAAGTCGATTTCGTATGCTCACATGTGTGACGATTCGAGGCATGAGACGTGCCAATGGTTTGGCTGGTTGATGAATTAACTTACCAAAGTAAGAAAAGATCAAATGAAAGCCAAAGATACAAATCAGTTGACCAAAAACTAGAAAGATTGAAGGCGACTTTGAGATTAGTTCAACCTTGCTGGTTATGAGAAATGTGATCAAAAATGCATTCAAAGGAAAGTTGATAACCAGGAAAATTAGAAACAACTTTCCAATCAACGGATTGAGTTGGAAAAACGAATGCAAAATTTTGGCGAAGTTATTCCTAAATTTGTAGAACTTGATCCAAGTGTCCAAATGCTTAATTGACAAAATCTGATTAACCTGCTTAAACATGATGTAATACGACAAGGTAGCGACACAGCCTAAGGATCCAGCTAAAATGGAAATGTTTGCAAAGCAATAAATTAGCCAGTGAAACTTGATTGCATTGATCCAATAGATGATTACTTCCCAATAGGAATTGAAAGTAAATTCCTCTTGTTCTATGTAGCCATTGGCAATGACGAAATGGAGATATGCACTGTTCAAGTCTAGATAATTAAACAATCAAATAATTAAATAAATAAAAAAAAATCAACATACGACAAACAAGAATGAACAAATGAAGTTTATTCATCACATCAAGCGAAACATCTCGAATGTACTTGAATGTTGTTTTGTTACCAAAACGATCATTAACAAATAAGTCACACTTTGATCTAATCAGTATTTCATTGAACAAATGATTGACATAGTAATAGTGATTGAAATAGAGTTTTTGATAGAACAATACAGACATCAATCCAACTGAGGCCCAAATGATGTTGAATAGATTGTTGTTAAACAGAATACGAGGAAGATCATAGTGAAGAATTAGTTGTCGTTTCGATAGGGGAGGCTCCACAAAGGCGAGATAGAATTGATGCAAAGAATGAGCAAACAAAATAAAAATAATAAATGAATATTTAAGTATATAATACTTGTTTCTGAGTCTAATTTCCAAGGTTGTGTTCAAATAATCGAGATAGAACTGAATAGATTTGCGGGGAATTATTTGCGATATAATGAAAGAATTAAAGTAAGAATAGGTTTTCTTCATTTGAGGATACATTTTGTTTTTGTTGGAAGTAAATAAACTCGAAATAAAGAATGAATTTTTAAATTCTAATTACTAGAATATTCTAAAAAATACAACTTTGATTGCTTAAATTAATCTTAATTAAATTTCCGGTTGTGCCACTCACAAACACACACAAGTTCGGAAGATTGCAATTAAAACATGGAATATTAAAGCAAATATTTAAAAGTTTAATGTCCCGTCGAACTTTTAAGAAATTTTGCACATGTAGATGTACCTCATTAATAATGTCATTTATAAATTACTGTGAATTTTGAATTTTATGGGTAATTTAAAATAAATAAATGAGCATTTTTATAATTGTCATAAACAAAAATGTTAACTTAATAATGGTACTTTTAAAAACTATTTATGAAGTGAACAACTAAAAATTATTAATACGTAGTTTGGGCATAAGTTACAATTGTATAGTCTTCTTGCACGATCGCAATAGTGTTTTCGAAATTTGTTGTTTTCGTCATCTCAAATAATACCCAATCGGCAATTAGGTTTAACTATTAAAGGTTAGTATAGTCATTAATTTTTGTAAACAAAATTTGTCAAAGTAGTGTTACAAAATTTCGGAAGAAAATGTCATTAAGCGTTTCGAAAGATAAATTAAGTTGTTTGCTTAACAAATTATTGTTGGTCATTAAAAGATGAATTCATATCTAAGGTTTAGAGGCTTAACGTAGTTGGATTTTGTCAACACTTGGAAATAACAATCCCCTTATCTTAATCTTTAATCTCTTCTATTGAATTTGTCTGGGTAAATAAGATCTTTTTGGCATTAGATACACCAGTTAGGACCTCATTCCACTTGGATCGTTTTTAAAGTATATCTTGCAATAGTGGATTTTTTAAATGAATTAAAATTGATTATTTTATCATGTCACAACTTATACAAAAATTTTGATGCATTGTTTTAAGAAAATTAATCGTATCGGTAGAATCATACACTTTCATATCGAAAATTAGCTTTTGTGACAGTTAGACAAGTTTTGTCATTTATAATTGATGACTAATAATGATAGTATAAATTAATATAATAATGATAATGATGGAAATTTTTATTTTTTCTACCATTTATCTTAAATAAAAAAGTAATTTTCGATACAAATGAATTTTGAAATTATTAATTTTTTTACAAACAATTTCGATACAAAAATGCTGAGGGTACCAAAAAATATTAAAATTGTTTTATCAACTCATTCGAGAAATAATATTTATGTTTAATCTTTATCTTTTTAAACTACCAAAATGTGTTGAATATTATTTTGCCACTTGGATTTTAAAGCATCACGGAGGAAAGCTTTGCAGAGCAGCCAACGTTTCTAGCAGTACAAATGGACGAATTAAATTTTTGGCAATTCGAACATTTTCTCTGTTGGCCGCAATTCGCACCGGTCAACTATTGCTCCTCGCACTGCTTCCACTCAGCAAAGAATGGCGCATTTTGTGTTTGGATCAAATGATGCTTGAGAACACACATCCCAGGCTGAATCTCACCTACGCCTGGATTGGCCTTATCAGCATCTACCTGTACGAGCAAATGTACTTCTATGAGAATTCCAACGAAAGAAAACGCAAACGCGAAACTATTTACCAGGTCATTCAACTCTGGATAGGACCTTTCAATTGTACAGATGCGCATTTTATTGTTCAGATTCAAAAGTTTAAGTCAAATGTGAAACTATATCTTTAATCAATGCAAGTTTATAACAAATACATGGGTAAATTGGATTAATTAATATTTAAATTAATTGTACTAAAACATTTAATTTTATCAGAGGGTTTAGTTGTCTTTTGTTTGTACAATGCGATAGTATTTGCTTCAAAGAACTTTAATTGTTTCTTTCAGAGTGTTTCAGCCTTTCTATTCATAGCTTTCACTGGATTGATCGGGTTTGCCTACATTTATATCATACTGTTTCTATACATTCTATTAGCAACTGTTGGTCAGTTCTTCACAATGGTCATATTTTTAAAGTTAAAACAAACCAATTTATTGTTGGACAAGTTGGCGAAGAAATGTGATACAAATTGGACAAAGTTGAATCATTTCTACCATGAACATACAAATATACTTTTGGACATCTTCGAAGCAAATCGTTGGCTGAAAAACGTTTTTTTTGCTTTTATGATTTGCACTGCGCCCTCTAGTGCTTACCTGCTGATTATGGTGATCAACATTGATCTGTCTCTGTTGGCATTGATGGACTTTCTCAATATGATCGTTTATATAGCTGGCGTTACATTTGGCATGCATCTCATGTCGGCAATGTATACCAATCGAATTCATCGATGTGGTCGAATGTTGATTTGTGTAAAAACGAATTTGTCTAAAACCCAGAAGAATCCAACTATTCAATGGAATATTAAAATTTCAAATTACGTTGAAAAGTTTCATTGTAAATAACGCTATGGTCTAACATACATGAGCTATGGTCTCATTTCTATTGGATCGTTTGCAAAGGTGATTTTATTTATTCTGAAATTTAATTTAAAAGTATTTTAATGAATTTTAATTGCAGTTCATTTTACTGTATTTTGAAATGTTGATGTTTTGGTTTGATAACATCAATAAGCATAAGCTAATAATTACAACTGACGCTATAGACTGCTCAGTTTGTTACATTTTAACTCAGTGGCTTGTGTACACTGTACAGGCTTTTAATACCAGAAGATTTCAAATATCACGAATCGATCAATTGTGAATTTTATTCTATTGTACTATAGTAGTACTGTATACATGCACCGCTTCAAGTTCTATCACTATGCTGTAGCTCTGACATTTTTTTACCACTAAGGTTTGTCTTCTACTAGTGGAAATGGTACAAATTGTGATTGTGGAAATGTTCGCCACTCGTTGCTACCAAGAAATACCAAAAATTGTGGTAATTTATATCAAGTATCAAAATAGAAACTATTTTCAATATTTAAATATATCAGGATAACTGTTTTTGCCTGTCAGGTTATTATCGCTTTTGTTCGTGGTTAAATTTTCTTTTTTTATTTTAATCAACTGAGGTTGCCAGATGTTGCAATATCTTTAAGCTTAAAAGTTAAAAAATAAACTATTTGTTTAAAATGAGTTCATGATAAAATTTATTATTTCTATATATATGTTAGCGTCAAAGTCCGCTGGCCGGCAAGGTAGAGAAATGCCGCGGCAAAGTCCGAAGTATAAATTATAAAATTGAATAAAACTTTTGTATAATTTTATCATTAATTAATTAAATATATCAGCAATTCCAAAGAAAAAAGTAATTTAATATCAACCTCAATATTGACATATTGTCCGTGGAAAATAACGGACACTAAACCCTAATGGACTTTTCACTAACTAACAAAACAACGAGTACAAACTGTACCGTACAAACAAAACCTCAGGTATATGGAGGGAGAGATGGACTTGTGTAGGAAAGAGCAAAAATGTCGACAGAAATTATCTAAAAATAACATTTTTGTTGTATTTGGTTTGCTTCTTTATTTTAATGCTTTTGTATTACTGACCGTTCAAATCGAATCAAATTTATTCTATTTACGAATTAAACGCCATCTACTGACAGCAAAATGTAGCCAAAAATAAGAAAATAGGTATTTTAAGAGGATCACAGAACTCGATATGTGCCGTCTTTCAAACAAATTCAAGTGGTTCATGGCCTCGGGACTTAATATCAATTATCCAAATCAAGTTCCAAACTTTATTTTCTTATTGCTCTATATTGTTAGATATCAAATGTGTGATTTTAAAAAAATAATTGAAAACTATTTGTAGATATACCGGAAGGCTAATCATGGAATTTTCCACGTAATCAGATATTGGCAATTTGATATGCAAATATAATTTATTTTATTAATATAAAAATCTTTGAGAAATTCCACATTAATTTGAGTACTAGTAGCATGGAATACCCCAATTATGTTAAGATATTTTGTGTTTAGTCATGAATAAAAAGATGACACATCATTTTACCTTAAAACCTTAATGGAACAGTGTTCCAGGAATATGTTATCGTCAAAGTCCGATGACCGGCATGTTCGCAAAATGCATAGTCCGAAATCATACTTTTAAAAACAATTTGAGTGACAATGCCGAGATATTGTCCAATAATGCCGCGGCTAAGTAGGCCCAATAGAAAAACGATTTTATTTTTAATTAATATACAATCTGATATTTTTCCATTAATCAAATAACCTTTTATTGAAAGACTTGCAAATGAATGGTAACTGTGCGTTAATAATGTGGGATTCATGCAATACTGCTCAGTTCATGATGAATTGTACTCATGTGCCAATTGGTTTATTTCAATCTGTGTTAAGCACATTCAGCAAGGCACAATTAAAATCGTTTAAAATTTCATTGTGATAACTGTCTTTGATTCTGACAACAACAAGTATCACAAGACAGTTGAAATACACTGATATTATTGACACATTGTCACATGATGTGTAATTTACTTGTAAAGCACTTGAAATGAATTGAGTTGTCCCAAGAGATTTTTACAAGAAAAGAATAATAATTGACTTATTTTCACGAATACGAATATGAGGTACCCAGACAGATACCTTATAAGGGCTACTTGGTCTCAAATTCGAGGAAAACAATTTAACAATATCCCAAGTTCAGGTACCGTGCTATGCGTTAAATCGATATCAAATGACATCTTTTGTTTGTTTGTTGGACTATTGTTGACAGAACTTTTTGTCGTTCTATTTGTCAATCACGACATTGTTTGTATACGAGTATGTAGAAAACTTTTATGGCTTGTTCTAAATTTGACGCAACTGGAATAAGAATCATGTTGAATGGTGGATAATTTTTTGGTTGAACTATTTGATTATGTGTGCTTCTGAGTGTTTATTAATTTTACAATGCTTCTAGAAAAATATAATAAAAGGTCTACACTGTACTGTAGACTCTAGACGGATATGATTAACAAAGCATAAATATTTAACTAACAAGTAAGTTATATTTTTGATAAAACAAGTATAATATTTTTAATTAAAATTTCACACTGTTCCATTCATTTTAATTAATTGATTAAATGTCAAATCCGAAAAACTCTAAAATGAATTTTTATTTTGTCTTTATTTTCGCATTTCAATATTCACTTCTTAGGGATTTAATTGGCTCCTTCACTTGAAACTCACAATTCAAAGAATGCATGGTTGACAAGTGAATTAAGGTTTATTGTTCAATTTATTTAACACAATCTCATCTTACATCTTTTCGCAAAATAATAAGTCTGCCTTGCAGACAAACAAAAATAAATGAGCAAGCAAGCAACTAGAATTTGCATGATTAAAAATAACATTTTTACTTACTCAAATATATAATTCATATGAGTATTAGTCTTTACATTGTTAGCACTGAAACATGTTTGTATAATTCACGATAATTAGATTGAGCATCATAAATTCGTCCAATTATCGACTAAGCTATTCAATTAGTGACGCACCTTTGTGTTAATGGTTTTCTCAAAATACTTTTAAATAGTCTTTAAATGTACGGACGGAAGGGCAGACCAACCCGAAACATAAAATTAGTATAGGCTTTATTCCAATTATAAAACAAATTTTAATAGAAAATGTTTAAATTCAAGGAAAACATACATTTAGCAACAGAGGCTTGATTCTGCTCTTTTCCAATTAAAGTACTAAGCTAGGAATAAATTCATTGTAAATCTAAAAATAAATTAAAAACATTTAAATTTGGGAAAAATTCCAGATTAAATTACAATTTTGACAAAATATTCCATTTACACGAGCATGAAAACACTAGGACAACAAATCGTACTTTTCCACAAATTCAATTTGGGTGACCAAATAAAATGGCGTCTGCAAATGAATCGAACAAATTGAGATGAAAGTTGAAACGGCTATTTATTGAATTTTTGCTTATTAGCATCTACGCATCAGACCGAAGTTGTATGGCGGAATATGTTTAAGAGCATTTTAACTAATTCTACGAATAAGTTTGACAACTAAAATATCAAATATCAAGTAACTTTCCAAACGATAATTCACCTGAACGGAATTATATTCTGTCATTTTGGCAATGTCAAAATTCGATATTTGGGAAAATACCAATTTAAGGATATATTCGTTTATTAAATATATTTTTACAAATAATATTTTTTTTCGGTTTATTTATACCGAAATTAATTGGCAAAAATAATAATAATGATGAGTTTATTCAATGGAATTTTTAAATTAAATTGTCTTTGTTTGAATACGATCATTTTGTGGTATGTCAAAATCATTTATTCACACTAAATTTAAATAATAATTGTGTAGTAAATTAAAATATATTATTAGATTATCAAGCAAATTGATTGTATTTTGTATTTGAAAGCTTGCTAGCCTATACGCATATATGCACTCGAGCATTTTTGGGATATTTTCTGTTCAAGCTTGTTAATAAATGAATTTTGAAAGAAAAAATGTTGGTTTACAGTTTTGAGGTATTACACAAATTTTCAATCAGGCAATATGATTGTAATTGAGAGTTAGCCTTTTGTTTTTATGTGGATGACCTGAAGATTTTCTTTATTCCATTCTTTAATTATTATTAATTTTTAAAATTAATTGTAGTTGTGAACTATAAGTGATTTTGTTAACATACCCGGAATCGTTGACTCGAGAAGGTGTACACCACCGGATTGGTAACACAGTTGGCCATTGCCAACCAGTGAAAGCCAGTGTACAGGTAGAGCTGTGTTAAATACTGCTGTTCGGTGCAGTATGTGATCCAGTGGAACTCGTGCAGCAGTTGGTACACTTTGATCGGTGTCCAACACAGACCGTGCACCACAATGATGATCAAGATAGTTTTTATTGTCTTTTGTAGATTAAATGGAAAAATTTATTAATTAAAAGATGTTTGGTTGAATTTTTAATAAATACCTTGGAAAGGCTTATCCGTTTACGACAATTTTGGTTATTGTTCAATGTGTTGGAAATTAAATTTTTCCTAATTGCCGTGTAGGTGAGTGTGAGCACAATGATCGGCAGTGCAAAGGTGAGTACAAAATTTTGTGTAATCAGCAATTTGCGGTCTGTTCCACTGAGGCCAGCGAAACTGTCACACTGATAATTGGTAATGTTGTTGCTGTTGCTGATGTTGTTGCTCTGAAGTGATGAATATTCAACCCAATTGACCTTTCTCATCGGAATGTAAGCATAGGCTAGTGCCAGTGCCCAAATGCACACCACCAGTGAGGTTGACTTGGATTTTAAGATTCGATAAAAACTTGACATTGGATAAAACAGCGCACAAAAACGCTCGACGCTGATAATCATCAAGGTGAGGGTAGTGACACAAACACTCACAAGTTGAACAAACTGAGTGACGGGACAGATCCAATAGGGGAAAATCCATCTACCCAAAAGAATGTCCACATAAGCAAAAGGAGCACACGCGACACCAATCACAATGTCGGACACCGCAAGATTGAGCAAATATTTGCGAATGTTCTCAAATGGTGACGAGTGAATAAAACGGGCTGTTCGCTGTACTAAAATCACCACAATATTGCCAAACAATGCAGCCAAAAGGGTTACACAGTACAGTACAATCAAAAATACTCTAATTTTTGTAGACCAAATGGCACTTGCTTGCAAGCTTGTTGATGTCATACACTGACTGGTTGATACTTGTTCGGATCGATTGTCAATTTTGTGGTCGACATTATGATAAAAATTGTCTTCACAGTCGTTTTCTTCCAATACAAATACATCGCTTACATTAACGGAAGTACTTCCATTCTCATAAGAAGCTATTTTCCGATTCAAATCCGCAATGATTTCCACAATGTCTTCCATTTTCGTTTCAAATTGACAGAATATGCTATTTCCACCGCACACGATCACATCAAACAAGTGACTCTTTCACGGGTCTATCCTCTCTCCTATTTATATTTTTGAAAAAAGAGAAAAATTTATTTTTGCTATATACGAACCTTCGAATGTTCATGGGCATGTGCTCTCGCCTATTCTCTCACAATCCAATACACAAAATATCATTTTGGACAGTTTTGAAACTGATTTGCAATTGGCACTATTCGTACAATATACTCTCTTGTGGATTTGACACGTTTTTCAGATGTTTAAAATGTTCATAGAATACATTTAATTGATACTCACAAAAAAGCCTTTTAATGTGTCACAGAATCGGATTAATTCCAACCAGAGATATTCAATGCATTTAATAAATAGAATTTTTTCAACAAAATCAATTAATATTTTGGATTCAAAATATCAAAAGAGAATATTTTGATGTTGAAATAAACTATATTTTATTACTCTTTTAAGGCAAAATTTATTTAAATGATATATCTTCGTAGATCAAGTTTTTCTATACGCAATGAGAAATTCGTTTTTTGTGACAAGAGAAATGTACATTTATTCATTTGTTTTCGAATCTCACTTCAAATATAAAAAATAATAAATTTCTACATCCGTTGAGAGTTCCCTTTCCAAAAATTTGAAAATAGTAATTCAATTAATTAATTTTGACACTGTATTGACTCTTGGGGAATTTAGGCGTTTGGAGGTTTTTTTTAATAATAGTTAATGAATTAATTATTACTTTGGTTGTGCGGTTAATGTCCTCTAAAATAGTTAATTGATTAAAATCACCAAATTATTTATATGTGTTTCAAGTTAAAAAATGAAATACTATGTCATGTGTGATATTTATTTTCAGTTTTTTTTCAAAAGTTTAGGTGCTTAAGTCCTTAAGTCAAATTATACATTTCTGCAAAAATGTGTGGCAGATGACGCTTTTGACGCTTCACTTCATTGAGCATTATACTTTGATACGTCTTGAGCAAATCAAAATTGCTCACCAAACTCATCAAAACGCCGTATTTATTATTTGCTTTACTGGTGTTTTTGTATTTGAACTCTAGATAACGAAACAACAAACGAGAATAACGCTTTTCGTGGTATTGAAGGAATTCAGGATTGATAAGTTCGGGTTGAGGTTTAAACAATAGTTGAGTTAATATCTAAATTTGTAAAATAAAAAATATTTTGTGATTTAAATAAGTAAAACAACAATGTTCCGTACCAAATCTTTAATTTTTGCATCGTTTTTCCAATTCAAAATGCAGTTCTTCAAAAAGTTTTTGGTAAAATCAACACAATCTTTTCAGCCTAATTGATAGAAAATTTCAAAAGTAAAAAATATGCCATCAACTCCATTTTCACTCTAAAGATAAATCAAAAAATTAAATCGTAAATGTTCAACAACCACCAACCAACCTCTATCATGGTGAGACCACCTTCCTCATGATTGTACATGAATGCAAATCGAATTTCCATAATATCGAATATAGCAGATTTAAATATTACGAATTGATCCTGAGTAGAAAGTTGATTGAAAGTAGGAATGCTTTTGCAATACTTGACAACCATGTTGGAGTACAAATCTGGTCGACCCAACGAATCAATGCAATTTAATGGAATTCGAATATTGACTATTTTATTTTCATCTATGAAATTGCTTGAAACCGCATTTTGTACTTCTGAAATAAGTTTTTCTTCATAATCGGTCAATTCAAACTGTTAGTGCGAAATTTTCTTTTTAAGAATTTTAAAATCGTTGAAATTATTTTGAATTTTCATTTTTTCAGAATATTCAAATAAATTTGTACAAATAAAAGTTTCGATAAATTCTTTAATTTTTACGATTCTGCATTTTTCTTCAAATAATTCATTATCCCGAAAACATGATGGTTTTGTTCCAGACTTTGATTTTGTCTTCATCCCAACCGCAAAACATTTATCAATACGGCATTTGATGCAACACTTTCGATTGGCTTTACTGATCTTACAGTTATTCACATTTTGTCGACATGATAATATCTGAGGATATAAAAAGAAATATTAGTTTAAGATCTTGAAATTCAAAAAACCACATTTTGCTTATCTGAATAACGAGATTCGCTCTCTAACCTCGACTGTGTGAGCACGAGTTCGCTTGTCTTTTTACGATATTCAACTAGTTTTTTTGTCTATCAAGTTTTTGCAAGTTGCTCTCACTCACCAGTTTCAGTGGAACACTCTAGGTACCGAGATTCGTGAGCCCCAGCGCTGCACTACTCGGTCTCCTATGTGCTGCCTTTGTGCAAACACTTTTGTTTACGTTTTTTGGTGTCCACTTTTTTTTCTCCTGCCTCAACAACAACCACTCGTCTGGCTACTACATTGATGCATTCTCGTTAAATCAACACATCAAGAATCGTCTCAATTCACGAAATCACGCTCGTCATTTTTACACGCCAACCATCTCCAACCGCAAAAAAACCCCACCCGCCCACCCGATATCCTCACTATTTCCACTACACTGTACTACACTACTCTAATCAACCATTCACAAACGGTGTTCTGCCGATTTCTTGTCATTTGAGTCTGAAAACAGAAGCAATTGGTTCTCCCTTTTTTTCCCGCTTCCCTGTTTATCCTCAGGCTATTTAGTATTTTTTATTTTTTAGATTCAGTTTTCGGTCCGTGTTATTATACACTTGAACGTGATTTTATGTTATGGTTATTCGTTTTATTCGATTTACTGATTTTTGAGCACATTTGGGTCTTGGTGACTCTTGGTCCATTTCGTTTAGTCGTTTGGATTTGATTGATCGATCGTTATATTCATTTATTTGATTTGATGATGTTTTGAGCTCATTTGAGTCTATATGACTCTTGGTCCATTTCGATTAGTCGTTTGGACTTGATTGATCGATCTTTATATTCATTTATTTGATTTGATGATGTTTTGAGCATATTTGAGTCATTTGTGACTTTTGGTCCATTTCGATTAGTCGTTTGGACTTGTTTGATCGATCTTTATATTCATTTATTTGATTTGATGATGTTTTGAGCTCATTTGAGTCTATATGACTCTTGGTCCATTTCGATTGGTCGTTTGGACTTGATTGCTCTTCTTTTTATTTTATTTTATGATTTGATGATGTTTTGAGCACATTTGAGTCTATATGACTTTTGGTCCATTTCGATTGGTCGTTTGGACTTGATTGCTCTTCTTTTTTTTTATTTTATGATTTGATGATGTTTTGAGCACATTTGAGTCTATATGATTTTTGGTCCATTTCGTTTGGTCGTTTGGACTTGATTGCTCTTCTTTTTATTTTATTTTATGATTTGATGATGTTTTGAGCACATTTGAGTCTATATGACTCTTGGTCCATTTCGATTGGTCGTTTGGACTTGATTGCTCTTCTTTTATTTTTATTTTTATGATTTGATGATGTTTTGAGCACATTTGAGTCTATATGATTTTTGGTCCATTTCGATTGGTCGTTTGGACTTGATTGCTCTTCTTTTTATTTTATTTTATGAATTGATGATGTTTTGAGCACATTTGAGTCTATATGACTTTTGGTCCATTTCGATTGATCGTTTGGACTTGATTGATCGATCGTTATATTCATTTATTTGATTTGATGATGTTTTGAGCTCATTTGAGTCTATATGACTCTTGGTCCATTTCGATTGGTCGTTGGGACTTGTTTGATCGATCTTTATATTCATTTATTTGATTTGATGATGTTTTGAGCATATTTGAGTCATTTGTGACTTTTGGTCCATTTCGATTAGTCGTTTGGACTTGTTTGATCGATCTTTATATTCATTTATTTGATTTGATGATGTTTTGAGCTCATTTGTTTTTTTGTGACCTTTGGTCCATTTCGGTTAGTCGTTTGGACTGATTTGATCGATCTTTATATTCATATATTGGATTTTTTAATGATGTTTTGAGCACATTTGGGTCTTGGTGACTCTTGGTCCATTTCGTTTAGTCGTTTGGACTTGATTGCTCTTCTTTTTATTTTATTTTATGATTTGATGATGTTTTGAGCACATTTGAATCATTTGTGACTTTTGGTCCATTTCGATTAGTCGTTTGGACTTGATTTGATGGGTTTGTGATCTTAGTCATAGCTGCCATGTTCCAAAAGTATTTTCCCTCTCCCCACCCACTCAACATTACCAATTTAACTCAGTTATTTTCACCACAAATGTTATTTGAAGGCAAGCCCCACGTATCAACTATTTATTTTCTACATCTAACAACAATAAGAATCACTTCAAGAATCGTCAATCATCTCAAGAACATACGCATTAACAGAGGCATAAAACTGAATCACCTACTACAACTTCATGAGCGTGCAAACATATGTTTGTTTCTTCAAAAGACATCATTTTTGTCATTTTATTGAGGACATCATATTGTTAATTTATTTGTATACTGAAGCCTTTAATAGGCTTTTTAAAACTTAAAGCGATTATAAACACATTTTACTCTCATTTCAAACTCTATTTTCAAACACATTATTTACACTCTTTTTTACTCTTATTTTAAACTCTCACTTTAAACACACACTTCAAACTCTTCGGTGCATTGACTTGTACCTATCCAGCCCGGGCTCACACTCGAGGCTGTTTAGTTGGTCGTCTAGTGCTTACTCTCTCATTTTAAACACATTGTTCAAACACATTTCATTAAAATAAACGGCCCCGCATGATTCAATGAATCATTGATTCAATGAATCGTGCAGTAAATAAATAAATAAATATCTGAATAACGAAAAAAGAATACTTTACACGATTCACACGAAAGTACGTTATAATTGAAACCTATTTAAAAATAGAATGAGCAAATGAATGTTCAGCATTCAATTACCTGATGCTTGATTACTGCAGATTTGACAAATTTTGGCGCTCATATTGCAACTTCGTTAATATTCACAGTCAAAATTATAATTGCTTGTCATATTTTACACAAACATTTCTTTTTTGATAGTAAGATGCAATTCAAAATATGTTTGAGCTTTTGGCGTGAGTATTTTGCTTTCTGTTTCTGATAGCAAATAACCTCGATGGCTCACTGCATATCTCAAAAGTACTATTTTTGACCGAACACATTGTGCAGGTCAAATAATGTATGTGTACGAGAAGATCATATACTCATCATTGGTTAGGGTGTGTCTAGAAACTCTCTTATAATTATGACATCATATGGATGCAAAATTAATTTAAAATTTTGATTTAATATTTACGAGTTTAAATTCAAATTTATTTGTCAAATCAAACATTCAAATTTAGGACCTCAATCACGATCTCTGGCAGTTGTCTGATATCCACCTCTGCAAGTGTCAGCAATTGTGCTCTTTCCAAATGATTTGCAAAACTTTCCATTAGGCGCATCAGAGATAAATATTTCCGATTGGCTTGTTTCACATTTTTATATTTGTGCTCAAGATAACAATTCAAAAGACGACAGTAAAGAGTGTGCTGATATCGAATGTATTCAGGGTTGATATAATCGTCTCGTGGTTTGAACAAAAGCAAAGCAATTACCTAGTATAAAAGCACAAATTAGCAAATCAATTTTAATCTCAAATTCTTACCAAATCGCGAATAGTAAAATCATTTTCCAGTTCTAAATGCAGATCAACATTAAATTTTAGTCCTTCATTTGCGAGTTCTTTATTTTTATAATTGTTTGTTATTTCCATGTTGACAAACATTGCTTGAGTGCCAGACTCGTTCTGTTTTGAAATAATTTTTAAGAACTATTTATTTATTTGTTAGCTCAATAAATACCTCAATGACTGGATGACCACACTTATGAGTGTCAAAGATGTACGAAAAGCGCACAAACAGAATTTCGTAATAAAAAGCTTTCAATATAATCATTTGGTCATGTCCGTTTAATTCTTTGAACGCGGGAATGCTCTTGCAAAATTGCACAATCCTTCGAGAGTACATTGCGGAATGATTGAATAAATCAATTACTCTTTGAAGTGTTCCAACCACTTTCAAACCAGCCTCATCCACAAATGACTCAACCACAACATTGTGAACATTGGCAATCATTTGTCGTTCAAGTGCAATCAATTCGGAAGCATATTTGCGTTTTCTTGTTACAATGTAAGGACATGGTGGTAAATTGAAATTCACTGGATTCAAATTGAAATTTTGTGAATTATTATTTTCTAAGATATATCGTAAATTTAAATCTAAGTAATTTGTTTTTTCAACTGCCAAGTTTTTAAAATAGTCGTTTTTTTTGGCATTTAACTTTACACGCATTCCATAAAGAAAACATTTCATCAATCGGCACTTTGCACAACTTTTCCGTGTTGAAATGTTAATTGTACAACTTCCATTTTGCAAACATTTTAATTTCTATATTTTTAGGAATACGATAATTTTAATAATTCAACAAACAAAATATGTTAACATTACCATTTCGTTGTTAAAATTTCTACAGAAAAATACTTTACACGACTCGCAGCATAGTTCATTGTAGTTGAATCCTAAAAATCAAAAGTCATTAGTGTTAATTTATAGTCAAATCAATTGTACTCACCAGAAGCTCTGTCACCACAAATGCGACAGTATTTAATCATCTGTGAATTGTCCATAATTAGATGGCAAAATTAAAAATCTGTTCAGCACTTAATAACAAACACAAAATTTCCGACATTGCTTTGCACTCCAACTTTATTTCTTATCGAACGTAATGATAAGATTATATCTTGTGCTTAACATGTGACACTTGTGGGTAAGACTATTTGTGATAATTTAATGTTTCGTAATTGAGTTAATTTGCCTTGAATCTATTAACTCCAATTTATAATTTACATGTAAAAATGCAAATCGTATATTTGTAGTCTACTTGAGAATTTCCATTTTACTGTGCACAAAAACATGTCTTCAACATTGAAACTTGGTTATTGGGATATTCGTGGTTATGTTGAACCAGTTCGGCTACTCCTCCATTACCTTGAAGTTCCGTTCGAAGACATTCGTTATGGCTTTGGTTCGGGTGAGAGGTTTCCTACTAGGGATATTTGGTATTCGGAGAAGTTTACCCTGGGTCTAGATTTTCCCAATTTACCTTATTTGATTGATGGCGATTTTAAAATTACGCAGGTAAATTTTGTTTTATTTTTATTTTATTGTTAAATATTATTTTTATTGTTTGCAGAGCATGGCAATATTGAAATATCTGGCCAGAAAGTATGCTCTCCGTGTTTCAACAGACGATATCCGGGTTCAAGCGCACCAGGACATGCTCGAAGCACAAATTTTGGACATTCGCGATCGTCTATCACAAGCAATCTATCTAAAAACCTACAACACGGATCAAGAGTTTGACATTGAAATGAATTTGGTTCGTCAAGACTTGGTAGTTTCACTGACACAACTCGAGAAGTGGCTTTCTAACAAACAATGGCTCATCGATGATCAACTTTCATATGTCGATTTCATGGCGTACGAATTTCTTGTTTGGTACCGGGAATTGATACAAGCGGACTGTTTCGATAAGCACCAAAAAGTAACCGAGTATATAAAACGGTTTGAGCAGGTGCCCCAGTTGAAAGAGTATCTCGCTTCGGATCAGTACCGAAAAGGTCATTGTTCAAGTCCTTTTGCTAGAATTGGGTACAATTATGACAAATGAGATATTTTTTATGTAAAACTATGAAAAGTGTTGAGTCTTAAAAATCTAAAATTTATGAAAATTTTTATTGATTATCAAGATGTATTTGTTTGTGCAAATTATAAAATAATATAATGCCTTAATCAATAAATAAAATAACGGACATATAAATAATTAAAAATACAATAAAATAACGAATTTGTGAATAATTAAATATTTCAATAACTAACAGGTATTGGTAAATTTCGCAACATGGAAAATTTCTCGTACGCAATCAATGCATTACTTACTTCATTTTTTTGAGTGATCATGAAACGTTCATTAGATATTTGCAAACCAAAGCAAAAGTGATTAAGTTAATTTATATATTTATTGAATTTATTGCAATATACGTACTATGGTAGATACAGTCTAACAATCTTTCTATCTTATCGAATATATATTAATTATACTACAGACTTTGGAATATGAACAAAAAAATATGACATCAAAATGTGAAAGTACATATATAAACTTACAGATACAATTTTAACAAAACAAAAGCATCGTTTTGTAACTCAAACTCATCATTATTAGAGAAAACAAACACTGAAATTTGTCTATTCGATAAAGTGCATTGCATGTCTTACAATTGCATTTTTCTTACAGACAAGTTCTGTAAAATTGCACAAAACGGAAATTTGGTGATTGTGTTTTATTATTTTTATTGCTATACCTGTACCTTTTACGAAGAATACATTGTCTTGATTTTGACACATTCCAAAATGAATTCCAGCAGTGATCTTGTTAGAGGCAATATTGCAAATTATGAATCGCAGTCTGCCAATTGTGGCCTGACGTGTTCACACATCATTACAAAGACAAGAGCAAAGAATGACAAAGAACATGTTGTTTTCGAACAGTAAAGAATTGATCTAATTCAAGATAAAGACAAAGTTTTCAACACTTGAAAAATCATGTAACATTATTTTATTTAATATTCTATCGCTCGGAATTCACTGTTGTGAGCTGGATCACACGAGAATGTCATGACAGTAGTACGCACATTGTATATTGCAATATCTCTCTCAAGGTATACTCAGCAGTGAGATTTCCATGTACCTGCACGATAGTAGTGTTGTGTTTAACGAGAGAGAGAGAGAGAGTCTGTTTGAGCTCATGCGCTTTCATGTGCTTCTGCCAAACTGCACTGTGCCTTTGCACTTTGGTAATTCCATTGAACAGTACAAGTTACACACTGTGCTTTTAAACTTTTCTATGCATGGAAACTGTATACTGTGCTTGTGTACTGTGCTAAGTGACGGCAGAACAACATGCAATGGAAATTTAAAATAGACGTTTAGGCGCTTCATTTTAGTATATAAGCAAAAGTAGTCAATGTGGAATTCATTGAAAATTTTATTTATTCTATCTAAACTTTGAAGATTGTGATAAAAATTTTGTGCTTTAATCAAAATGTCTAAATCGCTTTTGTTCAGTCCAATCAAGTTTGGCAATGTGCTGGCCAAGAACCGAATTGTCATTTCGCCCATGTGTCAATACTCGTGTGAGGATGGTTTCGCGACTGACTGGCATCTAGTTCATCTTGGTGCTCGTGCAATTGGCGGTGCGGGAATTGTCGTGGTGGAAGCTACTGCTGTGGAGGAACGTGGTCGCATTTCGGACAAGTGTCTTGGCATCTGGAAAGATGCCCACATTGGACCGTTGAAGCGAATTACTGAATTTATCAAAGCTCAAGGCTCCGTTCCGGCGATTCAGCTTGCTCATGCTGGACGAAAAGGAAGCACTTATGTGCCTTGGGTCAGCTTCAGCAAACACATTCCCATTGAGGAAGGTGGTTGGCAAGCACTTGCGCCTAGTGCCATTGGTGAGCAAATAATAAACAAATGAATTTAATTTAAGAATTTTCTGATAGGTTATGATCCTGAAAACGACCCTATTCCGAAAGAAGCTTCATTGCTTGAAATTGCAATAATCAAAAACTCATTCGTAAAGGCGGCTCTTCGTGCTATCAAGGCTGGTTTCGAGATAATTGAATTGCATTATGCTCACGGTTATCTGGTCAATCAATTCCTATCTCCGGATTCAAACAAACGAACTGATCAATATGGAGGGTCATTTGAGAATCGAATTCGTCTTGCTGTGGAAATTATTAAGGACATCCAAGCTGCCATTCCAAAGGATTATCCACTGTTTGTTCGAATTTCTTGTGATGACTTTTCACCCGATGACGATGCTTGGGATATGGCCCAGACGATTGAACTCGCCAAACGATTTAAGGATCTTGGAGTGCATTTGGTGGACTGCAGTTCTGGTGGTAATGTCAACCGAGCTAGACGATCATTGTTCTTCAACAACGTAGATCAAGTTGCTTTGGCAGGAATCGTCCAAAAGGAGAGCGGTGTTCCAACTGGGGCTAATGGTGGAATTGTCAATGGAAAGTGGGCCGAAAAGATTCTACAACAAAACAAAGCAACCCTCATCTTCATAGCTCGTGCATCGTTGGATGATCCAAATTGGCCAATTCATGCGGCGATTGAGTTAGAAAGTCAAGAACACCAGCTTCCAACTCCATACGCATATACGATTGCGGCTAAAGGGTTCGGTGGTTGGCGAGAAAAAGTTCTTGATGCCAAAAACCAAAATGAAATTGAAAACAACTAGAATTATTTGATTTAGTTAACTTTATTTTTTTGTTTTACTATTTAAGAATAACCAATCTTGTCATTATTTGTTTAAAAATTTCTTTAAATTATTTTTAATTACTGAGTTTTTAATATATGTTAATTGTTTTCAATCAGTTTCAGTCAATTTAAAATTAATAAATCTTTAAAATGCATTTAACTTTAATTATGATAAAAAATTAATTTGTGGCGATTTTCCATTAGACAAATTATTTTCGAAAATAATCATTTTTCAACCGATAAATCCGACCAACCGAATCCAATTGATTGCAACCAACGTATCCAAGAAAAGATCAAATCTATTTATCATAAACGTGTGCTTATTTTCTTCGCTTACGTGCAAACTGAAGATTGAACTGTGCTTTTGTACTATTTCACCATCCATTGCTGTGATTTTGCACTTTAGTAGATAATATGGAATTTGTATATTTACTTGCAAACGTTGTTAAACTCAGTATATTTAATGTGAAAATGCTAAAACACACACAAACAAAATCGCCAAGTTTGTCATCAGAAAAAAGTTTACTTTGTTTTTATTTAGAAGAAAATTCGTTTCTAAATGATCGTGATTTTGATGCTGAAAAAGAATTGTCCCAACTTATCAAGAAACAAAAACTTTCCCCATTTTCATTTACTTCTAACGAAATTGATTTAATTTCTCGTGTAAAATGGGCAATTAATTTGGCGTTTGAAAACGAACAGAATTTTGGAATTGAACCGAATTTAAGAATTCAATCAATGTTTTCGACCGACTACTGTGCAGAGAGAATTGTGATTTTTTGCAGAAATATCAGAGCATTTAATTCCATCGGACAAAATGATCAAATGATTATGTTGAGGCAATTTACATTGAATATTTTGTTTATTTGGAATGCATTTCAGAAGAACATTCTCCAGAATTTCTTAACTGAGGTTTGCTTGATTTCAAAAATATTTATTCAATAAAATATTCTTAGAATTACCCGGAGTCTAATTCATTGGTATTTTCTTCGGACCAAAACACGCCAAGCGGTTTAGTTAATCTACTGACTTCGATGAAAGTGGAAATGGATAACGATCACACGACCCGAGACTTGGTAATTTAACATTTTAATTCGCCTTTGAACATTTGACGAATAATAAATATTTTTAGATCATTGCACAGCTTTTGTTTAATCCGAGTAAAGACGGTGTTTGTTGTCCCGAGATTATCAAGTATTAAATTGATTATTTTGATATTTTAAACTTTTTTCATTTTTTTAATAGTTATCAACACTTCATTTTCAGTCACTTGTTGAAGCGTTATCTGATGAATAAATATCGACGCACACAAACGGCTAAACGTAAATTCACTTTATTGACAGAGAATCTGAACAAAATAAGAAAGATCCAAGAAAATTGCAAAATATGCCTTTTCGAGATTTGCGCCGACACAGCACAAAAAATATTTTTGAAACAAGTATCTTCCACCGTGAGTCTACTGGAATCACAAGGCTGATCGTGGATGTTGTAAGAAACCCTTCAGGATATCCCCAACAATAGTCATATGAACATCTCACAAGCCAATTCAGGCAATTGATTGACACAAACTTCTTTCAACAATGTTTCACAATTCTTTTTAATCAACAATAACTGTTCAATCAATTGCATCATTTCTGCAAATTTGTTATTTGCTATTTCAATGTTTTGATATTTTTGCGTTAAATATCGTTTCATCAGATGCGTGTACAGATAGTACTGATATCTGAAAACAAATAAATGTAATTTAAAATTATCGCAATTCAAATATTCTTAAATGCTACTTAATGAATTCGTTATTCGATTGTTTGTTTTGAGGATGAAACAAAAGTTGAGCTATTAGCTGAATTTTAAAAAATAAGCAATTATAATTTGTGTATTGTGAATTTTATAAAAATTACCAAATCCCGAATAATTACATCATTTTCCATTTGTTTATTTAGAGCACTGAAAAAGTCAAGATTTTGTTGACATTGATCTTCGCCTTCGGGAGAGTGGTACCCGGCATGCTGATAATATCGTAGCATGTAGGACTTTGTTCCAGAAGACTGTTTCAATATTAATAAAAATTTAATAGTTTAAATCAAATTTCGCCATCCATACCTCAATAATGAGAAATCCGTTTTTGTCATTATCCCACAAGAAGGAACTCCATATAGTGAGTAATGCGAGTACAAACTTTCGCAACACCATCAACTGATCATCCTGGTGTAACATTTTGAATTCGATAATATTTTTGCAAAAATTCACAATTCCCCTGGCGTACATGTCTGGCCAAAACAGTTTGTTTATTGCATCGACATTGGAAATGTATCCGTTGAAATTCAGATTTTTTTCGTTTACAAATGCACAATCAATTGCATTTTGAACTCGATTTATTTGATCAAACTCATATCCACTCAGTGCAAATGGGGAATGCTGAATTTTCCGAAATTTGGATATTTCTTTGGAAAAATTAAAATTTTCAATATTGTCGAATGAATTGATTTCTAAAATTGATCGAAGTGAATTTATTTCTTTTGGAAAACCAACTTCTTCTGACTTTATTGGCATTTTCTCCATTCCAACTGAAAAACATTTGTCAAGACGACATTTTTTACATTTGGATCGTGTGGTCATGTCAATTTTGCAATTATTACCTTTGAGACATTTAAATTTCTGGTTGGAAAACAATAAAACAATCTTAAAAAATAATAAACAAATAAACTAACCTTTGTTACATAACGATAGAAAAAAACTTTACACGATCGGCATGACAATGCCGAATAATTTACACCTGAAATTAGATTTTGTGTTATATTTTGTAGCAAAATAAGTATGACATTTAAACTAGTGTCATCACTTACCTAAAGCAGCATCCCCACAAACCCAACATTTATTCCCGTACGGTATTAATGCAGAAGACATTTTGAATGTAGAAGTAAATTGATGTTTTCAAATGCCCAAACTTAAAACATTTGTTTTGATTCGGCTCGACTCACAACACAGACGCACATTGTAGAAGTACGAGTACGAGTACACTGAGTGCGAGACAAAACCAGTTTTGGTAACCTTGGCAAACTGTAGATAGCGCCTAATGCACTGTCGTGTTTTTGCATTGAGTGTTGTTGCTTGCTGCTTACAAAGCGGAATATCCAAATGGAGGAAAGTTCCACACACAGCAGTACTGAATATTTCTGAGAGTCTCTTTTATGAAATTAACATTTTAAAACTCATTTTCCTCTTATTAATTATTTGAAATTATATGTCGCGTAATCACGCTCCGGACAATGGCGCTAATGACACCTAGGACAGGTCAAGTTGGCGACAGACGAGCAAGTTCAAGTGAAGACAACAGTTCAACGATTGTCATAGTTCAATGTCTATGTTGATGCCTCAGACATGGCATTTGTGTGTATATAACTGTGCTGGTCGACTGCCAGACGGACAGTATTGATGTATTGACCGAGCAGGTTACGACAAGCGACTGCTTTGTGTTTTGTCTTGTGTTTGGTACTTCGACAATAAACGCCCTGATGGATCTCAAGAACCGTATCTCTTTCCTCGTGGACTGTATAGTTCCGCGACATTATAATTACATAGTCAAACAAGATAACCTTTGTAATTAAATAAAATATTATAAAAACTTAAATGCTTAAAAACATTTAAAATCTATAACGAAATCAAGCTAAAAAGCTAGACTCTTTCGTCAGAGCTTATTATTGAAATATTAATTTATTTCGAAATAAAGTTTTGAAATGTTAATCAAATCAAGTAATTTATTACGGAATTTAAAGTTTAAAATCTCAAGCAATAATATTAAATTAACTGTCAATTAAATACGCACGTTAATACGAAATAGTTTTGGCCAAATAATTGTTCAGTTTAAGCAGTTTACATTCGATACGCTTATCGGCCCCAACCACCACGACCCCAACCGCCTCCACGGCCCCAGCCTCCGCCGCGTCCCCATCCACCACCACGTCCCCATCCGCCACCACGGCCCCATCCACCTCCACGGCCACCCCATCCACCACCCCATTGAGCGGAGACAGTGTTGACGGCAATGCCAACCATCAAGATTACTGCAATCACGAGAAGAAGAGTTCGGTTCATTGTTGTATCTGTTTACTTCTGGTTCTGTTGAATGGTGATTTTCCACCGAATTGTGTTTGGTTTATATAGGAAAAAACCTTTGAAGCCAACAAAAAGACGTATTTCCTAAACGGATGACAAGTGGCATTTGACATGGAAGATAGACACAATTATACTCAAAGGATATTGATAAGAATTTTTTACCGGGATAAGAAAATTTTAAATTTATATTTTCCTCATTGTTGTCAACATGTTGTGTAATATTCGTATAATTCGACTGAACTCAAGTAACCTTTTACTCGGAAATCACAAAAGTTTAACATTTCCTGTAACCCTTGTTAATTTCCTTTATGACCGACAAACTGGTTGAAATATTTACTCTGGTAAATTAAAGACCAATTTGCTATTGAGAAATGTATATTAAATTTTATAAAGTTAATAAGAAATTTTTAAATATACCATTGAAAAGGCAAATTTTCGATTTTAATTTTTTATTGAATTGTTTCATGTGGGGTTTAAAAGAAAAATGTATTTTTAGAATATGCTTTCGATGGCGGTCGATTTTATTAGTGCCCGAGTCACTGCAAGAAAGTAGTGGTTTCTATGTCTACAATTGTTTTGGTTAAAAGTGCAAAATTTTAAATTCAAATGCTAATATAAGTACGACTAGAATGTACGTAAGTAAAAATAATTCTTTTCTAGAACTCTATCCGGGCAAGCCACAGCATTGGAAAAGAAATCAATATTAGAATTATTCGACATAGTTTTTTTTAACGCGCGCGCTTGTATTTATTTCAATTTTAAATGTCACAGCATTACAATTAAATGGGCACTTTTAATGACTTATACATTTAGTTTTGGAAAGCTCAAATTTCCAAAATAGTCGACATTATAATTAGATTATCATCCATAGAAGCCTCCTCGTCTCCATCCGCCTCCACCGCCCCATCCACCACCGCGACCCCATCCACCACCACCTCCCCAACCACCACGACGGCCCCATTGAGCGGAAACGGTGTTCACAGCAATGCTCAGCATCAGGATTAGAGCGAAAACGAGAATGAGAATTCGGTTCATTGTTGAGCTTTCAGTTCGGGTTCTGCTGAAAAGTGTTTTTCTTGTTGGTCGTTTATTGTTTATATAGGAAAATATGTTTAGAAACGGATGACCAAATGAAGAAAGCGAAAAACAGGAAATACCAGGATTTAAGCTTGAGGAAATTGATAACCCGTTTTTCCCGGATAAGAAAATTTTTGTGTATTCTATGTGATTTGTTGTTTTGTTGTTGAACTTTTTATTATATTAAATTCTTTGAATTAAGGACAGTCGCGGACACGTCCTTTACGAATTGCTCCCTTAACACATTTCAATATATTATTTAGATGATCTTTGAATGGTCATCGCTCGCTTAATATTTATCCGATTTTTCAATTCTATAGCTTAAATTAAAGATAAACCGATTGGCTTTCTTGGCATTTGAAAACATTTCAAGATATAATTTTTAGTTTATGAAATAGATCATCAAATGTATAAAAGTAGGGTATTTTTTGACACTTTGATAAGATCTCACAATAAATTGAGATACAATTTTATAGATGTTTTCAAATCGCCTATTAGCAAAATTTTGTTAGCTTTAATTTGAGCCCAAATTAAACTAAATCGGTTAAGTTTTTGTATGAAATATGACAAAAACAAAATGGATAGGTCGAGTTTTGCAGGAGAAAGGAAAAACGAACTGACATGCATTGGCCGGTAGGGGCAAACGCGAATAGTGCATTCTGGAAATTTTTGATTTTTCTTGACTTCCAGTCGGAATTTTGATCTAATTTTTTGTCAGATGATAGATAATGAGATACCTGATAAATAAAAGATCTTAAAATAATTTGGAAATTTTTAACAAAAATTGAGCCGCGACTTGCCTTAAGTGACCTCGCTTTCAATATTCAGAATACATCCTTTGTTTCTTTTTTATTTCCTTTATTACCGACAAACTGGCGTGAAATCTCTTTGATTAATAATTTCATCAAAATGTGACTTAAATAATTTTCATAATTTAAATGGTATTGATTCTTATGCATAAAACAGTCCAAATGAATTGTAAATTTAATAATCTGGAATAATCACCCTTTTGCTTTTAAGAGGTTTCCGTTGAATTTCCAAATATTGTTGAGCAACATAAATTATCTCGAAAATTTGTTGCCAGGTGAACAAAAGATTTAAAATTTAGCTTTGATTTAGTTTTTTCGATTTATTTGCCAAAAATTCTTTCAATTGGTTACAACCAAAATTATTAAAATTTCCCAAAAATACAAATACGGTCTCTGAAACAGTAGATAATGGTGAAGAACATTTGGACATTCAGATATTGGTCAAGTGAACAAAACAAGCGATCGAGTGATTGGAGTGATTGAGACATTTTTATCGACAGCAGGTCTCAGACTGGGCAAATGCCGTGTTTTTTTTTCAATGACAAATTTTGACCCCAGTAGATTTTCAGAAAAGCGTTTACAGTTCACGTATCTAAGATGTTACTTCTGGTGATGATCTTTGACTTGATTCAATCATAATATTCATTTGGTTATAGAATTAATTCGATTACAAGTCATTTTAAAGAGAAGATAGAAATTGTTGTTCGGCTATTCTGCTCACAATCAATTCTGGTTACTATTCTAGGATTTTTTAGCCTTGAAAATGCTTGTAAATTGGTGCGAGCATCTTTTACAAATTTAGCATTCGGGCTAGAGATAAACAAGTCTTCAATATTGGGGAAAAATGTCGCAAGTAAATTCATTACAAAAACTCCATAATTTTTTAATCGTTCATTTCTGTTATTGAAATTGCTATTTGGATGAATCACCCTCACATTCTGTAGAACTAGGTGTGTCAATTTGTCTTTATGAGTGTATATGCGTTCACCAATTTTTTTCTGATCATATTTCATCAATCTTATCAGCATTCGACTGTCAAACGTGACATTTTTCACCATAAGCACAGTCAATATATCTGCATAATTCATTTTACGCAATAGTCGAATAAAATCAAAAAAGTGCTTTAATTTAGATAAATTTAATTAATTAATTGTTTTTTGTTTTTTGTGTTTTATCAAGACATACCCCATCTTGCGATCCAATGCATAAGTAGTCAATTCGGTGACAGTTTGCCCACAAAAACGGTAAAATTTTATCTCTATGGAAAAGTGATAGTTCGAATTTGTTGATCCTTTCATTCCACGGTATGTTGCGAGCAGAAGGGTGAAGAACATTCTCAATCAATTTGATTGGTCTTATCTGATCGAGAATTTGGTGCAAATGACTGCGCAATGTGTGTGGACATTGGCCATTGTAATATAAGAAATAGTCTTGCAGGAATGGACACAACTCCTGAAATGGAGTGCAAGTATCCAAATTTATTCGATGTATTTTGTTTGACTTAAAAATGGGAAGATTTATACGAGTTTTAAAAATATTTCGAATTTTGTGGATCGAATTCATTAGTTTGAACATGGTCTTTGAGAAGCGTTTTGCGCTCAGTCCACTGGCGTGTCCAAAGAAGGCAATGCTCAAAAGTAAGGTTTTACTGTTGTCTTTATTCTTAGTTTCCCAATAATTTGAGATGTGCAGCAAAAATAATTTGAGATTATTAAAATGTGAACGTATAAACTTTAGAATATCGCGTTTATAATGATCCAAGTCGGAGCTAAATGCTTCATAGAAACGATCCATTTTGAGCAGTTCATTTGTATTTGAATTTTTAAGACAAACACTTTGAAAATACTCTGAACTTATGCATTCAATCAAATGAATTCGCTTAAAAAAGTAATGTTCTGTTCTCTTTTCGATTGACATCTTAATTCCAGTAATATCTGAATCGGTTATGGGACAATACAAGCCACAATACATTAACTGAACTTGATTGTTCCATTCTTTGCACACATATCGGAAGACAGTCAACCATTCAAGCAATGAAAAGTTGGAAAATATTCCAGCGAGACATTTACTGTTGAGGGCACGTATGGTCGTTGAGGAATATTTTTGAATGACGATTTTCGGTATGTTCCCATTTGAATTCACAACAGATGTTGCTTTGATGCCAACTATAATTTTATTAGATGTTTGTTGAATATCATCAAGATCCTCATTGGATGTTAGTTTGTTGCCTTCGACTTTATCAGTTGTTAGTTTATTTGTCTTGAAATCATTTTCTGAAATCACTGAAAAGCCATTTGGAACTTCATCGGATGTTAGATGAATTCTTTGAAGAACTCCATTTGATGTTGGTTTGATTCCATTTGGATTGATTTTGAATGCTGATTCGATATCGTCCAAATTGGAAGATAACTGAATATTATTCAAAGACTTGCGGAACATTTATCAAAAGTTACGAATGTCAAAGTTAACTTTAGAACATTAATTTTTTAACAAGCAAAGATTTTCTTCATTCTCTAAAGGTCTTCCATGTACTGATACAATTTCGATAGACAGTCCGAGTTTAAATACGCAAGACCCAACTCTGTTCGCGTGTGTACAGCTAAGGTTTCTTCAATTCTCACTCAACGAGCTCATTGCCCTCAATATAAAAGTTCATTTAAGCTATATAGAACATGACTCACGTACATCTACTCTCTATATTTTTCAACTAATTAAATTAAAAGGTACATGCGAGGACACCTTTTGTTCGAGTAGTGCAAATCAACTGAGATCTAACCATCATTGGAATAAGTTAAAAACATGCGCAAAAGCAATTTGATTGAGCCACAATATTCTGAAGCATAATTAATTAATGAAAAAATATCATTATGGTTTGCCTCGAGTTCATTTCAAACATTTTGGGACCCAGTGGGCGGCAAAAACTTTACAACGCTTTCCAACTATGCAAACCAGAATCAGATCTTCAATTTCATTCATCACATCAGTTGATTAGCATGAATAATTTCAGCAGTGTGCCCTTATTGTTTAAATAAAATAATACCATCAAAGTTCATTAATGTTAAATATCAAATTAAATTTTAAAAAAATTGTCACTACAAAGAACTCTTTTGGTATAATACAGGTCAAATTAAATAAATTCTGCGTGATTTAGTTTTAAGAACATCCAGATTTTAGAGAACATATAGAAATATATGAAAGAAAGCTAATTAGTCACCAGTTGGGTTTTTAATCTAACCAAAACCCATCTCGTATTCTTTCTACTCTCGAATCAAAGTTAGCTAGTTTCTAAATTGGATTTAAGTTTCGAGTGTATAGTACAGTGTATAAAAGTTTAAATAAACACATTTTGAATACTATTACAGGCTAAATGAATTTTTTGGAAGCAACCAGAAGCATTTTAATTAAAATATGTCATTATATAATGACTAAATGACAAAGTATATCATGTTTTTGGTTGGTTTATTGAATTAAATTAATTATATAACATACAAGCTAACGATGCTTTTTAGTTAATTAAATTTTTTTTATTTGCCATTAACAAAGAACTATTCATCTAATCCACCGTTCTCCAAATAATACAACCTATAATATATATGTTAAGATCGTTCCGGCTCTTGCACACCCACGGATGTTTTAAGTGAAATTAAAATTTTTAATTAAAATTTCTTTCATTTAGTCTTGAATATGAATTTGCAAATAAAATTTAGTTGTGACTATGTGCAGGAAAGATTTTATATTATTTCTTATTATCGATTTTGTTGGTGAGGCCCTGACATTAACAATAAATAAATAATTATTAAACTAAAATTATAATTGACAATATTGATATTTTTAATATAAATTTTTTTTGTTCTTTTTTTTTTTTTTTTTTTTATTTAAATAATCACTTAATTACTTTCTTTTTTTTAAAAAAAAAAACTAAATTAATTTTTTTTCCTTTTAAAAAAAAAAAAAATTTTTAAAAAAAAAAAAATCGTGATATTTTATAAAAGGTTTTTTTTTTTTTTTTTTTAAAAAAAATTTTTAAAAAAAAAAAAAGAAATTAAATTTAAAATTTAAAAAAAAAAAAAAAAAAAAAAAAAAAAAAAAAAAAAAAAAAAAAAAAAAAAAAAAAAAAAAAAAAAAAAAAAAATTTTTTTTTTTAAAAAAAAAAAAAAAAAAAAAAAAAAAAAAAAAAAAAAAAAAAAAAAAAAAATTAAAATTTAAATAAAAAAAAAAAAAAAATTTTTTTTTTTTTTAATAAAAAATAAAAAAAAAAAAAAAAAAAAAAAAAAAAAAAAAAAAAAAAAAAAAAAAAAAAAAAAAAAAAAAAAAAAAAAAAAAAAAAAAAAAAAAAAAAAATTTTTTTAAAAAAAAATTTTTTTTTAAATTTTTTTTTATCCTTTTTCTTTTATAAAAAAAAAAAATTTAAAAATTAATAATAAAAAATACAACATTTTTCACCACAATTTTTTTTTTTGTTTTTTTTTTCCCCTTTTTTTCCCAACAAAAAAAAAAAAAGAGGGAAAAAAATAAAAAAAAAAGGTTAGAAAAAAAAAAAGGAGAAACGAAAATTTTTGCAAATGTCAATCTAGTAAATCAATAATTAGAAGACAAATGGATAGACTAATTTTAATTGAATATTTTAAAAATATAATGGACGAGCTTGAGAAAGAGGATTTTAAAATTAATTTTGTACTCAATATGGAATATTAGAAAATACTTTTGTGGGGATGCAAACTGTGTCCTTGTTGAGTTGAATGAAATTTTGTATTTTAGTAATCTAATCTCGTAAGCAGACGTTTATACGTCCTGATATTGTCGCTTGCTTTTCATATGGTTGAATGCACAACACTGTTGTAACAGTGCTGTTTGATTGTTTCCATATCAACAAAATAATTGCACATCATAACAGCGACACATTTTTCAATTGAGCAATGAAATATTGCCTTTAAGTGTTATAACTTTATAGTTTTTTATTCTCAAATACACAGTTATACTTGGGATTTTAACTAAATTGAAAAATTATGAGCAAAATTGTTTCAACTAAGCCAGTTATGAAGTGCCAAATTTGTGGCGATAGAGCTTCAGGTAAGATTTTTTAAATAATTATTTTCATTTGTTATTGAAATAATTACTTACATTTCAAGGACACAACTGGAATGCCTACACTTGTACTCCTTGTAGATATTTTTTTCAACGTAACTTTCTGAAATATTCCAACATAAAATGTCCTAAAGATGAAAAGTGCATTATTGATTTTGTCACCAGAAGAGGTTGCACCAAATGTCGTTTGAAAAAATGTTTTGAAGTTGGAATGAAAGTAAAGTATTCGTCTAAAAGTGTGTATTTTGAAAATATAGATTATATTTTCGAAAATATCATTACCAAAAGTCTATCAAAAAGTCATTTTTCAAATGAAAGTTTAGATTTTCAAATGTTGGAAACCCCACGACGCTGTGCCTCATTGCTCAACACTGTGGAACATGAATTGCTACAAGAAATAGAGCACTCGATGATGGATAATTTCATAGACGAGAGATACATTCCATCGGCTGGCGAGATCCCAACCCTTTTTGACATCTTCAACTATCCTTCAAAATATGCTCGACAAATTGTGAAATTCTGTAACTCCATTTCTGCTTTCAAAAACCTGAACCCTGATGATCAGTTTATTGCACTAAAATCGTTCTACTTTGAAATGTTGCACATCAGAATGGCCTTCATGTATAGTCCTGTAAATAATGGATTTCCTGTTTTTGAGGTTTGAGGAAAATTATTCACTTTAATATCTAAAATTATACCAGTATTATTTCAGGATGAATCGGGTACTCGTTCTGTATTTATACCACTCGACAAAGCTGATAGATTGAAGTGTTTTGAAATATATAAAGAAAAATATGAATTTTTGAAATCACTCAATTTCGCAATGGAAAATGATTCTACAATTCGGGATCTGGTATTTCATGATAAAATTACTTTTATGTCTTTACCAACATATTTTACTAGATGATTGTATTGTTACTATTTTCAAGTTATCAAAAAGTGTCCTCTATTGAATACATTAGGTAAGATTATATGTATCTATTTATATTTTAAAAGTAACAATTATTTTTTTCAAAAATTCCAAAATAGACAACAATATTTTATTTACTACCAACTACTACGGCGCTATCTGTTGGCCAAATATCAAAGTGCACGTCTGGCAAATGACAAAATTGTGTCAATTGAACATTTGCTTGAACAGTTGAATAAAGTGAAAAGGATTCGAACAATCATGGTACAGGAAATTGATTTATTGTTACTACCTAAATGGTTGGCCAAGTTGTATATTAATTGAAAAAATGAAAATTTGAAAAATAAAACATAAATTTGATAAATAATCTGCACATTAAATATATACCTCAAACCATAAATTTTCATGGTTATTATTGTCGTTTAATTTCACTTGAAATTGCGAACAGTAGATATCCAGAATAAAGAGTAAATAACTACAAATAAAAAATTGTCAGATCACATTTTGTTGGTCAGAATGTATTTACCTCAACAATCGCCATTGAGGTTATATCTCTCCAACTGCCAATTGTAAATGCAAAATTATGAAAACGATTGGTTAGTTGATCAAGAAGAGTGTCGTATTTTAATTTAAGAAAAATTAAATTTGATCCAAAATTTGTTTGAACGGAAGGAATGAAAGTTTTTGGAGAGTGTATTTGAGTTTTCAAGTTTGCCATTGGCAAGAATAAGACAATCAAGGTAAAGAATTGACCAAGTGAGAATTGGGCATACATCAATTCGAGATAAATATGAAAGTACAAAATGTTTTTCAGAATAATTTGACGAACGCCAAAAATGTTCATCGGAATGTTGGTGATGAGAAATGCAAGAGTTAGCATGCTCACAAACTCTTTGTCAAAAGTTAAAACTAATCGACAAATTTTGTTATGTTCCGTCAGGAATCGATAAAGTTTCAGGTGACAATTTTTTGATGATTTTTTACATTGCTTCTTTCGGTTCATATTTGCAAAACGTTTCATCTTTTTACTTTCCTTAATAAAATGAGCCTTGTTGACAAAATATCCAATTGCAACAAATAGTATATATTGAAATGCACAAACTGCGGTTTCATTGATAACATAAAATAAAATCAACTCGTCTGTCCAGATCCACACCAAATAGAACCAGCGAAATGGTTTTAAAAGTATTGGCGTAAAAATACATACAAATGAAATGTAAATTATTACTGCAAATTAAGGAGATATTTAATAAAAATCTTTAGAACTAAAAAAATTAATTACCAAATAAAAATTTAAAACAAGACAAAATTAGGTTTGCTGTAATAGTCAGCTGAAACAATCGAATTCTCAGTGATACGTCGACATTTTCAAGAAATTTAATTTGAAATGTACGTAGCTTAAATTTGTCAACATTATTACAATAAACACAAATTGTGAATTTTGTAATAAAATCACAATAGTACCGAATCAATTTCTTAGATAGAAATTTTTTAAATCTCAAGTTTAGTCCATCATTAATTTGTTTAAATGTTTTACGATAAATTTTGTTTTGCTTCTTCTTAGATAGCAAACAACAATTGTAAATTGCTTCGCAGTTAATGATATTCTGCTCGATCCAACACCAAGACAGTGAATTGCTGTCCAATCGACGCAAACAAGTCCATAAAACAAAATGAAATGTCACTCCCAATACGACCAATTGAGGTATTACTGCTGCATTGAAGAGATGCGAATTTAAATTCAGAAAATATCCTAAATAATCGCAGTTGATCAGAATGTCAATTTTGAAACGTGAACATGTTAAATATATTAATGGAATATATCGAATTGTGACGTAAATTAATGTTGACAAGTTCACAAATAATTTTAATTTTGAAGTTTTGTGACTTGCAACAAAATTCCCAATTTGGGAAAGATACATTTCAATTTTTAGATAGAATTTTTGATGAATATTTAAGAAAAGTGCTGTACGGAATTTATAAATTGTAACCAACTAATTTAAAAATTTAAATGTTTGCATTTTGTGTCTATTTTGAAACGTTTGATTACTTAACCGTGCTCTGAAACGCAATTTAAATTTAAATTTTGGAAAGGAACATTTGACAAAAAATAATATTTTTAATTACAGGATCTTTGAAAGTATAATTTTTGCAATTAAAAGTTTTCTAATTTCCCACAAAGTATTTCCAAATTTAAATTTCCTTATGTTATCCTTATGACTGAATTTTATTTCACAATTTGCGTTAATTATTCTACCTTATACTTGGAAAATAAATAGAAATGAATTCTTTAAAAAAATTATATTTAAATGTTAATTTTGAGTTGATCAAAACAAAATAAATATTATTAGAATTTAAATGATGCCTTAGCACAAACTCATAATATCGATACTCATCATAATATCTAAAAATATTATCTTGGCTTTGGAGACTAAGTTAGGACAATGAGCATTTCAATCTTCGTAACACGTAATGTGGCAAATTATTTTGTTTTTTATGATCACCATTGTCTCCCGTAATGATTCTGACCAAAAACGAACTTTGAAGATACTTTTTGGCCTGCAAACTAAAATTACATGTAGACGTAATATCCATAAATGTCCGTTTCAATTACATTACAAATGATCAAGTGCATGTTCGTTACGTTACATTGGCAAAGAACTCTAATGCATGACTTTTCTATGATGTTCTATCCAAAAGTTTACGTGTTGTACTTTGTGATTATAATCTCTGTTGATAGAAGCAACTGTGGCATGGCGTTCCACGTCCAGACAAGTTTTTGTGTGCCATGCAACCAATGGCAGCTTCTGTTGCATAAATAATTTGGAATGCATTTTGATAAAGATGGTTTTATATTTGTGAATTTTAAAATGAGCAATGAAATTGTGCGGTTACGAAAGTGTCATGTTTGTGGTGATAAAGCTTCAGGTTTGTCAATGCTTTAAATGTTTGAAATCAATTTATTTTAATATATTTTTAAAGGTTTAAATTTTAATGCATTTACGTGCATCTCGTGTCGGTTCTTTTTCCAAAGAAATGTCCAAAAAATTGAGGTAAGAATTAATTGATTTATTTATTTTGAATTAACCATTTTGTCTCAACAAGAAATTGAAATGCTTTAAAGTATCCAATTGCCAAATCGATTTCATAACACGAAAAAGTTGTGCCAAATGTCGTTTGGAGAAATGTCTTTCGGTTGGAATGCATGTGCAAAATAACGATACTTTAAAAGAAACCAATACCGATAATATTTTCAATTTTAAAAACTCAAAAATTGATGATTTTTTAGAGAACAAAATTCGAGCAAACATTTTTATGCTACAGGGTGGCCCAAAAGAATCAGGACGTTCTTATATTTAATCTCTTTCGACAATGACTTTATTTATTAATTTCAAACTTGGTCTATAATGTTCCATTTTAATATACCTTTCTAATCTACAACTTGGTTTGCCCAAATTCACTTCCGTTCCAGAGTATTTGAGCCGGAAGTGCATTTTGGAATTTTGATTTTCTCGCGTTTATGAAGCCAAATTAATTTGTTTGAAGTTATAGCCTGTTAGAGCACTTTATTATCTTTCCAAAACATATTCAATCTTGAAAATCCATGAATCCGTTCAAAATATATGGTTCAAAATGTGAAAAATGTCCTTGGACATTGACAATTTTCGGACATTTCAAGTTGTAAAAAATAATTTACTAAGTTATTTTGAACTTTTGCTTTTAAATTGTTTCTATTATACCTTAAGGAACTAACATATGCATAACAAAATATTAAAAAAATCTTTTGTTCCGTGATATTTGGACCGGAAGTCAAAACCATTTTCTGGGATTTTTGGGGATTCTGACAATAAATTTTGAATTTTTATGCTAGATCTAATATGAATTATTCACAAGGATTCCAAAATGCTTTATTACACTAAAATCCGTTAAGTTAATCAAAAGTTACATCCAAAACAAAAAATCAAAGAAAAGTGTAACGTCATCTGCGAGCGCTCTCTAATGTGAGATAACACAAGTGGCATATCGTAAATGTAGATTATACTGTTGGTCACTTGTACCAATAATTTCAGTTCTCCTCAAAATGGATAAAGCAGTCTTATAAATATTATTCTAAAACGTCTTGATACTTTTGGGCCACTCTGTAGATGAAGGAACAAAGTGCATGGCAAAACAAGATTTATTAGAAATTCCGAGAAACAGACGAAATTACGCCACAAGTTTGAATTCTAACGAACGGGAACTTATAGCTCAACTTCAGAATGCGATGAATTCATTTGAACTCGAATTTAATAATCCGTTTGATGCACAAATTCGGCAAACTATGGGTTTCCAAGATTTTTATCTTCAAAAAATGTTGATTTGTTACCAAAAAATCGCCTCTTTCAATTTAATTTCTTATGAAAATCAACTTCGATTACTGTCTTCATTTTTTATGGATGTTCTTTTCTTGAGATTTGCTGAAAAATTCAATGAATCAATTTTGTTGAAAAGTGTAAATCAATGCCTGGATCGTAATGAAATATTGACTAGCTTGAAAAATATTCAATTGCTGAACAAAGAAATGAATAACAACGAGACTATTCGGGATTTGGTAGGAATTTCAAAAGTATTGTTTAGATAAATTGTTTTTTTGTTTTTTACAGATTATCGTTCAATTTTTGTTTAAAAATCGACGAAATTTGTCAAACATAGAATACATCAAGTAATTTTTAATCATTTTAAATATTTTTTTAATCGTACAATTATTTCGTAGCTATCAACAATTTGTATACCGGCGACTTTTGCGCCGCTACTTGGAGGACACTTTGAAAAACCTGAATGAAGCAGAAAGGAGATTTTCTTCGATAATGAAACTTATAAATCGATTTGATTGCTTTCAGCAAAAATATCCACAGCTACTCTCAAATTTTTCAGTCTTTTCATACGAATAAATTAAATAAACAAATTATTTGAAAATGATTTAATAATATTTAAAAATTTGTTTTTGTGGTTCCAAATTAAAATTATTTTTGAGTTTGTACAAAAGGTCATAAATTTCTCATTGAGATTAGATACAGAATCAACAAAAGGTATGTCGCGAGACAAACTGTGTTCATTTTGGCGGTTAAACGTATGCCTATCTTGTCCGTACTAGCAATCTTAACGTGTACCCATGCGTCGTATTGCAAATTATCCGATCAAAAGTTACAAACTTGATCACATTCATTAAAAGTCAAAATCATTACATTTATTACTACTGTCTTTTGAGTATCACCACAAGTCTAATCACTGGAATGATCACGTATCCTGTTTTGGCATTTGGTCATGCCACAACTGCTGATAAGCACGCTTGTGTGTCTATGTTGGCTTGTTTGCTTGGCATGTTCATGTACGAGTAAATTGTGTGTGCGTGATGACGCCCAAGGACATTAGTGTTACATGTCGGTTTGCGACTACAACCAGTGACTGCATTTTCAATGTGACAAGTCCGTTACATCTGAAATTGTACAATCCAAAAGCATTTGATCATCACAGACACGTATTTTGCCCTTAACATAAATCACAATTTTGGTCGTTTTTCTACCGGAGTCGGTTTTAATGAAGCCTTTATGATTTGTTTAGCCCACTTTTTAATCAACTTTTTGATCAGTGGTGATTAAAGTAGAATAAATGTTAAAAGCGTCGACTCATATATAATGACAAGTTTTGCAAAATAATAAAACCGGACATCAGCATTTTTAACTACAACAATTGGAACGTTCGAATGTAGTACTCATAATCAAATTTTTCGGTTACTGACTATCATACTATGATATTTGTCAAGCGTGCGTTGATCATGCGCATTTGAGATTTTATTATCAATTGAAGTTAGCTTTGTGAGCATGTTTTGTAATTCGTATTTGTAAATGGAAAAACATATGACAAGACCGTTAAAGAAGTCATCGGTGTGCATTTGAGTATGAATGGGAAAGTTTGCCGTGTCTGTGAAGATAAAGCTTCAGGTAAGTAGATTTGCGTTTAAAAATAAATTAGTCAGTCATTGGATTTTTAGGATTAAATTATAACGTTCAAACATGCGATTCGTGCAAAGTATTCTTTTGTCGTTATGCAGATAGACATAATGTAAGTATGTTTATTTATTAAATACTTCATTTCACCTGTATTTAATATATAGAAATTATTATGTCAAAAGAAGGCTGCCAAATGTTTGATGAATATTACGAACCGAAAAGGTTGCCTCAAGTGTCGTCTTGACAAATGTATTGCAGTTGGAATGAAGAAAAAATTAAAATCCTTAAATCCAAAGAAAGTAAACAAAACGAATTCTCTCGAAATTGAATTCTTTGTTGAAGAATGTAAATTTGTAAAAATTGAAAATTTCATTAAATCAAACATTCGAAAATATTTAGAAACTATTGACATTTCAAATGAATTAACATTTGAAAACGATTTTATGAAAACTTTAACAAAGAGAAATCTAACAAAACAGTTTGAATTGACAGATTACGAAATGGAACTCATTCGCGAAGTACAAAATGCAGTTTCCTCCAATTTCAAAGATGAAAGTGCAATTGTCAATGTTCGAATGCCTAAAGGATTGAAAGATTCCTTTGGTCGACCCGACCTGTACGCCAACATGATTGCAAAGTATTGCAAATTCATTCCCGCTTACAATAGGCTTAATTGTTCAGACCAATTCATCGTATTTAAGTCAGCTTGTTTCGATCTCATGGCAATTCGTTGTTCATTTGTTTACAATGCGGGCAAAAATGGTTTTACTTTAATTGAGGTTTGTTGTTTTGAGAGAAAAAATATTATTATAATTTTTATATTTATAATTATATTTTAGAATGAAAGTGGCAGTGATGGTTACTTTTTTGGCTTGGACATCTTTAATCAACTCAATAAACCCGATTGCGTAGATTTTATCAGAAAAGTTTCAAATGAATTGCACGATGAAATGGAAAATGACGATAAAATTAGAGATTTGGTAATAAATATTAAAACCCCGATTTATTGGTATTTTATGATTGTTTTGCATTTTTAGCTCTCTACTCAACTTTTATTCAAGCCCAGACTCGAACTATCCAATAACGAATTCATTCGATACCACGAAAAGCGTTATTCTCGTTTGCTCTTTCGATATCTTGAGTTCAAATATCAAAATAAAATAAAAGCAAATAATAAATATTATGCTTTGATGAGTTTGGTGAGTAATTTTGATTTATGCAAATCATACGAAGTCATACTGTTCCAAGAGGTAAAGAACTTGAGTGAGGTGCCCCACATTTATGCTGAAATGTATGATTTAGTGTTTTAAAAATAGTAATAAATTTTATTACTATGATTAAATCATTTGACATGTTGATTTTGAAAATTTGACATTTCAAAATCAAATCAAATTTTTTTGGTTTAGTCAACATAATATTTACTAGATAAACAAAATGATTTATGAATTAATTCAAAAGATTGCTGCTGCAAATATTAAAATAAAATAAAATTAGGTTGAAAAAATCCATTAAAATTATTTATATTATTTGTTTTTCGAAACTTTATACGACATGTTCTACGACTTGTATTGTTGAAATCCACAGAATTGTTATTTCGATGAAACATTCCGAACACTTGACATTTATTTTAACTATATAAAGTCGAATTAAATTGAATTTTAGATTAATTTATTTTTTTAAATTTAAACTTAACTTCATTCGATCTCTACTTATTAGTTTTGAGTAAATCAAAATGTTTAAACTTTTTGAGCTAGTGCTCAACTATGTATTTGTATTCAAATTGATAATTCACAATGTGATCAAATCAATTGTCGGACATTTCAGTGCACTGTATGTTCAGTCTGATCCAATTCAAACAGTATCGAGCGAAGCAGATCTACACACAACCCGCAGACCATCAAAATCGCAATATTATTTTCCTTTGTTTATTCTGTTTATCGCCGCTTTCTATGGAACCGTTGGTCTACACCTTGAATCTACTCAAAGTGACGAATTCAAATGAACCCACCTCCAGTCTAGTCCATTTGTGTTTCCACATCAAGTTTGTCCTCAAGTCATTTGGTCTCAGGTTGAATTTGGTTTTCTCTTTGATTTGATTGCTGCAAATTCCATCTTTTCCCTATTGGCCTCTACTGAGCAAGTTGACAGGCCATTTCGATTCTACAAAGTTGATGATAAAATTTTCATTGGATTAAATGGTTTGATGAACAAATTATTTTTTGAAACAAATTTTAATTAATTATATTTCAGTACTCAATGCTGTTGAAAGTGAAAAGATCATTCGATTGCGCCATTGAATAAAGTTTATTCTTAATGGTGCAGTACTGCAGTGATGTTCTACGACTTTGGCTCGACAACATTCTTTCTGGTTAATGTTTGGTTGAATTCAGTTTACAACTTTAATGTTGGTTAATTCCTGTATTGGGTTTTTGTATTTCCAACTGGTCTATACTACATTATCTATGGTATGTTTAGCTATAATGAATATCTACAACTCAAATTTAATCTACTTTACTCCACAAGCGATATTTACAACCGTAATCTACGTTGTATTGGCATCTCGCTACATCCGCATCCGACAAGAAAGTTTGATTCGAAAATTTTCGAAAATTATTAAGGTTATTGAAAAGATAAAACATAAGAAAAGATCTCCACTGCTTCTGTGCTGGTTGAAATATAAACAAATGAACAATGATTTGGTGGAAATATGTAAGCAAATCGCGGACTATAGTCGCTACTGACTGCCGGTTCTCTCAGTGATCGTTCCATTCTATATCACGGTTCAGTGTTGCCTTCTGTACATTGTAGCTTACACAAAATTATCTATCATGGAAAAGTTCATCTTCTACTCTAGAATCACTGAATGCAACCTATTTCTGTTCTTGATCACCAACGAGTGCGCCTATGTGGTCAAATATAGTTTGGGGCATCTTTGGGCTTCACTATGAATCGATGGGCTCCTTGCACTTGGCTCACATGTCCACAAGTCCATACATATTTACACATCAAATATCACCTAAAGATGTGTGGGTTCAGTTTGATCTTGGAATGTCTCTCGATACGTTTAATATATTTACCGTTATGGTGGCATTACTTTTCAATCGAATTGTTGATACCAAATTTGCAATCGTCTTTGACACTGAAAATAAGAACATTCTTGTTGGATCGGAAGTGTTAGCAGAAAGTGAATTTACTAAAATTGTCATTTTGCAAAAGAGAGTCAAGCGAGTAATGTTGCCATTTATGAGCGCATTTTGCGTCATTTGCATTGTTTGCTTTTGGTTTTATCTTTTGATCAATCAACACTATACCTGTAGTTGGTATTCTATTTTCTACTGGATGATACTCTTTCCCCTTTACATTTTCTATCTTTTTTACTGTAAGTAACAAATTAAATAACTATTTTTAAGATTCTGCATGGGCATATTTACCTATTTTAAGAAATTAGTAAATTCCGAGTTTTGTTGGTTGCACTTCACTTTATTTTTAAATATAACAATTGGGACGAGCAATAGGCCAGCCGCAGCGCTGCGGTGGCCAGATATGTAAGCAGGGGGGCCAAAACTCTACTACACAACAAGTCACTAGATGGCGCAGTTGCACAATGCTGTAGGCTACAGGCAGAAGGTAAACAATGTTTGTGCCTTGCGCCAATATACAAACAATTCAATCACCAATCTAAACTTCATCTCATTGAACGATTATTGAAGTCGAGTGATTGCCCATTTATGAAAATGGAAAAGGGAAAGAAAGTGCAATATGATAGAAATGAATAATTTACACTTAAACAAAAAATAGTCATTTGTTTCATCTTCAATGTACATTTGGTCAACCTCCATTTGTTCTTCGTCTTCATTGTTCTTGTGGTCATCGAAATCGCATTCTGGTCCACAAGTAACGTAGTGTCATCAAATAGCTCGATAAGTGTGATCCATGGTGTGGCGTCAGTGAATTTCTTTATGATTGGTTTTTGTAGATCAGTGGTTTCCGCGTGCCAACGTGCCACGTGCCGATTTTGGCACCAATTTTGAATTGACACAAATGGCACATGACCAATAATCCAAAACGATGGTCTTAGAACATAAATTGTCCGGACTAACTAACTATCAAAGACACGAACAGTTATTGAGCCTTGAAACAACTAGGCGTGGATGCTCCAATCTTTACATTGGTGGACAATATAAATTAACTTGAGTGGCCACTGGCCAGGTAGCGATAGTTGAGGACTTCCAAAATTGTATCTCACAAATGACATGTTGGTCAGAATTGGTTGGTTGTATGATCTAGATACTCATCTGATAAAATAAACATAGTCTAATTAGAGAATTTGTAAACCAAACAAGTTTTCATACCTATCCAACCATGGTCACTACAGTGCCATTGGTTTACTCTCTTCTGTTGGGAAATATGTAAGCAGAAACCTTCGGAATAGTGTTGGAATAGATTCTATTATATCCACACATGTATCAGCTTAGGCGAGAACCCATTTTTTAGGAACAGAAGTCAAAATATCTTGAGATATATCAACAAATGTCACAGTTTTACAATGGTTTTCAGTCAAAAGCATGCACACGACTCCCCCCAATTGGTTGCAGGAAGATTGCCACTTGGCGCTCTGCAGGAAAGATTGCTCGTCCCTATTGGGAATTGTCCTAGTTGTCATAATGGCTTGTGTTTATCTTGTGGTTCTGCAACAATCAATCTTGGAAAAATTGGATAAAACTATCACAAAGTTTACTAGGTTTGATCAACTTGGCCAAAAAATCGATACAATCTGGTGGTATACAAATTGTGGCTGGATATGTCAATTTCCAAGGCAAAACATGTGAAAATAGTTCGAGATTTCGTTTATTTGGTTAAAGTGATTTTGTTTACCGAAAAAAACAATTATGCACTCAAATGTGGAAATTCTCAAAAACTTTTTCCAGGAAACCCTATCGCATGTATTCGTGTTGATTATGCTTTCGGAACGTGTTAATGATTACTATGTTGCTATACCGCCACTTGGATAATGTGGAAATTTTTGTTATTCCCTTAGTTATTGCACTTCAAAGTGTACGTATTCTCGATGTTTGGTTTCAAAATATTGATAAACTGGTCGGACTGTTTGTACTGGTTTGATAAATTATTATTCAAGTCGGAATTTTTGTTACCAAACTATTGGAACGATCACAACAAATTTTGAAAGATTTGGCAAGAATTTCCTGTTACTAGCTAAGCTCAAGATTACTGTTCTGCAGTATGAAACATCATTCCAATCATCCTCAAATCCTACAATTTTAATGACACTTAATAACGGTGCACTAAAAAGCATTAAGCCACAACTGTTGTATATTTTGTGCAACCAAGTGATTCCCAACGAGATGTCAAGGAAGATTTTAAAAATTGCATTACAAATTTGATTCGTTGCAAACAAATAATCACTAACAAGTGTGCAGTTGTGAATCACTTGTCAAAGGGGAGAGCACTTATCAATGATGCCATGATTTTGACTGTTTTGCATTAACGTCAATGCACTTATCAATCGTAGTCAAGTGGGGGATGTAAAGTTCTAGAAGTGACACATGATCGTGTAACAAAATGCAGATGTTGCACTGCTTTTGAACAGTGATCTCCAAATGTCGCAACAAATCATTGCGATAATACTTCAAAAGCTTGGCTAATTATCAGTCATTTGGATTATGCTGGATCATTCAAATCTTGAAAGAACATTGGTTGTCTTTTGTTGGTATATTGGTATATAATGGAATATTAATTTGGTTTATTGTTGGCAATTCGAACTAAGTCACTGAAATATTTAAAATGGATCCCAAATCGGAAAGCTGCAAATCCTGCAAATGTTGCAAATGCTGTCCATGTCCCAAATGTGTGGAATTCAATGAAAACAACATTTGTAAATGTTGCGATTGTGTGTGTGACTGCAGTTGTGGCAACTGTAAATGCAGATGCTGTGGAAATAATGACGGACAAACTGTTGTTCAAAGCTCAGCTTGATTTATCATTTTGTAAATAATTAATTATAAAATAAATTGTATTTTAAATTTAAGTATTTTTAAATGTTTCGTTTATTATATTTAATTTGAACTATAACTGTTTTGATATGTTGAAAAATCATTTGAGTTGCCATGTTAGGGCAGAATTTCTGCTTCATTTCAAATAAGGGGAAAAAATTTTCCATTGTCAATGGAAATATTTATTATCATCCGTATCAACCATCGCCAAACCAAATACTGAAATGACAATCCACAACGCAAATAGAGAAAGCAATAACACCAGTCTTATCACCAAAACTGTTGTTTGCCACTAATGGCCTTGACTTCAGTCGAGTGGAGATGGCAGACTGTTTATTAAACACGGTTTACCAATTTATTTCAAAAGATAGTTCTCTCCTAAAACAATTCGGTCGGTTTATGTGTTTCTATATGCAAAGGTAAATTACAGGAAGTAATAAATCATTGAAAGTGAAATTTAATTTAATCTTTATGGCACACGGAAAACATTTCTTATGGAAAACCCAACAATAATTTTAAATATCAAAAATATACTGTAATAAATGTATCATAATATATTGAGATAAATAAAGCATAATACGTTTCAAAATTGGACTACTGAAACTTCTGAAAAAGTACTTTGAGTTCATCTTATCGTTTGTATGTTTTACGGCATCATAATTAAAATGGAAATCATTAAATTTTATTTTTAGTATAATACTATTTAAATTTTTAGAAAATTTTAAGATTTATCTTATGATGAATTAAAATAAATTTATTTTTGAAACAGAATTTTATCTAACAGAACATATAATTACAAAATTGAAAAAAATATTGTTAATTATTTCAAGCATAAAGTCGATTTTGGAATTTTAGCATGTTGGTGTTGCATCTTTGAGAATCGCTTGCACGGGGGAGAGCACTAATCAGCAGATGGCTGTTTTGCACAATCGTCAATGCAACTAATCAGCAGTCGAGTGGGGGATGAAACGTTCTAGGAACGATGTGTTTGTGTTGTGTGGGTGAGTGTTATTGTGAAGCGGATATATTTGTCGGATTAATGACCACTCAGCAATGAAACCAACAAACGGTCTTGTGACAAATGATCACTATCGATGTAAAATGTAAAGTGAGATGCAGTTTTTGCCCTCCCAGAATGCAATAGGGGAGGCAGAGATTGAAACTATTGATTAATGCTAAATGTACTGTGTAAGTATCGAAATATATTGCGTATTATTGACTAATCGCAACTTCTGGAATGAATGTACTCTTTAAAACGCATACATTTTTTGGTATAAAAGGTAGTAGCTCAAATGACTTGGAACATCACAAATCAACATCAGCTTCTGATTGAATTCTCAAGTAAACATCCAACTGTAAATCAAAATGGTCCCAAAAACTCCTTCGAAGAACAATTGCGACTGCAACTGCAACGAATGCAAGTCTTGCAATTGTAAATGTGGCGATGGAAAGTGCACTTGCAAATGCAGCGATTGCAATTGTACCTGCGACTGCAATTGTGGAGACAAATGCAGCTGTAAGTGTGAAACTAGCAAGTCTAATGACTGCAAGAATTGCAAGTGTGGTGCTGGCAAGTGCACCTGCATTTGCAGTGAATGCAACTGTTCCTGTGACTGCAAGTGTGAAGACGGCAAATGCAACTGCCGATGCAGCGATTGCAAGTCCTGCAACTGCAAGTGCCTGACTGGTCAACAGAATGACTGCAAGAATTGCAAGTGTGGCGCGGGCAAGTGCACTTGCATTTGCAGCGAATGCAACTGCTCCTGTGACTGCAAGTGTGAAGACGGCAAATGCAACTGCCGATGCAGCGATTGCAAGTCGTGCAACTGCAAGTGCCTGACTGGTCAACAGAAAGACTGCAAGAATTGCAAGTGTGGTGCTGGCAAGTGCACCTGCATTTGCAGTGAATGCAACTGTTCCTGTGACTGCAAGTGTGAAGACGGCAAATGCAACTGCCGATGCAGCGATTGCAAGTCCTGCAACTGCAAGTGCCTGACTGGTCAACAGAATGACTGCAAGAATTGCAAGTGTGGTGCGGGCAAGTGCACCTGCATTTGCAGCGAATGCAACTGCTCCTGTGACTGCAAGTGCGAAGATGGCAAATGCAACTGTCGATGCAGCGATTGCAAGTCTTGCAACTGCAAGTGCCTGACTGGTCAACAGAATGACTGCAAGAATTGCAAGTGTGGCGCAGGCAAGTGCACCTGCATTTGCAGCGAATGCAACTGTTCCTGTGACTGCAAGTGCGAAGACGGCAAATGCAACTGCCGATGCAGCGATTGCAAGTCCTGCAACTGCAAGTGCCTGACTGGTCAGCAGAATGACTGCAAGAGCAGTAAGTGTTGCGCCACAAAATGAAATCAAATTCCCTGGTGATTATTCACAAAGTTATTTGTATTTTGTTATAAAATGTTATTAAACGCTTAAAACTTTAAGTTGCTATTGAATTTTTTCATAAATCAATAAAGTCAACATGTCAATAAACTCGTGTTTTCAAGTTATATCCAATAGAATTTTTACATTTCCTAATCCATGATCTTAATTACAAAATCAATCAAAATCAAATTTAAATTTTCCAAGTTGCTTGCTTAATGATTCTTTCCGGATATTTGCTTTAAAACTCGATCAATCATTCTGCACAATCATTAACACGACAATATTTCAAAATAATCGTTTATAGTAGGAAGTTTACGTTTTTTCATTAAATTATTTGATTTGGTTTCAAAATTATATTTATATGCGAAGGAAAAACTCAAATGAGATTCATTGTTGAAATCGAAAGTTAATAATTTTTATTAAATTGTGATATTTATATTATTTTTTCAATGAAAATGCCAAGTTAAAAATGAATCTTAAAAAATTAAAAAACGTTTCAATTTCAAATTATTTCACTTTGTATTATTTTTATTTAATAGTCCAAAAGTATGGAATCTGTTATGATCGTCGAAAGTTTGGTCAAGTGTCTCAATTTGTTGTGCAAAAGTATGATCTTTTTCAATACCGATCACTTTACCCCCAAGTTGAAACACCCAAGTCCATCAATCAGAATTATATTCTGAAAATTCCATTAAGATTCGTATTTGTCAAGTATTTTTTCCTGATTTATTTGATTCGATGTTTTTCAATCTCGTTCTTTGATGTCGTTACCAATACAAAAACAAAACGAATTTGGATTGGTTCCGAATCATGGAAAGAAGATGGTTATTATGTGGAAACCAGTTTTCTGTTTTGGTCCTGTGTCTGTTATCTCTTTCTGCAGTTTACAATCAAAAAATCAATTTTGGATTACAAATTTTTGGCAATATTTTGCATGAACGAAAAAAATTGTGAATTTTTACCTTCAAATTTTGGTCTTTCTTATGATGAATTTAGAAAATTTGACAAGTTTCGCAAACTTGCTTTATTCTCCGATCACGTTATCATGTCAACATTCTGCATTCTCTGCCCACTTGGTGTCGTAATTCTGTTGTTTCAAACCAATCTTATCTACACCAATCCGTTTATATCGATTTTCTGGGGTTTTGGGGCCTCTGTATGGTGTTTCTATGTTTGTGCAATTCTTTTCGGAAATCTTGTGGCATTTATGGTTGTTGCAAAATATATTCACATCAAACAGAAATCGCTTTACTTCAAAATTGAGAGTTGTTTCATGCAAATGCAAAACAACAACACTCGTTACTTTCGATTGATGCTGTGGAACCGGTTGATACGCCTCAACACAAAATACACTCATCTGTTTGACGAACTGGATGACTATGCACGCTTCTGGACTTCATTCTTGAGCATTGTCTTCATATTCATCATTCTCATAATTTGTTTCATTATTTATATCTCAACCTTCTCGACAATTTCCCTCATTTGGAAGATTATCTATCGTTGTGGATTTTGTACACACACTTCACTGCTTTCTGGTGTGATTTACTATTGTGGTGGTATTGTAATGCGAAATGTTCGACTCTCACGACTGTATGCAAACACAGTGGCTCAGTATAGCAAGTCGGGTTCAAGTAATTTGTCGATTGTCCAACTGGTGAAGCTGCATGGCATGACAATGCACATGAATTATGTTTGTGGATCGGGCTTCAAACTGCTCAACGGTTATCTCATCACATACGACACATATCGATTGCTAGTTATTAATATTATTATTTATTTTATTTTGTTTATTAAAGGATGATAAACTATTTTGTAATCTTAAAACTAACTGAAATATTTATTATAGTAAAATCATTAAATATTATTACAAAATCTCTTCGAACTGTTCATCATTAATTAATCTATAGTTTTTCTCCCTGAATTTGACGGGATCGATTTTGCGTACTTCAAAAATAGTTTCAAGCAGATTCAGCACAACTGGTTTGACTGGCTCGAGTTGTCCATCATTTGCTATTTGAGCGAAATAAATTCGTGATAAATTGCAATCGAAATAATGTCGAGCACTTGGTGAGTAGCCGAATGATTGGCGCATCAGTAGATCTTTTTGAGTGTCTTGATTCATTTCTTCGGGTGTAGGAGTCGGAATTTGTCCAAGGAGAAGCTTAATGAAATATTGGACCTTTAAAAAATATAATTAAATTAACGACATTAAAAATAGCATCCACATACTTGCAAGTGATACATTGGAAACGATATTATCGGTCGCTCGATATTGAGCAAAGCCATCGAAGGATGCTTAATATTGATAAAGTTTCGATAAATTCCTTCAACTGTACCATTAACATTTTGAATCAATCCACAACTTTCCAAATCAATAAAATCCACGCTAAACAGGTAACCAGTTGCAATAATGAGCGAATCAATTTCAATTGTCAAAATCTCCTCTGATTCAGCCATTTTCAATGTAATCGAATGTTTACCAAAATCTTGAACTTCAGCTTTCAGTTGGTGAACTTTGGTTTGAATAATTTTGAATTGAGTTTTTGTTCGATTCACAAAAATAACCTCCTTAGCCACGGTGGATAGTTCGGCGGCAATGTCCACTCCAGATGGGCCAGCACCAATCACGGCAACTCGTTGTCCTGTATAAGGTTCCCGAAATCGATAATCATGAGAATGAATGACAGATCCCTCAAATTTGTCTACATTATTCAATTTTGCGAAAATTGGTTTCTGAAAATAACTTGTGCATATTAGCACGATATCAAATTGTTGATTTTGTGTTTTCTTATTAGGTATATCATAAACTTCAATTTTCCAAATCTCTTCAACTCTGGTCAAGTGCTTCAACTGTTGACCAAACTGAATGTACGGTAAAATATTCCAATGTTCAGCATATAAGTGCAAATACTTGAGCATTTCACTGTGTGGAGTGTATGATCGAGAAACTTGAAATTTAAAATCAGGAAAATCACTGATTTCAACCGGAGCATTTGTTCTGTAATATGAAAACGAATTTATAACGTTTTACATACTAAACACAAAAAATCTTACCGCATATCGCGATACATGCTTGTGTGCACGGGAAACCCATTTCGATCCACACCAACTTCATCGGTATAATTCCATAAACCACCAATTTTGTCAGTTTGTTCATAGCAAATTACAGGATAAAATTGCTCAGGCAGTGCTGTAAAATGCCTAAGCGCACACAGACCGGCTGCGCCAGCTCCAATTACACAAACCGATTTTGGTGAATGTTTTGCAGCAACTCCATTAGAAGACATTTGCCACAATAATTTGTTAAATTTTTCAGCTTAAAATGTTTCAAGTTTTACGTTGCTTCATTTTTATATGTCAAAATGAGCTAATGAACTTCAGCATCTGAATCTTGCAGCATGCAAACAACGTGACTGTATATGATAAATATTACAGTTTGCAAATGTAATATACCAATACAAGGTCAACTAGTTCGCAGATAGCATAAATGCTTCATACTTGAAATTAATTATATATGTTTTCTCGACGTTGCTGTTATTTTGCACCGTCGTTCACGAGTGCTAAAGCACACAGATTTCAATAATATCTCATTGATGAACGTTGTGCATTGACAAATATCCAAAAGAAGTAATTTCAAAAAATTACTCTAGCTAAAATCCAAGTTAATTCTTTCTTCCAATAACCGAAAAATTGGTTTGGGGAAATATGTAAAACGCCAAGATACCGAGTTAAACTAAAAAATATAATTCTCCGAACTTTGGATGAATTCAGCTTAAATAATGTCTCCTACAAAGCATTTTTATAAATTAATTACTGTAGAAATCAAAAACATAATAAACGACCAGGATAGAACTCTTACATTTGCTCAATCTATTTCATTCAAAATTGCGTTATTTCGATACAGTAATCACTTTAATACTAGTCAAATGAAGAAACAATATCTCCGATAAGTTAGCTGTATTTTCCGCATATGCTTTACGGATATAAATGAATCTAAGAAATGTGTAACGTTCTTACTGATTTTGAAACACAATATTTAAACTTTAAATAATGACTATATTAAAACACATAAATTATTGCAATTATTATTATTTCACTAAGAAATAAATTAAATGATATATTGCATCTCCAGAGAAACATGTGATTTGAAGTAATGCCCCTTTATCAAACACGATTGTGAGCTATATTTGAAAAGAACAGTGATTAGTTCTGCAAGAAATAAGTGAACATTTGAATTCAAATCACATAAGCGATAGTCATTTGAATATTATTTCAAGGCACATTTTGTTGTGTCGATCTTATTTCTTCAACATAATAAACAACATATGCATGATAAAGTACATTGAGAGGTTAATCAACTTTGAGAACAAACTGTCAAGGAAGTTAGCGATATAGTTTTTTTTCTTCCTGAAACCAGCACATGGTTGTAGGCTTGTTCAAGATAATTTTGCTTACTCACATTTTATATTGCTGGTAACAAAGTGAAGCCAAACTTGGTCTTCTTTCAGTGTCATTATCCCTTAATCTTATCAAACTTGGACAGTAACTTTGTTGCAACTCTATTTAAGAAACAAATTTGTTCAGATTTGCTAAGTTGTAATTGTCCTTCAAGTTACTTACATCTCTAAAAGAAATCTTCAAACAATGCGTGACCAAAACCGAATCACACATGTCATCTTTGACATGGATGGATTGCTGCTCGGTAATACACAATCTATTGTATTTAACATTAATAACCAATGTTTTTACTTTTTAAACAGACACAGAGACTCGATATGAAGTGGCAATCAACAATGTGACACGCAGATATGGTCACGAGTTTACTTTTGATCTTAAGCGTAAGTTTAAACTTTTTTTCTGAACAAAAGTAGATAACATTTCAAAAATTTTTAGGAAAGATCATGGGAAGAGTGGCTAACCAAGGTTCGAGAATTGTAATTGATGAGCTCCAGTTGCCACTTACTCTGGACGAGTACAACGATTTGGTCGATGCAGAGTACCGAAAGATCTTTGCCCAGTTCATTCCGGCAATGCCTGGTGCAGAACGTTTGGTTCGTCACTTGGCTACTAAAGGAGTGCCAATCGCAGTCGCGACTAGCAGCAAAGGATTCACGTTTGATTTGAAGACCAAACCTCACAAAGATTTGTTCAGCAAGTTTGACCACATTGTGATTGCGTCCCAGGACAAAGAAATCACCAGAAGCAAACCTGATCCACAAACTTTTTTGGTATGCGCATCTCGTTTCGAGAATCCGCCAACAGACATGTCCACTGTGTTGATATTTGAAGATTCGGTAACTGGTGTGCAAGCCGCCAATGCATCTGGGGGGAAATCAGTTTGGGTGCCAGACCCGAGAATGCCAAGAGATGCGGCTTCTCCTTGGCTTGTACTGAATTCGCTCGAGGAATTTGAACCTGAGCAGTTTGGATTACCTTCTTATGACTGAAAAATGTTTAAACTTTATTGAATTACAATAAATTTAATGATACAATGAATATTTTATTTACTAGTAATCTACTTGTAAATTGGAACATTAGATTTAATTTCCCCACTTGAATATTTTTAATGTTGAAATATCTTATAAGAGAAAACCATGAATTTATAAAAGAAAAATATAAACTAAATCCAAAAATTTAAATTAGATGTAATTAATAAAGCTTTTAGATTAACCTTTGCGAATGTGTTCATCGAGACGAGTGTTCGAATTGGTCCATAGGTGATGCCATATCGATTGGTAGTATGAAATGCTTGAACATGATTGAACAATTTAATCCTTGATCGAACATTATCACCGTTAAATCTGACAGTGGATGACAAAGTGAATAGAAATTTTGTGGATTTGTGTATTCGTCTAGGATAGAGAACTGCCATCAGATGGAGCGCAAATATTGAAGTGAACTGAAGACAAATGACTGCACATTTGGTCAATTTTGCCAACACTGAGGATGGTATGTAAATTAACATAAAAAATACCGAGGTGCTTAGCGGAGTGTTGAAAATTAGTAAAATGAATAAAATTTTGCTAAAAATTTGATTTATCGACAATATTGATATCAATACTTTGGTATGCAACTTGGTGTAGAGATACAAAGAGCGGGAGGAAAAGTTTCGATTGTAATTTCTAACTTTTTGATTTTTAACTCTATGAAAGTTGCTAATTTTAACTAAATTTTTAAATTTTTGATATTCTTTTCTGAGTAGCAGTTCAATTAATTTCAATTGAGTAAAACAAATTGAGTTGCACAATGTTGCAAGCACAAAGACGATCATATTGCATTTGGCAAATTTGTACACATATGTCATTACTAGAAAAGCAATGATTTGCATTAAAACTGCCAATGCAATACCGCAATAATTTGCTGTAAAATATTGCCAATTTACTAACAAAGAATATATGACAGAACATTCAAGTATAGACATTGCGATATCTAAAAAATGAAAAAATTCAAAAAATTAGTTAATTTAAAATTTACTTACCGAAATAAAAGTAAAATAACCGCATAAATGATAAAATTTGCGAAAACATTTTCTCAGCACATTTCTCAATAAATTTAGCATCACTGTGTGAGAATGAATGGACATTTTGTTTTAGAAATAAAATTCTATAAGGAAGATGAGCGAAATCACTCCTAGCCACATGTCGATGTACAAGTCGATAAAGTAAGATAAGTTGAATTTCTATCAGAAAAAATATTTTCCTTATCAATAGATCGTTCTCCAAGTGAAAAATAGCACTGAAATCAAGTATGATAATTTGGGTCATATTGCTCATTGGCACAAGAATTGCTGCTAAATGGAGCATAATTATGCAGTAGAAAACCAAATATGATAAATTATAGTTTAGGTGTTCAAATTTATCTCCACGATTCAACGATATAACTTGCAGAAAATAATCATTCAAATAGGACTTGCATTTAAATGGACTCATTTCGCGGACAATTGGACCAATTATTGATTTCATAGTGTACAAAATCATGATTTGTATTGTTTCGTGGCTAGTGTTTTGGCGAGTTTATAATGAAATTGCAAAAGGTTTGGTATTTTATACAAAAATTGCAATTAAATTTAATTAATTTAATTTTAAATATTTAAAAAATGTTAAAACTATTAAACATTTATAAAAGCGGTAAATAATTGAAGCATTTTTCAAAGAATGCATTGTATTATATTTTAAAGTAATATTAAAATATTCAAAAATTTTATTTTAAATGTTTAAAAATTCAAATTCCTTGAGAATTTTTCCATTAGCATGCGGCAAAGACAAGCACGAAGAGCTACCCTTCAACTATTGAATATATAATCAACATAAATCGATTTAAAAGGCCATTTCTGCTTAGCAACAAAAAGAGTAAAGCTTCAAGTGGCTCCAAATTGTTCTCAAGAAACTCGATTGATATGTTCAAAAATTCCACTATCTAGCAGGAAACGTCTTCAGTCCAACTCTCTTTATTGATCGAAAATCATAACAATCGAACATCGAACATCACGACTAATCGAACTATCTTTAAGTGGGTTCGGTGTAGTAAATAGTCAATTGACGATTTTCAATCAAAGATGATTTTGACTAGCATTAGCATCACCATTAACTGGGTCTATAAAGAGTCTCACAAAAAAAGAATATTTTGTATCAAACAAAACATTATAAACGTACAATTTATATCATTTTATTTGTAATTATATCATTAATGCTCGCATTAAACAGATTTGCTGCCATTGAAAATTATTTAAAACCATCTTAAAAGGTGCGAAAAAATACCATTTCAAATCATTTGAAAGGTTTTTTTTCTAGTCACGTGACACAGCGAAACCTCACTATACCCCCGTTCATATAGTAGGTATTTGATTAGAATTACTCATATTCTAGTTCATATTTCTTATTTATTTGATATAAAAATTAATAATGATATAATACTGATACATATATGTATAATAAATCGTTATAAACAAAAATACAAAATACTGAATAACTATATAAGCTCAATTGATAAAGAATTCTTTGATGTCGAAAGGCTTGCACCGGCGATAGCTCAACTAATCTGAATCATTCATTTGATCACCAGAATATCCAGATTCATCTTGTTCAAACATAGACGAGTTGAGGTCTTTGGCTTTAGAAAGATAATCTTCCAAATGATTGAAGGCATCTATAATTTAAATCGATATAATTAAAATATGAAATTGAATAATAAGTATGATTACCAGGTAAAGTGACCAGTTTAGCTTTCTTTCCTCGGGATCCACTTTGTTTTGGAACGGTTACTACCGAGTCATCTTTTCGCCTAAAAATAAATGATTTTATTATATTCTGGTGACATACTAAATGTGTTACTTACTTTTCTGTTTTGTTCTTGTCGGTGTGTTTTCGATTATTGAGCATTTGTTGAAAAGAAAGAAGTAGAGCATGATATTTGTTGTTCAATTCGGTTGGAGTGGGTGATTGTCCTTTCTTTTTCGCGAGCAAGGCCATACAACACAAAAAAGGCTATAGATGCGAGATTAATATTGTACCTTCAAATATAGCATCCAAAATACTAACCAATCAGTTCTTTGATTTGAGTTTGAATCGGTTTTGTGAGAATTTTCCAGGTTTTGCGGTAAAAAGTTTTATCAAACGAATAGTAACGATTGACAAAATTCTCAAATCCAGAAACATTGAAGCCCAACGTCATAGACTGAGTTAAAGCACTGGCGGTGACCAACATTCCATTAGAACCGACAGTAAACACTTGCTTTAAATAAAATTATATCAATTAGATTTATATATATGAAGCAATGTCGGTCAAACTTACTTTGTTCACAATACTTCCAGAGCAAACATCACGGAGCTGGTTTATTTCACGTTGCTGAGAATAAATCAACTTTTTCAACTCGCTTATCTCATCTTTCAGTAAACTATATTCTTCATAAGTTACAAAGCTACCACTGGAATTGCCAGACTGGTCACCTTGGTCGTCGTTAGGCATTGCCTTTGCTTGAGAATATTCAACTGAGAATTTTTCGCACAATTCATGAGCTAAAAATATGAATTTGTGAGTTATAAATAGTAATTTAATAATAATAATTACAATCAATCTTGAGAATCCGACAAAAAGTTTCAACATCTTCGTCATTGAACCAAATGGCGCGTTCAGGCCAGACCAAAGGCGAATCGATCCACTCTCGAGTATAGTGCTGCAAACGATAGGCCGAGGTGACCACAATAGCGTCACTAGTATCGATTACAGCCATGTTTCTGGAACTTGAGGTCATTTTGGAGCACGAAGAAATGATTAGACCAAGATCGCGATGTCACGAGACAAGGTGTTGTCGACTGTTCAACAGTTAGAGCAAAAATGCCATGTGGAGCTGCAGCCTGCAGGCGCGCATACACGTCCGCCGCGTGATGACTCATATGTGACTCATGTCGAATGAGCGGGATATGGGCCACTATCGATATATCGAGTAAGAGTATCGCGACGATTGTTTACAAATCGTGTCTAGTTTCCGGTTTGCTGTTGTTGTCTGTTTTGAATTACTTCTTCACGTTTTCCAAGCGAATTTGATATTCTCAAATACTCGTGGCTGTCATTTCCTTTAAAGATGGTTCGTAAAGTCGATAGATTAAAAAGGATTTGTCGTGAATCGGTCAGACAAGAAGAGTATGTAAAGGTTGCAACCTGTTTGATTTAATATTTTTAATTTTATTATTTTCAAATAGCCCTCACCAATTGCTTATTGAGTCATACTATGAGCAAGCACAACTTTTGAATAACGTTCTCCAGGAAGATTTTAGGGATTTTCTGGGAACTTGTCAACAAGAGAACAATCGTGACGAGCCAATGGATCACAATTCTTCATATGACGATAATTTTATTTTCTCTGAAACGGACGCCTGTGAGACAGTATTGTTTAACGATTTGTTGAATGATGACCCACTTTGCGAAACTGAAGAAAGTCTCGAGTTCAATTTTGATCTTCTTAATAACAAAGAACTCACAGAACGAGAAGTCTATATGATGATGTTACTTTTCCTAACTAGACATGGAATGTCCGATGTTGCCATTTCTGATTTGGCTCGATTTATTAACGTCATCTTAAATATGAAATCTAAAATTCAAAAATTGAATACGTCATACAAAACGATTGTTAAGAAAAGCAATACATTTTATCCTACTGTCTCGAAGTATTTTTATACTCCTTGTGGGATCACCGAAGCTGTCAGCGACCTCGATAAAGTTGTGTCCTGTGATACACCCAGCTGCACTGAGTGCACTCAACCAGACACCGGTGAAAAGGTGACAATTATTCCTTCTGAGGCCATCAAAATACCAGAGAGCTACTTTTGTTATGTTTCTCTTCTCGATTGGTTGCTTTATATGATTCCTCGCCTATTTGACAAATTAAAATTTGACCATATACCCGATTCTGAGAATATTCACGACCTACTCGATGGAACGGAGTATATGAGACTCAAAAAAACGCGAAGCAAATATTAAACTGTCCAACAAGGACCCTGAAAGCAAGACTATTACGATTTCCTTGGGTTTTGATGGTGCTCCTTATACGAAAGATGGCAAAAGTTTGTGGCCAGTTGTTGGTTACATTAACGGTTGTATGGTACTTGTGCTCCTGGAAAATTGTGCTCCAAATTTTTGTGCCAACAATGCCAATGGCAATGTTAAGGTTGACCGGTTAAGGTTGACAATGACCAAACATAGTTGGGCAATGTTTAAATTTTCAATTTAAAACAACATTAATATTTGATTTTTGAATTTAATTGCAATATTATGACGAACTTAATATGTCCAAGAATCAATTATGAATTTGAATGCATAGAAATGTTTAAATGCACTCAGAAACTCAATATAATTTATAAATTGTTAATTTTTGTAAATGCACTTTCACGAGTCAACAGTAATTTTTTAACCATAGAAACTGTTTGCAACTTTAGATTCAATATTTAAATGGAATTTATTTAATTTATAACTAATTTATCATTTAAAATTATCTGAAATTAAGTGTGATAATGAATAAAATTCTACTTTGCCCAACCATGATTGGACAATGTTAACTTTAGCCGGTCATTCTTAACAATGACCGAGCCAAGTACAAAGTTTTTAATAGACATCAATGTCTCTGAACATTGCCCGGGCAGTGTTAAGACTGCTAAATTATTAACTTTGCCCGTAACATATACATGTATACATGTAGGTATTTTATAGTATGAATTACTAATTAACTCCCAAAACACCTTTGAACCAATTTTTTGATTCTTCATGTAAATGCAACTTGTTCAATGCCACTAGCGAATTAGTCTGAAATATTTTCAAGTATTTTTCTGCTTTATCCAAAGCATCACCATTCATAATTTCATTAAGAACAATCCCTTGTTCGCCATATTTGTAAGATTTGAAAAAATTTTAAAAATAGCAGACTGGTCCATTTTTGAACAATACATAATCACTGGCAAGCTCAAATGATTGAGTTGATGAAGGATGCGGTTGTTGTTAATCTGCTTGAAAGATTGTATCTCTTTGAATGCAATTAGATAAAGCCCCAAGTTTCGGCCAAAATCATAGACAATGAAGTTAAATTTAGGCTCTCGCATAATGTCGTTCTTAGGCAACAATTTGAGCACACATTGAAATCCCTTGGCAAACAACGAACTGTGTAGCAAGAAATTTTTCACCATCCAATATTCGACATTCAAGCTTGGTTGAAGCTTTTCAATCTTATTGGACATTACATTCACTGCTTCTTGTTCCAACATAAAGAATCCGTCAGATTTTTCGCAAAAAATCTTCATGACAATATTCATCAACTGAGGCTGCTTAAATGCGGCCAGCATTGAGAATATTCTTGCGTACAGCGCATCACCGAGTATTGTGTAGAGTTTGTTGTTTGATGCAGACATGTGATCATAAATTTTGAAATGGAGTGAATTGTGAATGCGGACCAATTCAATCAATTTTGCGATCTCAAAATAGTGACTTATGTCAGCGACAGACGATTTTAGCACTTTGCTCATCAATAGCATCGATGAGCCGTAGACGAAATAGTCCGACTCATAACCAACCTGACACAAACTAAACAAAATCCAAGATTTACAAATGTCCAAAAGTGACAAACATGCCGATTACCGATTAATATCCAGTAACACCGGACTGTTGCTTTCCAGTTTGTTACGAATTAATTTGACAAAATCTTTCATTTCATTGTTGATTGCTCCCGACAGCTTAGCGCCATGATGATTGATGATTAATTTTGGATAGGCCAAAGATGAGTTTGACAAGGCAAAGTTAGTTGATGCATGATTTTTTTAAAACAAAATTTGTCAAATTCAATTTTAGAAATTCTTGCTTAAATAGAAAATGTTTTGACACAACTGAAAAAAATCATATTTGACATTATGTTCAATTTGTTAGAACAATTCGTCTACAATGATTTATCTTAAACACTATCAATATTTATATATCAATAGTAGCGTAAACACTAAGTAAGAAATAGCCAAACTAGAATAAAATGTATCCAAGTTGGTTATTTCCATTATAATGATTGAATGTGATCCATACTGGCATTATTACAACTGATAAGCCTTTGGCAGTCTTTTTAATCGAGACAAAAATTATAATCTTTAGTCTATTTTTTGCAACAAATGAGATTTTTCAATAAAAATATATGCTATCTTATGGTCTCACAAAGTTAAACAAGTTCAATTCAAAAAATCTTATCATCAAACATCCTTTTGAATTTTATGGACTCAAAGTTTTTAATTTGATAAATAATATTACGACATAGATAGTTTGCCCACTTGGTGTTGGAATATTTTTCTTAGATAAATTTTGTTTACTAAATCATTATTTTCATCAGTATTGAAGACTTAAACGAAACTTAAACGAAAATGACATAAACGAGTAGTGCTTGATCACTACATAATGTTTGTATGAGGACAAAATATTATCTGACAACCGAAATCTGAATTTAGTCATGGAATACTTGGTATTTGGCCTTGAGGAATTTCCACAAAATGGCAAATAGACGCCGCTACGCTTATTTATATTATTGGGTCTTGCTAAATTGACTATTTAATGTGGCGCTTATTCGGTATTTTAGAAATATTTTTTGTTTACTTAAAAAGAAGTTTATTATTATTTATTATATTTTAACTTAGTAGTAGAGATTAGTACAAATAACCATGTTCATATTCTGTACTTGGAAAATAACTGATCAAGGGCGCAAAACACTTACAAAACAAAACATTAAAGAGTTACTAGTCATTGAACAGCAACGAAGTAAGAAATTTTTCAGGATTTCCATTGAATGTCCCACTCGCCGTTAGCTAATCTTTCCGTGCTCTATCTGCTGTATTGACATATTGTCCGAACAATCGTAAACTTCATCATTTGGTGGTCATTTGTTCATTAATTGTATTTTAATGATAATAATTTTATCAATTTTATCAATGATTAACCACCAAACTCTTAAACCATTTTATATTCCTTCAATGTTATATTCGCTTATTCAGTAATATTATATATTAGATTCACTACTATTACCAATAGTCTATTAGTGCTTAAATAATTTAATATTATCATTCCTGACGAATTGTTTAATTGCTGAGATGACGAGTTTGAACGGATATACGACAAGTATTTTTACTTTTGATGCTCAAATTTATTAGTACATTGAAGACACGTTGATATGAAATATTTGGAAAACATAAACAACCTAAGCAACCTATCTTATCAAATAATATTTTCCTTTAACAACAACAACAAATGGAAATTTTTATAATACGTTCCAATTTTGTTTTTTATGCTAGACGGGAGAAGATCCCGTGTTGGCCCCGACACCTATGCAGTTACATAAGCAAGGAAAAGTTAAAGTGGTCGTTGCTACCGTAATTGCTTAGGTGAAGTGGACCAGCACGGAATCATCTCTCGCCTACTGTATGCTTGCCTGCCAATATAACTGACAATCTTGTGATTCAAATTATTTTGATATTGATATTTTTTAAGTTAAAAACAAAACTTACATGATATCAGTTAACAGCCGTTTGAAAGCTTCTTATTAGTAATAGTAATACTATAGTATTGTTTCATATAATTGTTTTTTATTTGGAACTCACAAAACTTTGTTCAATGAACTTTCCTTAAAGGCGATGTTCCATAGTAGCTACCTATGTATGTAGGGAATTGTAGATTTGTGGGAGTTCCATTCTAAAAATGCATCCAGTGGTAATTCTGCTTATTTTCAGATAATTTCTCAAAATAACGTTTTGCATAAGAAAGATAGGCAGATAGATGCACCGGGGCACCATCAATCGCTGCCAGCTTGGCTACTTCGTGAGCCTTTTTTTGGGTTATTCTTTAATTCCGTGTGCAAGTGAATGGGGAGATAGAAGCTTGCATATTGATCGATTGGCTTGTAGGGGAGGGTCATGATTGAAAAATCCTAGTTTAATTTGTGTAAATTGTGTGCTTTGCCAAGTACGCACGAGGTACGCATTAAGATGAAATTTCCCTAAAAGTTTTTTCCTTTCTAAGGCATAATTAACTGTACGAAACTGGCAACGGAAAGCACCTTGCATGCGAGTGTCGTTTGCAAAGCAAAAATTTGTCTTGTTATCTCATTTTTTTAATGCATTTAGTATAGTTATAGTTAGCATAAATTTTCAACTTGCAAATTAATTATATTATATTATATAATTAACGGAATTAACCATACTTTTAGCGTGACTAGTATTTTTAGGAATAATTTTTTTAAATAATAATATGATAAACACATGACGTACTTTCCAAAAATAACACACCACTGAAGTGTACCGATCAATTACACAATCAATCAATGTGGATTTTGGTTTTTAACAAATCAACAAAACATTGCAAAAATTGAATTAATTAATTATATCTAATAATGGAAATAAATATTTTGTCAAGTATATAATAATTGTACAAATATATAAATGTCGGGATTTTTTTGCAAATATTAAATAAATATGAATCAATGGACGCATTCACTGTGCTAATTGTTCTGTGCGTTACACTATTGGCAGCACTTCATTTGTAAGTAATTGTGTAAATCCTGTAAAGAGATTAGCCAAAATTTAAATTTTTTAATTTAATTTAACAAGTTATTTCAAACAAAAATTTAACTACTGGAATGCTCATGGACTAAAAAGGACCGAAACCATGGTGGTTTGTTGGTAATTTGGTTTGGCTATTGTCAAGCAATTACAAAGGCGAATATGAAAATGTGCGCAAATACGGCAAACTGTATGGAATGTATTTTGGTATAAATCCAATGTTGGTGGTTGGTGATCCAAAAATGGTACAGAAAATAATTACAACAGATTTTCAATATTTTTTTCAAACCGACTACAAGCAAATACATTTCACAAAAATATGGGATCGTACACTTTTTCGTTGTCATGGACGATACATGGAAAAGAATACGCTCAATTATTTCTGGTGCATTCATTCCTGGTAGGAAACGAAACTTGTCTTTAGTAATGCAGAAAAATGTGGAAAAACTTGACATTTATTTTGAAAAGCTTTGCGCAACTGGTTCTGATTTGCTTGACACGAAAAAAGTGGCAACTGGCTTTGCAATTGATCTAATTGCTTCTACTTCTTTTGGAGTAGAGAACAACTCTAATATTGATTCACAAAGTGAAGACCCGTTGGTGTCTTTTGGCAAAAAAAATGGTTACGATTGATTATAAATCATTGCTTATTTTTATGTGTCCAAAGGTTGTCGCAAGATTGTTTGGCATTGAAACATATGTACACAACGGGGCATTGAATTATTTTACAAAGTTCTGTGAAGGCATGTTGAGGAAACGCAAACAAGAACAAAGTTCCGATCGAAAAGATTTTCTTCAACTTCTGATAGATGCAAGGGGCAAATCCAGATGAATTCGATATCTATCAAAAAACTGATATTTACGACGATAAAAGTTTGTATAAAATTTATTTAAATAACTTAATGGTATTTTTAATTTTGTTTTTTAGTTCAAATTTCTGAAAAAGTAAGTTCAGATAAACAATCTTTAAAGAAATTATCTGACTATGAAGTGATTGCCAATTGCATTTTTTTATTTGTCACCGGTTTTGAGCCTACATCCATCGTGATATCAACATGCCTCTTTGAATTGGCTAAAAATCCCAACATTCAAGACAGATTGTACAACGATTTACATCATGCACTTGAGAAATTTGAGAAATATTCTGATGAATATTTTGACACTCTATTGAATGATATTCCCTATTTGGAAGCTGTCATTAAGGAAACACTTCGTTTTTATCCTCCATTTTCACGGATATTTCGAATGTGTAGCAAAGACAACTATCAACTGAACGATACGGTTTCTTTGCTTAAAGGTCAATATGTGCAGATTTCTATTGCATCTATTCATCTAAATCCAGAATTTTATCCCGACCCAACAAGTTACAATCCCAACCGATTTATGCCTGAGAATAAGCATCTTCTAGTTCCAAATGCATATATACCTTTTTCATCAGGTCCAAGAAATTGCCTTGCTGTTCGATTTGCATTTCGTGAAATAAAATTATGCTTGGCACATGTTTTGCTCAAGTATAAATTTTCACCTAATCACAATACTCCCAGGGAGCTTAGTTTTAAAAAAGTTCACTCCACTGTTGACTCCCGTTCGTTTTGAACTTAAAATTTTCAAACGATAATGTAATCTTTGTCAAATATCTAATAAAATTTCGTGGCTCTTGCCTTTATGGTCTTTCTGTAATAATAATAATTAAATATTGAAGATTTGGCATTCCTTAGTTTTTAAGGTGCATTTGTCGCAAAAAACTATGATTTTTAAGATAATTAATTCATTTTGTGTATAATATTTTGTTAAATAAATGACAAATATATATTATCGTAAAAGTAAAAATTTCCCCACAAACGTGGAAAATTTTTCAGACCTTGAAAATTTGTAAACAAAGTTGTTTTTTTGTTGAATGGAACTTTTATGCTATCTTTTTTGAGAATTGATTAGTTCGAGTATTCATGTGACTATTTAGCAATTACCGATCAACACAATTTTTTTACCCATTAGATTGAAGTTATAATCTAAATTAACTGTTCTGAGCTTTTGCAGATACTAGGTAATTCTTAATCGATAATGCTAAACAAAACTTTAATCGGTAATCAAGACTTTAAGTGGTACAAAAAATTACAAACAAATCACTAGTTAGCCGTTAAAATTTTGAATAAAAACTTCTTTACTTGTTAACAATTCTAGAATTCTATTGAATTTGTATTTCAAATATAGCATTTGTTCAATATTAAATCTATAACACCAACTACATGGATATCTTACAATTGAACTTTAGAAGTCACTTTAATCTTTAGCAATGATTCAAAAGAATGTGTGTAATAAAAGAAAATTAAAATTTATTGAAATTACATTTGAAAAGTAAAATTATTGATTTATAAATTTAAATCATAATTAGCAACGGATGAGCCGAATGCTGAAATTGTGTGTTGAAGAATCAAGTCCATAGTTAACATTGTCTGTCACCTGTTGAATATTTTCCATGTGAGTAGAAATTCTCTCTGTTCGATTTTTTCTGTCTACAATTGGATTAACACGAGTGATCAAAAGGTAAATTGCAATAAAACGATAAAATATTAAATTGAAAACAAGCATCATAAATATATGGTAATAATAATCGTCTTCGAGTGACATTGTGTAAAGAACTTTTGAAATTTGCTTCGGGCCACAACGACCAAATCCATATTGAAGAAGAATGACACCTTCAAAAGCAAATTTGAATATAGAAAAATTAGACAACAATCTGTACACGTAGTGTATTTCACTAATTGGTATGTAGAAATTGCCAACCAACACAAGAAATAGATTACTGCAAACGATGATTATTGTCAAAATAGTCAGATTGTTGAATGCAAGAAGACTTATGCAATGAGCCATTCCTTGGATTCCAATTGCGGAAATGAGCAAAAGATTTACTAAAGGCCAAAACATTGAGATTGGGACGACTGTCTCGTAAAGATCGACAATGTACACAATAACTATGGTCAGTGGTATAAGTGGAATTATTTCATATAGACATTTTATCATGTAAAAAAGATCCGGAGCTATACCAACCTGTTAGATAAAGAAATTGATAAATAAAACAGCATGAAAGCATTATGAAAAAAATTAATAAAAATCTACCGTTTCTGTGTTCATTTTGGAAATAAACAAATTCTCGAATGAAATCCAACGATGAAATGAAATTAAGTAAAAATAGATACATGTTCGTATAAAAGTGATTGTACTTGAGATTGTCTGCAAGTAGAAATTCTTCTTCGACTTGTTTTTCCGTCTTACCACAGGTGTTGTTAAAATCATCTTCAAGATTTAGGCACCCAGAAATGTAAATCATTTTGTGATCATAAAGCAATGTTAGCACAAAACTATAAATTATGTAACTGATATAGACGCAAAGCAATTCCTTCCATCGGTAGCCTCGAACATATGCTGCAAAACGAAGTGCAAGAATGTAAACAGATACAATAGAAAAACGTGGACTATTCTGGATTACTCCATCAGAAATTAGTTGAGTTTGTTCTGATAGGTCACTTTGGTTTTTTGGAGATGAGAAAAATTTTTTCATTTTGCAGTAAAAACAAGTTTTTGAACAATCTCATCATTATGGGCTTTGCACGAGTGTTTGATTAGTTCTTCAATTGCTCGGTTTGTTTTCATACTTGGTATTGCGCTGAGGCGATATTGAATTTCCTTTGGAGGACCAAAATAAATGCAAACTCCTCCACGTGCAAGAACATATAGTTGATCAAACATTGAAAGAACGCAAGTGTTTGGTTGATGAATGGAAGCAATGATCGTGATTGGCCGCAATCTTGTTAAATTTTTGAGACAAGAAATAACCTAAAATTACAAATGATTATATTTTTGCATAATTATGCATTTAAAGCTCACAATCTCTGCCGAATTACTATCGAGTCCACTGGTTGGCTCATCAAGTAAAACCAAATTAGGCATCTCAATAGCCGTAAGTTCGATAGCAATTGCAAGTCGTTTTCGTTCGCCACCTGAACATTTCTCTACTTTAGTGTTCGTCGTATCCAACAAATTAAATTCCCCCAACACATTTAAGGCATTTTTATCGTGATTGAGTTTAAAGTTCATATTCTTCAATCTCGATGCATAGACCAATGTCTGTTTTGCAGTCAATCCAGGCATAAGGTGACCTGATACATCTTGAGTTATGAAACAAGTCTTGATTTTGGTGAAACGAGACAAATAAAAAGTGAGTCGAATCACTCAATCTAGTTTTGCTTCTGCCGTTAAGTACTTTGAGAAGTGAAGTCTTTCCAGCTCCTGAAGTTCCCATCAAAGCATTGAATGTGCCAAAATAAAATTGTCCATGTAATTCTCGCAATATCCTATTATTGTTTTTGTTCAAAGTATTTGTTGGAAGACACTCGAAAAGGGAATTTGATTCAGATAAACACAAATTTCTCCAAGCAATCGCAATTTTATCTTGGCTGAATGATTTAAATCTGGAGTCGTTATCTGCATTTAAATTATTATTTTGATCTTTCAATAAATTGACAGAATTGTCGAAATCAATTGGAATCATTTTGAATTCAACTTGTAAGTTTTCATTAATTTTTCTGCAAAAGTCGAAGCAAACAAATTTGCAATATAAGTAACTCAAGGACAATATTCGGAAAATAAAAGCGTTTATCAGTACTCGAACTGCATAATAGCGAATGAGTTCTACTTCAATGTTGTGCTCTAGCAAAACCCAACTAAATTCCTTATTTGGATCACATCGATCAATTCCATAGATAGCATAGAACAGACCTCTAGTTATTTGAATCATTCCAGACCAATCTGCAATTTGAACTATGGCACCGCTTCCAATTCGTTCTAATTTGATATAAATCCCATTCAGTGGCATAGTCATTGCGTACACTGCTTGACAAAGCACTGCCGCAATTATAACATAATTTACCAGCAATATTCCTATTAGTTGTCCAATTGACTGTAAATAAAAGCATAGAAGCCAAATGAATAAGTGGTAATAGCCAAATCGACGCCAATTGAGTGAATAATCAGCTGCTTGTTGATTAGACAAGAAGTAGCTCAATATTGAGACGAGAAACGCGAAAATGTTCAATTCAACGAAGGAAACAATTGAAGCAGACCAGTAGAATACCCCAAGGCTATACCAATCTATATGAATAAAAATTTAAATTTAAAAAATAAGCATTACAAGTCAGAAAACAAATTATTGAATACTCACTATTTCGATGTTCATTGCGAAAAGATTTAAAAATGCTCGAGTAAACCAATACACTAGTGCACATGGTAATAAATCCCAAAACCATAAACACAAATGCTACATAGAATTGGTTCATTTTGACTTTGGCATCTTCGTGCAAATGTTGCTCTTTGCTGCATGTTGAATTGTCACTCTGGTCAAACACAAATTCATAACATCCTCTTGCGCTGGCCATATTGTATCCAAAAAATGTAACCAAAATAGAAAAAATAGAAAACATAAAAACAAAATAAGAAATATTTGTTGTTTTTGCTTTTTGACATAAAACTAATATTCAAAAGTCGAATCGATTGCATACAAAGATCGTATATACTAAATTGTTTCGATGTTTTTTGGAAGCCCATTTGGCGCAATTTTTTAATTGAGGCATTTTGGCATTAATGTTGAAATATTCATTAATTAACGTTTGATTTGCGAGTTTTTGAACATTACTATCACTAATTCCACTGCAAGCAATTTTGAGTAGAGCTTCTACTGGTGGTTGCTCGTATGGAATGTCAAATTCAATTTGTTTTTTTAAGAGTTGTTTCAATTTCGTTTGGTTTTCCACTGAAAATGCACAAACCTCCAAGTGATAAAACGTAAAGTTTATCAAATAAACTCAAAATCTCACTGCTTGGCACATGAATTGAAACAATCACACTAATTCTGTTTGTTAAAGTAAGTTGCTTGACACATTTCATCACTTCTAGTGCTGCAAAGCTGTCTAGTCCACTTGTCGGTTCATCCATGAAGAGAAATGATGGTTTGTGTAAGGACATCAGTTCCTGTCCGATTGCAATTCGCTTTTGTTCACCGCCACTACAGTCGACAAAATAACGGTCCAAAATGTCACGTGGAAGCAGTAGTTCGTTCAATGTGCGCTGAATGTGTTCTTCCATTTGGTCAGAATCGTTCGGCGAATTTTTTAAACCTGAACGCATACTTCAAGATGTCACGAACAGTCATTCTTGCAACAATACTTTCATGTACTTGTTGAACAAGAAAACACGAAATTGGACATTTGTCGCTTTTTGTTTAAATAAATTGCCGATTCTTTAGTTAAATTAGTTTCACGATGGTTCGCGCTGAGACAATTCAATAGAGTCGTTTTTCCAGCACCACTTGGACCCATAAGTGCACTCAAAGAATAATACTCAAAAAATCCATTGACTCTTCTCAAAAATTGGTTTCTTTTTTCTTACAATTCCTCCATATTGTTTCACTTCATACCGTAAATTTTGCCACCCAATCGCCACTTCATTAACCGGCTCAATTTCAGTGCAGTCGGTTTTACTTGCATTTTCATCAATACACTCCATTATTTGATGCATTCAGACAAACAAAAGCATGAACAACAAATAAAATTGTGCTACTCAATGTCATTGACAATGAGATGATTTCATTGATTAAAATTTGCAAACAACTGCGCACTAAAAATGCCCAAATGGTAATTTTATTTCCTTACATAAACATAAACAATGTAATTTTTCCAAAAACAAAATTTTCCAATGCACTTTAAGAAGTGAGTGGAATTTTTTTCAGTCACTTGCCGAGAGGAAATTTACTAGTAAATAAACTTCATAGTGCATTTGATATTTTGTGGGGTAGATGCATTTTCGATTTAAAGGTACATGGTGTTAAATAATGTGAAATTAAAATTACGAAATTGGTTTGCACGAATTAATTAATTTTACATAGAAAACAAAAAGGCAAAAATAAAATTATGATTCTTATTAAATTATAAAACCAATAAGCGCAAACACAAAAAATTATTTCTCTTATTATTAATGTAGGGAATGGCACTGTTGATGTCATCTCCGTATAGACCGTTCTAGATCCTTCGATGTAACGTCCTCTACTGACGGGCCAAGCTGTGTATATAAGTGCGTGCGTGCGAGCGGGCGCGACAATTGGGTGTCGGCGTTGTCTCGAGACGTTGTACATATCGTTTTTTGAATAATCTGTGTGTGTAAAATTGCTGTTAGACAAAGGCAAATACTAGATCAGGGAAAATTTGGTGTGTCATATCTATGGACATTTCGGCGGCATTCGATACGGCATGGTGGGACCAGATTCTCGAAACTCTGAAGCGATACCAGCTACCGGGAAATATGTCTCGGATCATCTGTGACTATCTTTCAGATCGGCATGCCGTACTTACCCTCGGTGGTAAAGTCACGGTTACCAAAACTCTAAATCGTGGTTGTCTTCAAGGCGTCAAGTGTTCTCCGTTACTTTGGAATGTCTTGTATAGCAACTATCTTCGGCTGAAGATGCCAGTTGGTTGCTACCTTCAAGCGTTTGCAAACGACGGGTTTCTAGCCATAGAGGGGAATTGACGAGGATGAATGCAAGATGAAAGCCAATCATGTGCTTGATATGATCTCCAGATGGGGGAGACGACAACAAGATCTGTTCGAACAAATTCAACGCCAAGAAAACACAGGCCATGTGTGTAAAGAAATGTACAAGTATCGGACTCCTTCCATCCAGATGAACGGAGGCGAGATCGCTTTAGTTCCGAAAATGAAATATCTTAGAGTGATCTTTGATACAAAACAAACATATTCAATCAACTATCTCTACCGAGAGGTTAACTTATCATTATCATCATTCATAATTTTTATCATAATACTCATAATCATTCATTAACACATTTCATAAAACATTGATATACTCATTTGTACTTATTTCAATGAAAATACTCAACTTGTATCTATCTATAGCTTTATTGAATTCTTTAATTTTAAAGGTTAATATAATATATATATATACAAAAAACACAACAAAATGGGTATGGTCTTCCTTTTCAAATAAATAATAACAAGGTCTTGTTGATGCATGTACATGAATACAACGCTTATTTGGTATTTCGACAATATTTTTTATTTACTTAAATAGAAGTTTCATGTTTATTATCTTTTAACTTAAGAATATTATTCGCTTGTACAAATTAACATGGACATACATGGAAAACAACCGATCATTAATCGTTATTATCATTGGACAACAGCAAAGTAAGCAATTTTCCAAAATTATAATTCAAATACTTTGCCCCACTCATTAAACAGTTTGACTCTTCGTGTTAGACAACAGGTAAACAGCGTAAAAAATGCCATTTGAATCCAATCGCACATGACCGCAACCACATGCCACCGGTAACCTGGTTGACTGTGGTTCCAGTGCAAACGAAATTGTGAATCCAATAATTTTCCATCGCTCAATCCTAGTGAAACAAAGCTAAACAGAAAGCATAACACACAAGTCAAAACAGACATAAAAGTAAATATTCTTAGTGAATTTGGAAGCGATTCAAGATGAAATTTAGCCAACTTATTTGTTATATTTAACTGAAAACACCAAATCAATTAGACACGATATTGAAACTAACAAAAATTATCTACAAACCATAAAGCATGCATATAACGTATAGGTGATTGAGGCAAATCCGATGAAACTGTAGTGTACGGTAGGCCAAATATCTGCAGCAAAATTGCCGGCAACAATTTGTACCAGTGAACAGCAGTACACAAGTAAACTAGAAATGAAATTAACATTTCTCAATTGAGATACATGACAAGATTTGCCGCGAGCGTGTAGCTTCATTTTGAGATAAAATTCAACTTGTTTGTAGCGAATAAATCCGGTGAGTGACACTTTAAAGAACATCAAATATGATGGTTAGATGGTTAGTGTATTAATAAATAATAACAAACTTAGGATTGCTGTTGTGTCGATTATTTGTGAAAATATTGCCGGCAAGACTGTACCAAAATCACTTGTATATGGCAAGATTGGCTCTACTTGACCATGCCATACCGCAAATGGATATCTTGGTTGATTGAGAAACTCAATTATTGACAATCAATATACAGCTCTACTTACAATATGTTTACGCACATTATCATCACACAAAGCATTGCTGGAATTAGCCATATTTTTGTTGTGAATCAATTTAAACACTTTCGATTTGAAACAAACAAAATTTGAAGAATCTGTTTTGTTATTCTTCATTATTTATAAAAATAACAATTTATTATTTAATCTTAAAAAAAAAGTAAATATTGAAATTTTTTAGTTAAAGTTTAAGATACTATCCCGATAAATTAATTAGTATTTTTCAATGTGGAGATTAAAATTGTATGTTACTGAAAGAATATTTGATAAAACTAATATTTTGATGTAATTTTCCTAATAAAATATTCCCATTTAGTTTCTAAAGTGGGAGGAATGCCTTTGCATTGGCAATCCGAAATGAAAGTATTTCTTTATTTTGTTTATTTACTCAAAAAAGTATTCCATGAGGCACGCAATTAATTGCATAATTTGCATTGAAGCATTTCTCTGTCAAAAGTTGGCAGAATGAGAGACAATAAAGAACGTGAATTTGATTTGGTGATTTTTTGTTAATACTGGATTTACTGGATTTTTAGCGAGACTCTTTTAGAGTCGTAAGCTTATGCTATTGCCATCGTGTCTGTCTGACCGTCCGTCTGTAAACCTTTGTCCATATCCTGAGAGAACCGTAGATCCTAAAATTATTAAATTTGGTAAACATACACTTGGGCCGATATGTAATCGACTAGTCAAACCAAAACTGGGCGCCATGAATCATGACGCCCATTCTGGTGACAAAATGTATTCTGAGAGAACCGTAGACCCTAAAATTACCAAATTTGGCATACATACACTAGAGAGTATATGTAATCGACTAGTCAAACCAAAACTGGGCGCCATGAATCATGACGCCCATTCTGGTAGCGCCAAGTTTTAAAAAAGATGTTTTGTGGTCACTACGTTGAAAATGATGAATAAATGTGTTGCACATTTTAAATAAAATTATTGGTCCCAATACACATCTTTAGTGATCCAAATAGATCAAATAAAGTCGTTTTATCAGGTATTCGCATATGTTTTTCCGCAGCGCCATCTCGTTTTTATAAAGACAACTGTAGGATGTCTGTCCGTTTGTGTGATTAATTTATGCCTTTGTCTTATAAAAATTTCTAAGTAAATAGTTCAAGTTTCTATTTATTAAAAGTCTCGCACTTTGCCTGGCTTGCCAGACAATCTTATTATTATTGTATGCGAATTGATCCTGTCCTGTTATAGTGTACAAAAAATAACCGCGATATTTTAAATAAATATAACTTTCTATTTATTTATTAAATTAATTTATTACAAATAATTTTTCGTTATTAATTCATTTCGATGAAAATACTTTTAGAATTGCGCTTGTTGACATTGAAGTTTGATTGAAGTTTCCCTCTAACCTTTGATATTATTATATTAATATTTAATATATTTAATAATTGATTAATATTTGGTTAGTACATTGAAGTATCCTTCACTTTGACATGGAATATATTTAAGAAGTGTCTACATTTTTCCTAAAATGCTATATATTCGGAAACAGCCCAAAATCCAAACATAAACATGTTTACAAAATCTTAAAAAACCATTCCAGAGACATTATCTCTTTGTAAACAAATGGAATATTTGGTAACTATTATTTATCTTTCGTCGAAAAAAACTGAAGTTGTTAAATGTAGCATAATTAAGCAGTGGATCACCAATTTTAATTTTTAAAAGTCAATTTGCTTGGCGTTTGTAATATTGCGTTGAATTGAAACCTAGAAAACAACTGCACGAGACAAAGTTTAATCTATTGATTAGCAAACCTTATTCTCACTTTTTAACTCGCTTATTATACATAATCATTCATTTTGTATTTTATTACTTGTAAACAATTGTAATGTATCGAACTATACTAGTCGTTTTATAATTCATAAGTCACCTTTCAAACAGAACGGTACATTTTGCCTTGGCAAAGTAACGCGGTTAAACTCTTATCTCTGATCGTTATCAATGCTTTCTCTCTTTCACAATATAAAATGTAACGTCCTGATTGAAAGGTGACTTATGAATTATAAAAGGACTAAACTATACCTCAACGATATGTATGTGCATTTTCTAGCTCACATATAGCATTAGTTTGCTTAAGAGGTAAAAAAAAATACCATTTCCAAAAAAAACCTTATTTTCATGCTGTTTCGTGGGCCATCTCCAAACGGTAAATATGTGAACGGCACTATTTGATGTGCATTTCTGACAAAAATCTATCGGGATTAAGAGCAATGATTTGAATTTTGATCATGTTATCTTTGCTGATAACAATTCTGTTGAGATTGTATTAGTCAGCACCGACAATTCGATTGATATGTACCACAGAGTGACACTTGCGAAGTGTTTACTTGACAAAAGCGTTAAGATATGGCATTTCATTAATAAACTTTTCACCTGAGAGTGGTGTTCGAATAAGACGAGCAACTCAATTCAGACAATACCACTCAGCAAACGGCAGCACATACAGTTAATTAATATTTTATGAACAAATAATAAATTTTCCATCATCAATATTCTTTACTTGTCTCGATGTACCAAAACTGCATCCACAAATTTTCCTTAAAACCTTCAATAAATATTTTTTGTTTATAATAAATACTTTATTTTAAAAGTTAATTATAAGTAAGATATTTTCAGTATTGTGGGTCGACTTTGTTGAAATAATAATTACAAAAAAATTCTTTTTCAAAATTATAATTAAATATGTATGAAATCACCTGGCTGTGGATTGTTCTATCAATAACTCTGTTAATTTTGCTTTACTTGTATGCAATTTGTATTTTTATTATGGATTATGATCAATTTATTTATTTCAACAGTTACTTCAAGCACGAGTACAACTATTGGAATGCCTGTGGTTTAAAAAGGGCCAAAAGCTTGGTGGCTTTTCGGTAATGCATTACAGTTTCTGGCAAATGATTATAAAACTGAGTACGAGAATGTACAAAAATTTGGCAAAGTATATGGGACATACTTTTTTTGTCACCCTGGTTGGTTGTTGCCGATCCAGAAGTGGTACAAAAACTGATTGTTACTGATTTTCGATATTTTGCTAATCGATTACAAACCAATGTCTATCACAAAATATGGAATAGAACTCTTTTCGCTGCTAAAATTGACAGATGGAAACGGATGCGTACGATCATTGCGCCAGCTTTTATGCCAGGCAAAAATAGAGACATGACTACGATAATGCAGATCAATGTTGATAAGTTTGATCATTTTTTGGAAAAACTTTGTATCTCCGGTTCTACTCTTTTGGATACTAAAAAGGCAGTTGCTGGTTTCAGTCTAGACGTGATTGCATCAACTTCTTTTGCAACTGAAATAAATGCAAACGCTGACAGCCAAAAAATCCTATCGTGCTTCAGGGTAGAAAGTTTGTTAGCATAAATATTTTCAAGGCATCAGCTGCGATAGTATTGCCTAAATTTATTCTCAAACTTATTGGCATTCAAACTTACCTTAACGTTGAATCGTTCAATTTTTTCGTTGACTTTTGTGGACGAATGTTGTTGAAGCGCAAAAATGAACTCGAATTCAAACGCAAAGATTTTATTCAAATACTCTTTGATGCAAGAGCAAATCCAAAGGATTTTGACACAGAAATAGAAAAGACTCTAGAGTATAAAGGTGAGAAATATCAGTTTGATTTTTTTTAAATTGCACATTTTTAAGAGCAAAAACAATCGTTTATCAATTTTTTTATTTTAGAAAATTTTAATCAAACACATGGCCCTTTTCAAAAAATTGGATGACGTCGAAGTGATCGCAAATTCAGTATTTTTATTTCTTGCAGGCTACGACCCACCATCCACAACAATATCAATGTGCTTTTATGAATTAGCAAAAAATCCTGAAATACAAGAAAAATTGTACAACGATTTGCACAAAACATTGGAGAAATTAGAAAAATTTTCTGAAGAATATTTGGATGCTTTACAGAAAGACATTCCGTATCTTGATGCGGTAATCAAAGAAACACTTCGCTTTTATCCCCCAATCTGGACAATATTTCGAATGTGCAACAAAAAAAGATGGGTATCAACTGAACGACAGTGTCCGGTTGTTCAAAGATCAGGTTGTGCAAATTTCAATTTCGGCAATTCACTTCAATCCGGAATACTACCCCGATCCGAAGCGCTTCAATCCTGACCGATTTATGCCTGATAATAAGCATCTTTTGGTGCCAAACACTTATTTGCCCTTTTCTACAGGTCCCCGAAATTGCATTGCTATTCGATATGGTTTGCTGGAGGTGAAGCTTTGTTTGGCACACATTTTACAAAAAATACGTGTTTTCAACTACCATGAACACTCCAAGAGAAATGAATTTTCAAAAAAGGATGCCATTGCTGGTGCCCAATCCATTTGAGCTTAGAATAAGCAAACGTTAATGTGTTATGATCATTATCAATTCATTTGATCCAAAACATCACACATAAACAAAACAAAATTGACGACCCCAACAGTATGTGATGATCATTTCAATTATAACTATTTTACCGTATCACGTCAATGCAGGATTTTCATTTCTATTTCAATTATATAAGTTATAATTATGTACGTTCAAGAAGCAAATGCAAAAACTTCAATTATAATATTTAAAAATAAAATCTATTATAAATGGATGAGTTTAATTTCGAACTCTGGTTTAAAAGATGAGATATATATATCAAAATCCATGAAAATTGGCTAAAAATAGCGCTAGTATCAATTGTCGGTGAAAAAGGATGCCGACTGGCAACTGGGACACGCACTTAGTCCCGTTCCCGTACGTCGAACATCGAAGACCAGGCGGTGACCACCACCGCCAAAATAGCAAATTATTATCCGGGACAAAAATATCCCGACAGGCGCGAAAAGGCCAATCGTTTTTCTTTTGTTTACACTCACAACTAATCAGTAAGATTCAGTGAAAATTAAAAAATTAAGTTTTTACATAGAAATAACAATTCTTGATTCTTAGGGTCGAAGGTTACCATGACTAGGAAATGTTTACATTTGCCTGTAAATATGCACAATTACTGGTAACTCTTTGTAGCGTGCATGAAAACAATTTTACTTTACAATTTTACTGGGAAAAGTGCACTTTTACCGACTATACACATTTACAGTAACATATATATTTTGAAAATGAACTTTTTTGCTAGTTTGCAGAAAAAACAAGACATTAATTGATAAATGGCATTAAATTTTCCTGGCGTGAAATTCAAATCAATGATGGCGCGTACTTTTCCCCAATGAACATAGTATTTATTTTATTTATTTATTTATTGCACGATTCATTGAATCATGCGGGGCCGTTTATTTTAAAGTAAAGTGTTTGAATTAAATGTTTAAAAATGAGTGAGTAAGCACTAGACGACCAACTAAACAGCCTCCGAGTGTGAGCCCGGACTGGATAGGTACTAGTCAATGCACCGAAGAGTTAAAGTGTGTGTTTAAAGTGAGAGTTTGAGATTAGTGTATTAAAGTGTTTAAATAATGTGTTTGAAATAAGAGTTTGAATTGAGAGTAAAATGTGTAAAATAAACATAGTATGAATAATATAGTTTGTAACAGATCTCGTGATTAGTATTAAATTTGAATTGGATAAGGTAGAAATGAAGATCTTTTATCAAAGCTCGTTGTTGAGTTTAATATTTAGCACTACAAACCACGAATTCAAGCATGAATCCTTTTGGAAACCTTATTAAATAGAATTAATTAATTTGAATGGAAAATGGAAGCTTATTAATATTAAAGTTTTGACAAAATTGAATTAATTTATTGATAGTTATTTCATAAAAACAACATTTTTATATTTATAAAAAAATTCCAGTACATTCTACATGGTACAAACTTTTCTCAGTGTATGCTAAACGACCTCGAGGTGATCACTGATCAACAATGTTTTTGTCAAACATTCAATAAATATTTTTATTTATAATTAATGTTTATTTTAAAAAATAATTATTAGCAAACGCTTCTCAGTCAAAGAAGGGCTGCGCATTCTCATTGTGACTTGATTTTGTTGAAACAAAAGTTACAAAAAATTCTATTTTTGAAATCTTGAATCAAAAATGTATGCCATCGCCTGGCAATGGATTTTTCCATCGATCACTTTAATAATTGTTCTATACTTGTATGCAATTTGTATTATTATTATTATTATTATTAATCAATATATTTATTTAAACAGTTACTTCAAACACAAGTACAACTATTGGAATGCTCGTGGATTAAAGGGACCAAGACCTTTGTGGCTTTTCGGTAATGCATTTCAGTTTCTGGCAAATGATCACAAAACTGAGTACGATAATGTACAAAAATTTGGAAAAAGTCTATGGCACATACTTTTTTTTGGCACCCTGGTTGGTCGTTGCCGATCCTGAAGTAATACAAAAATTGATTGTTACAGATTTTCGCTATTTTGTTAATCGAGTACAAACAAATGTCCAACACAAAATATGGGATAGTACTCTCTTTTTGCCGCCAAATTTGATGATTGGAAACGACTGCGTTCGGTCATTGCACCGGCTTTTATGCCAAGCAAAAATCGAGACACGACAACAATAATGCAGATTAATGTTGACAAGTTTGACAATTATTTGGCAATGCTTTGTTCCACAGGTTCCAATGTTTTGGATGTGAAAAAGGTTGTTTCTGGTTTCACTTTAGACGTGATTGCCTCAACTTCTTTTGCCACCGAAATAAATACAAACGCTGATAGCAAAAATCCTTTCGTTGTTCAAGGCAAAAAGTTTGTCACTTTAAATACTAACAAAATAGCAGCCTCAGTTGTATTGCCCAAATTTTTTACTCAAATTGATTGGCATTAAAACCTATCTCAATATTGAACCATTTAATTTTTTCCCTTGACGTTTGTGGACAAATCTTGTTGAAGCGCAAGAAGGAATCCGAATTGAATCGAAAAGACTTGATTCAAATCCTCCTTGAAGCAAGGGGCAAATTCAGGTGATTTTGATAGAGAACTTAAAAAGATCTTAACTGAAGAGCATTATGGTATGATATTAATTTCTTATGAGTATATTTTGTAATACAATATTTTTTTTACCACCAGACAATCGTGATCAAACATCTGTGGCTAATCAAAAATTGACAGACCTCGAGGTGATTGCCAATTCTGCTTTTCTATTTCTTGCTGCTTACGATACAGCATCCACCGCAATATCAATGTGCTTTTATGAATTGGCAAAAAATCAAGATATTCAAAAAAGATTGCACAACGATCTTCACCAAGCACTGCATAATTTAAAAAATATTTTCTGACGAATATTATGATACTTTGCTCAACAACATTCCGTACTTTGATGCAGTGATCAAAGAGACACTTCGTTTTTATCCACCAATAACCACGATATTTCGAATGTGCAACAAAGATGGTTATCAACTGAACGACAGAGTTCTATTGTTTAAAGATCAAATTGTGCAAATTTCAATACCAGCAATTCACTTTAATCCGGAATATTACAAAGATCCGACGCGCTTCAATCCTGAACGTTTTTTGCCTGAGAATAAGCATCTTCTGGTGCCAAACACTTATTTGCCTTTTTTCAACTGGTCCTCGAAATTGTATTGCTATTCGGTATGGTTTATTGGAGATCAAACTTGGCTTGGCACATATTTTACAAAAATATAAATTTTCAACTACGATGAACACCCCAAAAGAATTGACGTTTCAAAAAAGGACACCATTGCTTGTGCCTGATTCATTTGAGCTGAATATAAGCAAACGTTAATGTGGTTAATGAAATATTGGAACAAAAATACAAAAGTGTTCCATTGTATGGATTGCAAACCAGTTGGAAATACACGTTTAGACATTGTAATTTCACAAAAAAATAATTTTTATTATTTGGCGCATTCCAATTTAACACATGCTCAAAACTAATTCGATCACTTTAATCTATGTGGAGTACAAGAGTTAACATGTTAATATTATAATATTATACATTTTTATTATTTAACGTAAACACAAAGCTGTTTATTTTTTTAAATCCACCATCCTGAAGTCTAGCAAACAATGTACTTAAGAACAAAAAAATAAAATGTAGACTGATTTAACTGAAAATCGTTGCTTGTTTTGGCTTACGCCGTCGGCAATTAGTTGCGTTTGTTCGCTTAGCTCTGTATCATTTTTTGGAAATGAGACAAATTGATCATTTTGCAGTCGAACTAGTTTTTTGGACAATCTCATCTTGATTGGTCTTGCATGAGTGTTTTATTAGTTCTTCAATAGCATGGCCTGATTGCATATTAGGTATTGCACTGAGGCGATATTGAATTTCATTTAGAGGTCCAAAGTAAACACAAACGCCTCCACGAGCCAGAATATAAAGTTGATCAAACATTGACAGAATAGAAGCCATTGGTTGATGAATGGAGGCAATGATCGTGATCGGGCGACATCTTGTAAAATTTTTTTAGGAAAGAAATCTCCTAAAATTAGATGAGATTAAGATTGTTGCGTATTGTAGTAAACTCACGTTCTCTGCAGAATTACTATCAAGTCTACTTGTTGGCTCATCAAGACAAACCAAATTAGGAATTTCCAGGGCTGTAAGTTCAATGGCAATGGCAAGTCGTTTTCGTTCTCCACCTGAACATCTCTCTACTTTTGTGTTCGTCGTATCCAACAAATTAAATTCCCCCAATACATCCATGGCATTCTTCATGTGATCAATGTTTAAGTTCATATTATTTAATCTTGATGAATAGACCAGTGTCTGTTTTGCAGTCAATCTAGGCATGAGGTGACCTGATGCATCCTGTGTTATGAAACAAGTCTTGATTTTGGTAAAACGAGACAGATAAAAGCGAGTAGTATCGCTCAATCTATTTTTACATCTGCCATTCAGTACTTTGAGAAGTGAAGTCTTTCCAGCTCCTGAAGTTCCCATCAAAGCATTGAATGTTCCAAAATAAAATTGTCCATTTAGATCGCGCAAAATTCTATTGCGTTTCTTATTATTATCGGGAAGATACTCAAAAAGGGAATTTGATTCATACAAACTCAAATTTCTCCAAGCAATAGAGATTGTATTTTGGTATGTTGAATTGCATCAGAACTCATTTCGTATATCAAATACTTCAACCATATTATTATTTTGATCACTTGAGAATTTCACTGAATCATCAAAATTAATAGGAAAGAAATCAACTTGCAAATTTTGATTATTTTTTCTGTAAAATCTAAAGCAAGTGAATTTGAAATATAAATATATCCAAGTTAATAGTCGACAAATGGAAGCGTTTACGAGCACTTGAATTGTATAATACCAAATCAAATCAACTTTGATGTTGTACTCCATCAAAACCCAACTAAACTCCTTATTTGGATCACAACGATCAATTCCATAGATAGCATAGAACAGCCCCTCTAGTTATTTGAATCATTCCAGACCAATCTTCAAGTTGTACCAAGAGACTACTTCCAATTCGTTCTAATTTGATATAAATTCCATTCAGTGGCATGCTCATTGCGTACACTAGTTGACAAAGCACCACTGCAAGTTCAACATTATTCATCAGTAATGTTCCTATTAGCTGGCCAATTGACTTTACATAAAAACACAGAAGCCAAATGAATAAGTGATAATAGCCAAATCGAGTTCAATTGAGTGCATCATTATCAGCGCCTTGTTGATTCGACAAAAAGTAACTCAATATTGAAACGAGTAAAGAAAAGATGTTCAATTCAAAGAAGGATACCATTAATGCGGACCAAAAAGAATACACCAAGACTGTACCAGTCTACACGAGTAAAAATTATAAAAAATTATCAAATTATGAGTCAGAAAAATTTTGACTAAAAAATAATACTAACTATTTCGATGTTCATTACGAAAAGCCTTAAAAATGCTTGAATAATCCAAGACACTGGTACACATGGTAATAAATCCTAAAATCATAAACACAAACGCCACATAGAATTGGTTCATTTTGACTTTGGCATCATCGTGCAAATGTTGCGATTTGTTGCATGTTGAATTGTCACTTTTTTCATGCACAAATTCATAACACCCCGTTGCGCTGCTCATGTTTTGTCAAAAAATGTAGAAAGTATTAAAAAATACAAAACATAAAACAAAATAAGAAATATTTGTTGCTTTGCTTTAGATACAAAAGTGATATTGAACAGTCGAATCAATTGCATACAAAAATCGTATAAATAAAATCGTTTCGACGCTTTTTGGTTGGCCATTGGGCGATAGTTTAAATTCTGACATTTTGGCGTAAATGTTGGAATATTTGCAGGTTAGAGTTTGATTTGCAAGTTTTTGAACTTTTGAATCACTAATTCCATTGCAAGCAATTTTGAGTAAAGCTTCAACTGGTGGATGCTCATTTGGGATATCGAAATCAATTTGCTTCATCAAATATTCTTCAATATCATTCGGTTTTCCGCTGTAAATGCACAGACCTCTAAGTGATAAAACGTAAAGTTTATCAAATAAACTCAAAAATCTCACTGCTTGGCACATGAATTGAAGCAATCACACTAATTCTGTTTGCAGTAAGTTGCTTGAGACATTTCATCACTTCTAGTGCTGCAAAGCTGTCTAGTCCACTTGTCGGTTCATCCATGAAGAGAAATGATGATTTGTGTAAGGACATCAGTTCCTGTCCGATTGCAATTTGCTTTTGTTCACCGCAACAACAGTCGACAAAATAACGGTCCAAAATGTCACGTGGCAACATTAGTTCATTCAATGTGCGCTGAATGTGTTCTCCCATTTGGTCAGAATCGTTCCGCGAATTTTTAAATCTGAACGCCTACTTTAAGATGTCACGAACAGACATTCGTGCAACGATACTTTCCTGTACTTGTTGAACGATAAAACACGAAACTGGACATTTGTCGCATTTGTTCAAATAAATTGTCGATTCTTTGGTCAAATTAGTTAGACTTCCACCGAGACAAGTCAAAAGAGTTGTTTTTCCAGCACCACTTGCGCCCATAAGTGCGCTCAAAGAATAGTACTCAAAAAATCCATTAAGCCTTCGCAAAATTGGTTTCTTTTTACCAACAATTCCCCCATATTGTTTCACTTCATATTGCAAGTTTTGCCACCCAATCGACACTTCTTTAATTGTCTCAATTTCATTACAGTCTGTTTTGCATTTATTTTCATTATTACACTCCATTATTTGGTGCATTCAAACAAACAAAAGCATGAACAATAAATAAAATTCTCAATATCATTGACAATGAGATGTTTTTATTAAATTTCCAAACCACTGCGCAGAAAAATCCTAGACGGTAATTTTTCATTTCTTTACATAAACAATATAATTTTCCAAATCAAAATTTTCCGATTCACTTTCTAACGCGGGGGGATTACAATTTTCCTGTCATAAGTTGAAAGGAAATTTCCTTGTAAACAAACTTCATAGTACATCTGAGTTTTTGTGGTGTAGATGCCTTTTTGGTATACGGTGTTAAATAATGCTGAATTAAAAAGCTGAAATTTATTTGCATTTAGACATATATATAATGTACATTATACAGTATGTCTCTTCCATGCAGAATGTGTAGGTTGTGTCCTTAATTGGATAAAACGACAGTATCACTATAGCACAACGTATGGTATCGTATTTATATGCATGCCTGTTGTTGTGACAACCAAATGTGCTCGTCTGTCTTTTGTCGTAAGGAAAACAAATGTACGTGGAAATTGTATCATGAACATGTCCATTGTGCCAATTAAAGTCGCATTTTATTTATAACAAAAAGGATTTATTGTTTATGAGGTGTTGGCGCTATCTGGAGGCAGTGCGTCAAAATATGAAAATGGCAAGTGGAAAATTTTATAAACTACAAAATTTGCTTACATATCAAACGGATAAAGTTAACAAATTGACATGCCATGTCCCAAGAAATTGATGGTGTGCTTTTATCCTAATGATTAACAGATTTCTATTAGAATTCAATAATATCATTTGTACAAGATGGAATCGTGGAATTAGGAGGGAAAATGTACAATTAAATAGAAATGTCTATTTTTAATAATGTTTTATCCTTGAATTTATATTTTTGAATACAAAATATATTGATTATGTCCTGAAAACTAATTGCAAAGTGCATAAATTATAAATAGAATATTTTAGTTGACAATTTTTTTATTGAAAGTTTCATAATTTTTATTTATTTAATTATTTTGTTTAGATTAATCATTTGAACGAGTTCATGCAATATCATATCACCGATAAGACACTTTCAATAAAAACGGATTAGCATTTAGCAGCGGGCTACCTTTTTGAAAGGTCAAATTATTTGGTGTTTGAGCACTAGTTGTAAATCGAAAGCGAGAAATTAACTTCACCAGACAAAGTTTCATCTCCTGATTGGCAAATCGTATTCCGATGCAGTTCCTAGGACCACCGCCAAACGGCAAATAAGTAAACGGTTCTATTTGGTGTGCATTTTCGGGCAAAAAACGATCTGGATTGAACTGTTTTGGGTTCATAAAATACTCTGAGCAATTTTGTAGCGCAATTATAGGTATTTCAACTAGGTAATTTCTTTTAAGAAAAATTCCATTGAGAATGTGCTGATCAGATTGGACAACTCGGTTCAGTCGAGGCACTGGTGGATACTTGCGCAGCGTTTCTTTGATTACCGCATCGAGGTATGTCATATCACTCATTAATGTTGGGAAATATAAATTTGAATTCAAATCCAAGTCATTGAGATGACTCACAATTTCTTGGTGCAATTTGTTTTGAATTTCCAAATTTTGTGCCAATTCGAACAAACATGCTGTTAAGGTGGATTCTGTGGTCTCGAAACCTGCATTGAAAAACATTACACATTGTGCAATAATTTCATTTTCTGTCAGTTTTTTCATTCCAAACATGAATTCGTTTTTTGATACCATTTTCAAAGTTTTGTCTAAAAACCAAAACATTTTTAGAATTTGGCCAGCACAGTCATTTGAACATTACCTAGTTCACCACTAGTTGTCAATTGAGCATAATTTTGATCATCCAACTGAGCTTCATTAGCGCTAGCGTCCAATAGAAGCTGAATTAGATCCTTTCTTTTGACAAGTGTCCCATTCTTTCTTTGTTGTATTACGTGTCTTGAATAATCGACAAAGAATTTGCATATTTTTGGATTAAAAAATGATTGTATATTTAATAATTTTAGAAGCCATGGAGGCAACAAAACGAATGCTCCAATGCGAAGCGGATTGAATTTGAACATTTTTAATCCATTTTGAACAAGCGAATTGTTTTTGTCTTGATTTGTGTCTGTTTCTGTGCCAAATATGGTCACCGCGATGACATCCATTGTGTTACCTGTTATTGCCTCTTTAATGTTAATCAGTGTAACTCCGGTTTGCAATAACTTGTCCAAATGTTGCACTAAATTTTCCGCACACATCCCCATCAATGGAAACATTGCCTTTAGTTTTGAAGCTGTGAAATTCAACCCAGTAATTGTGCGGATCCGTTTCCAATGACTGTCTTGAGAAAATAATAAATTTTGATCAAACACCTCATGATTGGATTTAAAATTGAATCGATTAATGAACGAGGGAAAATCTTTGACTAATACTTGCTTGATGAGTTGTGGATCGAGCAAAACCAAACAAGGAGTTGTGCCAAGAAATGTTCCGTATATTTTGCCATATTTGTTCAGGAAATTGGTTTCCAATTCATCAGCCGAGTTTTGGATTCGAAGAATAACATTTCCAAGCAAATAAACCTGCTTCGGGCCATTGATCCCTCGAATAGACCAATATGAGTAGATGCGATTTAAGTACCTGAAAAATTATTAATCAATGGACCAATGGCAATTGTTATTTTTGGTAATTTAATTAATATTCATGCAACGAACTAGCACTATTAATACATTACTTACAAATAAGCACAAATTATCAATGAAATCCACAAGAAAACGATTTCAAACATTTTCCAGTACATTCGTTCTAGTACAACAGAATCAATTTTATTCAATAAAGCAGCTAATATATGGATTAATCAATGTTTTTGTTAATCATAAAGGTTTTAAGGTATAAACTCGTATAACGACCTTGAGCAAGTGGAAATATTATTTGTTTTTAATGGAAAAAATATTATGGAAAAGTTGGTTTGTTTATGTTATGAAGGCACATTGAAATTAAAACCTAAAGTCATATTTGCTTATTTGTACTATTGACTATGTGATTAGACATTTCAACGTTTTGTGCTGGCAATTTTAATATTTTAAACAATGACAGAAAGTTTTAATGCAAATCAATTGTTGGCTTTGCAAAATGGTTTTGCAAGCACATCCAGAGAAATGAATTCAGCAAATTGTGACGACATTTCAAATGAAACCTCAATTGGATGGCTCAATTTGAGATATGAAGTAAATCAGTGGACGCGATGCTCTTATAGAAAGAAGGCAATTCTTGAAAGAGTAAACGGCTCTTTGGAGTGGCATTCTCTCAATGGCTTGATGGGCCCCAGCGGTTCAGGTAAGACTACCCTGCTTAATTGTCTGAATGGGAATGGCTTCACTGGTTCTGGTTCAAGTGCTGCTGACTCGGAGATTTTCCTTGATGCAAAACAACAAAAGTTTGCATCAAGCTTTATTGAACAACAAATGCATCATAACATTGTGCCTCAATTGACCAATCGACAAATACTACAATATGCGTTCAGATTCAAGAACGGGCCAACTGAGACCAAATTTATGCGAACATGCATTAACACTACTTTACCAAAAATGTTGCTTAACGAAGACATTCTCGATCGTCGTTTTGGCGACTGCAGCGGTGGCGAACAGAAACGAATTGCAATTGCACAAGAACTTATGGCGATTCAGAGTCCTTCATTTTTGTTTGTTGATGAACCAACTACAGGATTAGATAGTAATTCGGCATTTCTCGTTATGAAATGTCTCAAACAACTTTGCACCGATCAAAGAATGACTGTTATTGTTTCAATCCATGTGCCCAATGATCAAACTCTGATACTGTTTGATAAACTCTACTTTTTAGCTAAAGGAATGTGCATTTATTCTGGCCCGCACAAACAGGTTCAATCATATTTGGAAAGTGAAATAAATTTGACCATTTTGAAAGAACAAAAACCAATTGAAATTTTGATGAAAATGGCATCCAACGGTTTGTTTGAATTTTGTTTGTTTGTTTGTTGCCTTAACATTTCAATGTATTTTTCTTATTAGAAATTGAGGATGATCGAATTGTAAAATTAGCAACCATATGTCTCACTAATGAGTATAATCATCTTTTAAGCGCTTTGCCTAATCTTAAATCTCAACCATTTGGTCTCTTTACTCAACCTAAATCGTTTTCTCTATTCGACTTTTATCACCAAATATGTCGTCAATTTCGCATTACTTTTATTTCTTCATGGAAAATGTTGTTGAGCCAAATAATATTTTACATTATGAGCATTCTATTGTTTGCATCAATTTTTGACCACAACATGGTGCAACCAAATGGTTGTGCAATGCCTGAGAACAAATTCAACACAACCTGTCAAGAAATCATGTCTCAAAGTTTGTTGCTAAATGAAAATATTAATTTTTTGTGCTACAACAAAATTTTTCAAGGCTTCCTTGTGATGATAATCACTTCTTTCGCTTTTTCTTCGATGTCTCGAGTGTTTCGCAATGAATACAGAAACAGTAAGTCAAATAAAATGGCTGAACCCTAATAAAAATCTTATTTTGTTTCTTAAGGGTGGTACAGTTTAAGTACTTTCTATTGGTCCACAGTTTTGGTGTCCATATGCGAATTAACCGTCTACGTTTTTGTAATCGCAAGTGTCGAGTATTTTTCCACTGATCAACATGCAGCAGATCACTATAAAATGAATTGGTCTCGTTTTGGTCACTTTGTCGCTTCTCTCTGGTTGAATCTTGTCTACATGCAAGGATTTGGTCAATTGCTCGGAGCAATATTTATGGACTGGGTGGATGGAGGCTCAGTGGTGACTGCTTTGCTATTCTTTGTACTTAATTCTCTTGATGATTACATATTCAAAACTGATGATTTAAACAGTCAACTGTTAGTGGAAATGTCCAATTTGCTCGGCCTCAAGTATATTTTTAGATTAATGTTGTACGTTTTCTATGGCATTGACAGATGCAACAGTGAAGCAAATGAGTCCAGTTGGGTCATGACAAAATACTCTGTCGAAACAGATCAGATTGGATTCTATATAATGAAAGTCGCACTCAATGCTTTCATTGTTCGATTGTTCACTTGGCTTTTTATGCTTATCAAGTTTAATTCTCTGTTCAATTTGAAAAAATTATTGGTTCGACCGAATTTTATTCAAAATGCTCAAATGATTCGCATTGACTTTTCATCGGTCAACCAACCACTCGATCTTAACCAAAATTCTCTCGAACCAATCGAACGTTTTGAAAGTCAATTAAGAATTGATCGTGAGCCAAAGATATTTTATGCTTGGCGGAATTTAACATTATATGAACAGAGTTCATTTTATGGAAATGGTATAAGAAAAAATAAACAGAAAATGATTTTACAACAGTTGAACGGTCAAGTTTACCAGGGTTCTTTGAACAGTGTCATGGGCATGTCTGGTGCTGGCAAGACATCATTGCTCAGAGTTCTCAATGGTCAATGCAAGACTCGACTCAGTGAGCAATCTCAATTTTATCTCAGTAAATCGACTCAAATTAAAACTTGCTTCATAACACAAGAAGTGTCTGGTCATTTATTAGCCGGTTTAACTGCCTTTCAAATGTTATTCTATGCCTCAATGCTAAAGAATCATGTCAACAATGATATCAATAGGCAATATGATAGAAGTGATCATGAGGCATTTGCTCGAAACATGTTGAAAGAACTTGGCTTGTGTGATACCACAAACACTAAAGTTGAAAATTGCTCTGGAGGTGAACGAAAACGACTCGCCTTGGCACTGGAGTTGATCTCTCAGGAGATGCCTAACTTGATTTGTATTGATGAACCCACCAGTGGACTTGACAGCCATTCTGCCGAAATTGTGAGTGAAATTCATCACAATCTAATGAACAAAACCAAAGTAATGTTTCATTCTTTTTCAGGTAACTTCATATCTAAGTACAATAGCAAAAAAGCATAACTTGACAATCATTGCCTCAATCCATCAACCTTCATCAGATCTGGTGACTATGTTTGACCAACTCTATGTTTTAGGTCGAGGTGGTGTTTGTGTCTTCTGTGGTCCTCCTGATCAAATCACCGCTCACTTGTGCACCGTCCCTGAGATCGACTTGTCCGATTGTAAATATCACATCGAAGCATTGATTATGCACTCGTGTTGTGACTATCAAGATACACTTGTTCAAAAATTAGTTCAAAACACCAATTTTCAATTTTCAAATGAAGATCTTCTACTGCACGATGTTCAACTTGTGCCAGACGGGGTTCAATCGAATAGAGTTCGTTACTCGCTCTACTCAGTGCTAATTCTTATTGTTCGACATTTGGCATATCTTCGAGGTCATGGTTGGAAAGAAATGTCCATCTTTTGTCTAACATACCTCATTTATGGATTTAATTTATCAATCTTTTTCAAACCTGAAATTGCTCTATTCTCGGGTTGTGTCTCAGTGGAAGATGATTTTAACAACACATGCACTCAACCCGAAAGTAAAGTTAATGAACAGACCAACTTGGAGAACAATATCAAATACAATTTGTTTTTCACCATAATTTTGCTAAATATTGTTCTCGTGCACATTAGTAATCAGTTCAATAGCGAACTGATTTACTTTTACAACGAACATCGAAATGGTATGTACTTTTGTCGGAACTTTTGTTTGATTAATTTACTCTATTTTTCTACAGGGTGGTACAGTACGGGGGCATTTTATTTAATGAAGGTTGTTTTCGAAATAATTCCAATTGTGCCTGTGATTATGGTGTACGTGTACATTTGCAACATCTACGAAAGTGTGCAACCCGGAATTTACTGGTCATTTGTGCTTGTGATCATGCTCACAGTGATCGCGACTCAAAGCATGGCGCACATCTTAGCCTTGATGTCCCACGGAAATCTTATTTTGTTGGGAATCTATGGTGGCGGTGCTTTTATTGTGTCAATTATGCTCAGTAATGTGGCCGTTAGTTTGCATCGAATGAACTTTCTCTACAGATTTATAGCAAATTTTTCCATTGCACGATTCACACTGGAAGCTGCATTGATTCTTGAGTACGGCTTCAATCGATGTGGCCCACGAGAGATTCAAATCATTCTCTATTGGATGAATCTGGTAGACGATGACTACTATCACTGCATTTGGATGCTCATCTTCAATATTGTTGTGTATCAATGTATTGCTCTATATATGCTCATTTCAATAGCTAATCCATTGGAAAATCGTCAAAAACGAGCTGCACAAATTGTACAACATTGCAACCAGCTGTCCTTACCTGAGGAAATGACTCCAGGAATATCAAGTTGTTCACATCAATTAAGAATCAAACAGTTTTCTGTATAATCGATAAAAATATTTAGATTTAAAAGTTAGATTTATTGCATTAATAGATGACAATATTTTATTTTAATAAAACCAAACTCTTATAAAATTGCACGGAATTCATTTATCGTGTAAAAATTGTATCCCTTCTGTCCCTGCACATCTGAATCTGAAGTACAAGTACAAAGTAGAATGTAAAATTTAAATAATAATTTAAATATAATTTAACGAACTTAAAGTAAATTTATGACAATTTGCGTACAAAGAAATTCTTAGAAAATGATTTCATATTCATTATTCAAAATAATACAAAAACACTTTATTTGAAATTCTTAGTAAAATTACAAACATTTTCCAGCATTTTCCATATTTAAATTTTGAAAATTCAAAATTTACTTTTTTCATTTTGGAAGATCATTTCGAAACAAAAAGTATTCAAATACACAAAGCGATCATGAATTTCATCATCAATATTTCAACTTGTTTATTCAAATTAATTTTTCCACACAAAACACTCGACTATTATTTGGATTATCTAAACTTTTGTTTGAATGTTTCTGCAGTGAAGTACCCAAGAAAAACCATGTTGATATATTCAATTATACTTTTGTCTGCATACGAATCAATGAAATATTTCTATTTGACTTTATTTGACCACGACGAGGTGACTCGACTAATTCACTATGACGTTTTCTACCTAATGCTGCCCAAGCATGGAATCAACTTGATGACTTTGATTTTATGCCTCATGCTTGGTTCACAATACTATTTGTTTTATCTTATTGGTGATAAGCACAATAGTCAATTGCTTTACAATGTTTTGTTTGGGGTTGGATCGAATTATTTCATTTGGTCCACCAATGTCAAAGGTGAAGACATTTATGAAAATGTGAAAAATTTTGCTCTAAAATGTATCAATTCGTTGCAAATATTTATTTCATTAATATGTATGTTAATTTATGTTTAATGTTAATGTATGTTAATTTATGTTTAATTGAATTTTAATTTATATTTTTGGATAGATTGTTACATGTTGTATTCGCATGTTTTCTTGAGTATCAAAGTTTATCACAATCGCATCTTCTTCTTTTCAACTTTAAAAGGATTATTTGGTTTTTTGATTCACAATTTGAACGGCATTCTAGCCTTTGCATCTCTATTTTCCTTAGCACACGTTTGGCTGCTGGAATTATCCACAGGAATAACTCTTGCTAAAATCTCTACTTTAAAAATGAATCAAATTTTACATTTGTTAAAAACCAGATTTCATTTAAAAAGATCGAAAGTTAATTTGTTTCATAGAGTTTTTGTGGAAACTCTCTTTTTAATTTTGAAAGGCAATCGACTTTATGGGAAAGTATTTTTTATTTTCCTCATTGTCAATTGTCCAATCAATGTTCGCTTGATCATGTGGATGCTGTTTGGACAAGTCAACCCAACAGAACAGTTTTTTATGTCAATTCTTATTTTTGGTCAATTCATTGGAATATTTGTAACTCATTTTGTGATTTGTCTTTATAATGGAAAAATTCATCAGCCAGGAAAACTGTTGATTCGTCATGCTGGGCACAATCAGCACAGAGTGGGAGATTTGCGTACTAAATTGCATGTGGTCAATTGTATTTTTGCGATTAATAATACAAATCGGTATGGCATTACATATGGACAATTTGGATTGGTCACATTCAAAACATTCGCAAAGGTAATTTTAATTTTACGATTTAAAAATAATGAGAAAATGTTTTTAGTTTATTTTGCTTTATGGGAAGTTTTTGATGATAACATACAAATTACATCACAAATTTAAAGAATAATCTATATTTTATTAATTTAATATTTATATCCTGTAACATTTTAAATAAAAATAAATAAATAATATTATAACTTTTAAATATCACTTAATTGTTGTCCATCATTTTGTTTGTCGAGATCATTGATCGATTTTACGGGACAGTAGAAATGCTCAAACGCCATTACACCAATGGACAAGACCATCAGTGAACAACTCAACAAATACACCACACCAGGGAATGAACTTATTGTGTACTTGAACAGATTGGAATAGATGACCGAGCCAGCAAACGGAACCAAAGCCTCAATCGTTGAACAGAGGCTAAACACTTTTCCAATTTCATCTTTTGGTATAATTTTAGACAATTGTGATTTGATCGATATTTGACCAAATCCAGAGAGTGCACCAATTGGCATCGTAACAAAGAAAGCAATTTGAGTTAGGAAAATGCCTCTTACTCCATCGGATACCAAAATTGCAATGATTGAAACTATAATCAAAGTTGTATCTTGAAGTTTAAGTAGTTTCATGAGCAATGACGAGCAGATGGCTAACATGATCATTTGCACAAACAGTTGCACTGCGCTGTAAGTGGTATGAGTGGTGGCGCTCCAGTGGTAAACCTTCTCGTTGAATTGAAGCATCACTGTGCTCAGACCTGAGGTAACCAGGGTGACGTTGAACAGAACAAGACAGAGCAAATAAATCTGAATTCGAATGTTGTGTAGACGAGGGCGAATAAAGCATTTGATGGTTTGCTTCACATTGCCAAGGTCGAACAGAACTTTTGCCATGTTTGAAATTCCTTTTGTAGACTCTTCGGAGTGTACTTCTTCAATCATATATTTGTTTTTATTCTTCTCAACTTGATACAAAGCAAACAACAGGACAATCATCACAGCACATAGTAATAGCACAAACCAAAAGCTAATGCTATAACTTCGAAGCTGAGGATCGGGTTGCTCTCGTATGCCGAGGATTGGTCCACTTAAAAAGATTGACAATGAAATTCCTTCAAGAAATTTAAAATTAGCTATTAAAATATTGCAAAATGCAAAATGGACTTACCAATGATGGAAATTATTTCCAAGACTACAAATTTAACGACACGAGTCTTTTCTTTGGTTGCCAACGATACATAGCGATAAGCTGTCGTACTGAAACACATTATTCCACCGGAGAGCCACACCGATATGGATGGAATCAACAAAAGATATGGACCTAAAGAAGATTGATTTTAAATTTATGTCATTAAATAAGACATCAACACTTACTCGTTTCATAAAAATGAATCAAAACCAAATGAGCAATAGCAGCAAAAACTTCTCCAAAAACATTTAACGACAATACCCAGAGAGTGCCATTGGAATATTTATCCAAAAACGAACCAATAAACAGAGACCAGAGTACACTTGCAATTGATTCGATCATTTGTCTAAACAAACAAAATAGATCCAAAATTGAAAAATGCCATCATTAAATTATTAAAACAAACATTCAACTTACGCATAACTCATAAATTGTGCAGAATCAGCCAGAATTTGATCCTTAATTGTTTGTTCGTCAGTATCGTTCAATGCGTGATGAATGTTTTGACAAAAGTTGCCACTTTGATGATGAGTGAACAAACATATTTTATCCTGAATCAACAAATGCTTTGAAATTCCCGGAAAATTTGCTACAATCAAACGAACAAAAAGGAATAGTTCAAAAAGATAATAATTGGATTCTTTCAAGTGTTGCAGAAACATTTTCAAAATTATTAAAATATTATATTATCAAAGCAAATTATGTTCTAAAGATATTTATAAAATTGCTGAGAAATAGTTTGTTTATATGTCAATTGTTTGCACGATCGTCAAACCTGTGGTACAGTTTAATCACTCTCATAATCAAAGATTATTGAATTTATTGCAATGCTTGCAATAATTGATTAATCAATTAAATAAATCTACATATAAAATAATCTTTGATGCTTCAATTACCCCTAGTAGATAGATTGAGTGTCTTGTGTTTATTGAAATGCAATCAGACCATTTAGCATACCAATACAAACAATCACTATTCTCCTGTGATCTTTTAATCTGGAGATAATGTGCCAGTAGTGGTATCTTAAATTGTGATTAGATCACACCGCCAATTTGTGACTCACATCGTACGATATGGCACTTGGATTTGCCTTTGATGCTGATCATCACAAAGGAATTTCTCACATATTTCAGATTTGTTTCCAAATTATGAAGTGCATCTTGAAATGCTTTAAAAAAATTTTGTTTTGTCCCATAAGATTTGAAATTAAACAAACTTGAAGGAGATATTTAGAAAAGATAAAGTGCATTGCATTGGAGATATCGGTTAAATAAAAATGACATTTCAAGTGTGCACTGCAATTTGTCAACCATAACCACATTTAACGTTAAATTGATTTTATTTGCGAATTTAAAACTCTAACGAATGTCATTGGTTCAATGGCAAAATTAGATATTGAAAAGAAATAATTTAAAAACGAGAGTTGGTTGAGTTAATTATAGAAATCAAACACTGGCAAGCATGTTTGTGTTGTCAATTTGTCCCGATTTGTGTGATTCATCTGCAAACACTTCAACCATAAACCCGCCTGAATCACAGCCTACAGCTCGTCTCTGCCATCTTATCCAGTGGCCTGTAGCCTTTAAAGGCTTTGGTTTTGTGTATTATTACAAAGAAGTGCAAATTGCAAATGAAATTGGTACAAAGTCCACAAATCAGTACATTATCACAAAAGTCTATCAAAACTCTCCTGCACAGTTGGCTGGTCTTCGAAAAGGCGATCGAATTGTTGAAATTAATTTTGTGAATATTGCCCGAGATGATTCAGTTAAAGTTTTACATCGTTTTGAGAAATGCCATGGAGAAATTACTTTGTTGGTGGTAGGCAAACGCGAAGGACGGTGTTTCAAAGAAAAGCAAATTCAGGTTAACAGTTCGATGAATGAATTGATTTGCTATCGAAGTCCATCTTTTAAGCCAAAATTATTGAATCTACCACCGATGATTGTACCAAGAGAGCTCATTGTTCCAATTACTCGTCAATAAATTTGAATTAACAATATAGCATTTTAAAATATTAAACTTAACCAAGTTTGGTGAATGCAAACATCAAATAAGCACTGTAAGCGTACAGGAACTGTGTGGTGAAACGACAACAAATTAGAGTTACTGTAAATTTTACATTTTGTTTACCTTATAAAGAGATTTTTTGCTTATTTTGCCGAGTGGTCCAAAAGTAAATTTAAACTGTCCGTTGGAGTGCATCAGTGAGTAGCAAGTCATGAGTTTTAATTTGTATTGTAGTTGAGTAGGTCCCAGGATAAATTGTGCTTTATACAGTGATTGATCTGAACCATAGAGAACTTTACAAAACGAAATGCAAATAGAGCAAACCATAAAAGTAGGCAGACCATCTTAAGAGCCTCCATCCTGCCCGGATAGTACGTTACGTCAGTAGGCAATTTTGACATGCTTTCTGAATACGCATTTTTCAATTGAAATGAGTTGAATCAGTGGCGTTGTTCCTTCACTGCAATTTGTAAAAGCAATTTCTCGCTGTCACTTTGCTGTTGGCTGTTGTAAATGTTTGTTTGTTTGATTTCAAATTGAAGTTTTACCTGAAAATGTAAGAAGATGAATTGTTTTCGTTCTTATTTATTCAACTAACTGTTTGTTTATTTGTGCATTTACAAACCTAAAGCCTTTACTTACAAATCAATTTATATTGCTTACGAAAAAGGCGAAAATAAGTTTAATGTCAAAGAAAATTATTAGCAATTTGGTTTGTAGTGGAATCAGCTCAGATGAACAAGCCTGCTTTTCTAACAATGAATCTATCTAATCTATACATGTCTGGAAATGTCCCTAGTTTCCCGCCGAAATTCTAATTGTTTCATCTTTAACCATCTTCAATCATCGATATGTAGGAATTGAATGAAATCATCAAATGGCTCGAAATATCATGCTAATGTTTCGGTGCTGTCAACACTAATTGGCAATTAGTAATTGCAATGAGAATTTCAGTCTAATATCGCTCCAGTAGCTTTTGTTTGCACCAACTTTCTATGATTCTACCGATTATAATTAATTAGGCATGAAATCCTGTGGCTTTCATTACATCAGCATGGACCGTGAATTATGTGCAACTTCAATCGTCTTACGACCTTCGAGAACTTCACCTGTTCACATTTCATTTCATTTTTATTTACCAAATAAACCTCACATGTCTCGTCCAACTTAACATCAACTGTCTGATACTTGTCTGAAACTGAAACACTGAAACATCTCTTTATCCAATCCATCAATTGTTTGAGCCAATCCGAATGTGAGTGCAACTGTAAATATATTTATTTCATTTGTATTACATAAATACATTTCGATCGATGTAATTTGCAAGCATAATTTTGTCAGGATTTGCATTCGTTCGCGTTTTCGATGGCGAATTCGTTATGTCTGCGAGTGGCGATAGATTTGACGATCGATTGCCAGTTTGTGTCGAATTTAAAGTTGGTTGAATTGAAGTTGAATTTATGAATGAAGAATATTGAGATGATCGTTGAAATATCGGGGAGAATGGGAGTGTTGCTAAATGTTGTCGATATGATGATACATTTGGTGAGATTGAGATTGATTTAGATTGAATTGAATGCTTTTGTGAAAGATGATTCTTCAAATCAACATGTGAATCGAAACTTGCATTGCATTCGTTCACTGGACAGTGACATTTACCATTTACTTGAGACTGCGAGACAACTGAGTAGATGCTTCTCGAGATTGTAGTAGAGTTCATCGGTGAATCGGGCAAAGATTGTGATTGACTGATTGCTGCATCTATTGGTTCAATCAAATCATCAAAGAAACTATTATTCGATTCATTGCATTCGACTTGTCCGTAGTGATCATTGTCCAGTTCGGTGATTTCACTAGGAACTATCGTTGTTGTGAGTGGTTGCAATGAGTTCGTATGCTTGTCTATTTAAAATTAAAGAATCATTGATCAGTGAAGTATAGTTAAGTAGAAATTACCTCGCAAACTCAGAGATTCATCGGGAATGTTATTTTGACTAACAACACCTGTTGAATTGACTGTTCGAGTAGTTTCCTTGAGTTTGGTATTTTTTCTCCGTTTAATATCGTTGGAATATCGTTCGAGATTTCCTAGGCGAGTGGATCGACAAAGCGTATTCGACCTTTGTCCTCGAGTTGTACATGTTTTTTGTGTAGCCTTACTCGGTGTTTGTGAATTCGATTGCCACAGTTTGACATTGCTTTGTGATGAAGAGTTGAATTTTATAAATGCAGTTGGGGAATCATCAAATTGGAGATTATTTGGATCATACTTTTGAGCCGATGAAGGAGGGATAGGCGGGAGACTGTCGTCATCACTGTCAATACTGCAGTTGGGCTCAGGCATTACTTGAGTCAATGTCTGATTGGACGAATTAGCCGATCGATTGTACGATCTACTTCGACTGCGATAATTTGAACTTATGTTGACTAAGTTTGATTGCTCGAGAGAGGGAGAGGTTGGAGGTTTTGATGTAGCCTCGTAAACACTTGATTTGCGATTCAATGTTGAAGTACATTTTGGTGTCAAAGTGTCGTCTCGAGTGGAACTGACCTTTCGGCTAGAAGAGACCTTTGAAGTAACCTTCGTATCGACACCAGCAATTGGCTTTCCCGAGTCAGTTTCAAACATTGGATCTTCAAGTTCGCCCCAATCGGTGTACCAGTCGTCCCACTCGTAGTCTTCTGGTACTACATCACATTCCTCATCGTAATTGCAATCTTCATCTTGTGAATCAAAGTCGACATCATAGTCCTCGTCATTCTCGTCATCATCGTCCTCGAATTGTGAATCAAACAGATCGCTCAAATCAAATTCGTCCTTTTGTTCTTCACATGACTCGAGATGTTGACAAAACTTCCACGATCGTCGAACACTTTCTCTCAATTCTCGATTTGATCGCAATAATTGAAGCATTTCTAGACAGTTTCGAGTTAGATTGAAGCGAATAGACATTACTCGCTTGACTGTTGCCAATTGCAATCGACTTTTTGACTTCGACCAAAAATAATTGATTTCAGAGAATAATCTCTCGCAAGTGGCATTAGTTCCAGGGAAAGCCATTGCGTATTTGATCACTTTTGGTAATTCTACAAGGCCATCTACATTGTCAAACACTTGTTTCCATCTGATGGTCGCTGGAATTGATCGCTTTTTCGTGGCAGCATTTCCTTTCCAGTTGGGCAGCTCATCCGCCAAGTAGGCATTGATTCGTTCTATTTCATCGTTGATTATTTCAATGCTGACTTGAGATTGTGGACATTTTTCTTGGTAGGTTTGAATCGATTTCAAAACCTCATGTGGTTTCAACAAATTACGAAGATTAGTCCAGGAAAACACTTCGAGTGAAATAGTCCACTTTGACCAATCGGTCATGTACTTGTGCAGCTTTTCATAGAAATTTTTTGCTCTATTTCTCAAGCATTCGATCCGAGCGTCACTCCATTGATTCAATCGAGTGTATTCCAGTGCAGATGGGGGAATTTCTCGTTGAATTTCTTTATCGATACAGGTTTGCTTCAAATCATTAAACTTTCTCACAGAAGTAACCAAAGCAATGTCATTGCCTTCAATTTGCTCAATTGTCGAATGGAAAACCGAAGCAATTTGGCGCAAAGTGAGCAGCCATGGATAGTTCTCGTTGTTGGAGTAGAACGCTTTTAAATCATTGACATACTTTGGCGTTTTCTTTTTGCCATTAGTGGGCAAACCAGAAAAGTAAATGTTCAGTGCAGTCCACTTGTCGATGATCACTGCCAAGGCTGGCAATAGACTCAACCAACGTGTTGCACAAAATGACTTTGGCAGTTCCTCCTTTGCGTCGAGTGCGTTGCAAATGTCCAGAAATACATTGGAATTGACATTTTCACGTTTGAAATATGAATATGTTTTCCGTAGTATTTCTGGAACATTTATTCCTGAATTTTTTGACGCATTTTGAATGGCATTGTTGATCACGTGGGCCAAACAACCAATGCCGACTAGTTGTGACCCAAAGATGCGAAGCAAAATGCGAAACACGTTCTTCTTTCCTCCTCTGGTTACGCCACCGTAATTGATTGGTGCATTGTCTGCACAGATGGCGATGATTTTATTCTTTGGGATAGATCGAACAACATTTTTTATGTTCCTTGCGATTGTTTTAGCCTTTTCACCATTGATTGAAACGATGTCCAACAGTCGGTGTTGTAAACCAGTTCGTGTGTCATAATAAGTGGCGAATACTGGAAGCATTTTGATGTGGTTGCGATTTGAGCAATCAAATGAAATGACAACATGTTCCGCATGCTCAATGTCTTCCTTCAGCATTTTGTCCGCATATTCGGCAAATACGAATTTGTTGATAGCATCAGCTTTGGTTGAGGAACACTTGTAATTGGCATCATCACATTCTTGTGTCAACTTGTTGCTGCATCGTTGTGTTTTGAATGGAATGCTGTGCATTGCACAGTGGTAAGCGTTGATTGCTAATTAAGTAGTAAAATCAAAGTCAAATATCAATTTGGAAAATGAGCATACCTTCTCGAATAGTTTTCTTATCCAATTCGGTGCTTCGAGTATCGATATGAGGGTTGGCAGGAGGATTCTTTAAGTCATGTTTCATTCGTAGACAATGACGTGAGAGATAGTTAAAACGTTTGCCATGAGAATCTGCTTGAGTAATGTTGTTGTGGCAATCCAAACAGTGGAACTCATTCTCGTGATTAAGTTGCTTTCTGCATGTTTCGAGTGTGCACTTTTCGCCGGGAAACGCAAAGAACTTCTCAACATTAGGACTGTCTTCTTGCCTAACTCTCTGGAGCATTTTCGATACTTGGTGCTAGACAGATGAACAAATTTAACTCAAAAATCAAATCAAAGATGACCAGAACCGACTTGAATTGAGATGTAAACAAACTAAATTGAACTTCAATCGACTCCACCACGAATTTGTTGACAAATTGACAAAGAATGTGCTAATGTTTCTTACTCAAACAGATCACATGCAATCAGTGCAGCACAAACAGTTTGGTGTGAAACAAACAGACAATTTGGTGGGAAATGTAATGTTTTGAACAAATCAAAACAGAGAAGCGCGAATAAATCACAACAAAAGCACAATCACAACCGTCGTTTTCAGTGCACTGCATTACGCGCCAATCGCACTAAACATCGATATTTGCTGGTGCAATCCGCAAATAACACATTTAATTCGCCTTTTGCATTGATATTTCTTATTTCTCAAACATATTTACATTTGAAACATGCCACTTTTATTAAACATTAAAATGAGTTCATTTCATTGTGCAACATAGAAAATACTATACAATTCAAACTAAATCTATTCAAATTTGCGTTTGTGTAGCATTCTCGGCCGATCAGGTCTCAGTGAATATGTTAATGTTCAGTTTCGTTTACAAATTACAATTACAATCTACACTCAAACAATATTAACGTTAAAGAAATTTCGACATTGGTCAATCGGTCCCATTTTATGAATCACATACTTCATCGTTCAGATTTCATGTTAATATCAATATTGGTTGAATAGAGCATTTGTCATTTCGTTCAATGTCAGTAAATACAATAACACGTGTTGATTGCTCACAATTTCAAATGGTCATGGTCAACCAAATTATTTGAATCCATCATTCAAGAGAATTTGGCAAACTCATAATGAACTATTTTTCACAACAGACATTTGTTTGCGTGCAATTGGCACAGACTTTAATCAAAATGCCCATTCGAATAAACACATCTGACAATGATCAAACAAATTGTATGTTTGGGCAATGCTTTGTTTGCTCGAGTTGTCTTGGCAGGTCGCTGTGAATCTTCTCATTTTTTCTTCAATCCATTTGACACCGTCGTTGTTCTCATTTTCTCGTTTAATTACTTCCATTCCATTTTCAATTTCACATCGCATTCCTCTTCTTCATCAGAATTGACTAAGTTTTGATTCGATTGTTTGTTCGCAATTTGTTCAGAGTCTGTACTGCAGACAAATATTGTGGAAAATGACTTTCAGCCATTGCAACCGTTCATTTCATTCATTTACAGTTGCCTCACAATCTCTTGTTTGATTGGCATTGGACGAGATTCTACGTTAGTGATTTTGAGTGATTTGAGCATTCATAATGGACACTGGCTTTGACTCTAGCAAATGCAATCGTCACCTGTGCACGGTCAATTGAATTAGTTCCATAATCCATAACTTTCATTCCATTTGTCAATTTGGTTTCGATCAATCATAGAAGTTGATATTTTGCAAATATATTTGTATACGCTTGCCTCCAATTGCAATGTCTGTGTTTGTAGTACTACAGTAATGTCATCTTTTCCGTTAAATTCGACATTTGCCATGAATGTGAGTGTCCTCCATCAATTCGTTCTATGTTGAGAATGTAAAATTAAGAATTAGTCTAGTTACGTTAATATGAAATAATTACGTAGAAGTCAGAAATTTAGTTGTTATAAACTTTCAAAACACACAATTGCATAAACGCATAATCACAGCTGTCTTCAAATTCATCATGAAATAATGATTCAATTTGAACAATTCATTTCAAATTCAATTGAAAGTGTCACAAACACAAACAACAAAATTGACAGCGATAAATTGCTTTTTCAAATTGCAGTGAAGGAACAACGCCACTGATTCAACTCATTTCAATTGAAAAAGGCGTATTCAGAAAGCACGTCAAAATTGCCTACTGGCGTAACGTACTATCCGGGCAGGATGGAGGCTCTTAAGATGGTCTGCCTAATAAAAGTAATGCTCTTTTGCAGCATCACTAGTCCAATCAGAAGAATTTTCTCGCCAGGGAACACGTGCCAATAAACCAGCATGGTCACTGAACATATGTTCATAGGTAAATTGGTAACAAGAACAACAAACATGACTTTTGATATAATCACTCGGTTATTGTGTATTGCGATGTTCAAAATAAAGTTATGCTGGGCACGGAAGAATGATAATCCGAGTTGTAAAATATGGTTGTTTCTACTTCTTTTATGATGGTGCTTCAAATATGGACTTTTGTGTAATATAGAATTTACCAATTTTGCCATGAATTGATTAACAAGTCTCATTTGAACAAGATACGTGTAACACGACACAAACATGTAGTACAGACCAAACAAACACATTCGAAGAGCGTTCCAGACACAATAATTTGTACAGGCCAAATCAAATCCGATTAAAACCCACTTTGTTGGACCAAACATTGGAAATATAAATAGTAAAAAAATGATTGATAACAAAAACAAAATGATAACTAGAAAAGTTTAAATCATAATTAATATTAAAATAATGATTAACAATACTCACAAATAAATACAGTTATAAAAGCAATTAATGGATTGACAATTCTGGACAACAAGATTGCTCTCACACGAGCTAATTCGTAAATGTTTGGATATTTGTCCAAATTCGAAACTGCAAAATTCGCACTTTTACAGTTCCAAATATGTTTTATTAATTTATACACAATTTTCAGATTTGCGATTGGACGGAAAATGTTAAATTTGGATTCGGTTAAATTTGAATTCAGTGAAAACCACCGCTCGCTGTTTAAAGTCACAATTTTATAAACACAAGCGAGCAAAAATTGATCCGAAATAAAATAGATTAAATAATCCATAAACAGGGCAAATAACGGAGACATTGCGATAGTCGGTCCAATGTAAGGGTTTACAAATTGAACTTGCAGATAAAGAGCACCAACCAACGGATCGTAATTATGATAGTGAGACATGTCGAATTGTCCGTTTTTAAGATAGTAACTCGCAATCAATATTCGAATAGTCCATATTATATTGTACAAGTAGAAGACACATTTCCAGATTAAATTCACAATGAATTTGTAATTACAATCCTCGAAGTGTCCCACAGCCAAATAATTCAATAATTGGTTTGGAAATATTTGAAATTGATTTGGGATTGCCAATTTAGATGTGATTCTTAGTAAAGCATTGATTAATAAGGTAGAAATTAATTTCATTTGAAAGAAAGCCATTTCAACATGCATTAAAGTTGACCTTTTAATATGAGAAACTAAAAATTTCAAATGAAATGGGAACATTTTATATAGAGAAATTTAATTGTTAAATTATTAATTGCTAAATAATGAAAGTCATTTTTTAAAGTTGAAAATGTCAATTTTGCAATTTTATTCTTTAAAATATTTTGTCCAAAAAACAAACTTATTAATTAATCAATATTTTGTCAAAAGCCAGAAACCAAATATAGAATTTGTTTCTTCCGGAAATTTCAAATATAATTTCAACATAAAATTCCAGTTTAAACACGACAGACATATTAAGAAATAGTTGCATTTGGAAAAACACTTGCAGAATCTTTTGAAACGCTTTCATTTACAGATGTAAGCTCGTAAAAAATTCTCGACAACTTACTACGATCATAATAATCGTAGATTGTAATCGGCACTGGCTTGTTGTTTGTTACTCGATGAGTTCGATCTGCGACAATTGGAATGCACGTTTCGTTTTGAGTAATCTGAAAATACATTTTCTAGTAATTGGAAAGTAACACATACATTGTCCTTACCTGGTCAAAATAAATGTTAATAGTTCCTTCGTTATTCGCAGTTTCAGCTCGTTTAACACCATCAATTTCCATAATAGACGGAAGTGATTCCAAATCTGCATTATAACCGGAAGGCAGCTCTATTTCCATTACGGCCATGTTTGTGGAGTTTCCATCTTTGTAGCTAAAATTATTAATTGGTAAAATGTCAGACTCAGTGTAAATAAAACTACTCACAAGGTACAAATGTTCATTTGCATATTATTTTCGGTAGAAATGTTTCCACTCTGATGAATCAAAAAGAATGCTGGTTTCTCTGCCTTCGTAGCTATGTTGTATTGATAAGAGACCTGAACAATGGCGGAACCAAGTCCAGTGGCTGTCAATTCAACCGATTCTGTGCTTGGCTTCAGATCGATCTGTTGAAGGACGAGAGCGTTTTCTGAGTTAAATTCAAGTGATTCTTCCTCATTCTTTAAAGAAGTGTCATTTTTTGCATTACCACTCTCAACTGATACTGATAATTTCAGTTCAGAATTAGATATTTTCTCAGCAATTGAGCCTAGTGCCTGGAGACCAATCACCGTGTCTTGTGTTGATGCAAAACCTCCGTTGGAATTTTGTTTCGATATAAGCCATCTCAGAGTTGGGATTCCATTGTCAAGGTCGGCCCGGTTCATTAGAGTTAATAAAGCATAAGCGGTTGTCTCCACTTCCAGTGAATCAGGCATTGATAAATAATCAGATACAGGAACAATTTTGTTGTTCAACGAAGTCGTAACATTTTGAGGTTTTACCAGATCAGCTTTTCCTTGCCAGTGTGACAGTCCATCTTCACGTTTTGTTAGAGTAAGAAGTTTGTTGTAAGCAAATTCCTTATGTTCAGAGTCTGAAAGGTAAAGTGCCTGTGCAATGATGGATATTTCATAAGGGTTGTTCGAATCGGACAGTCGTCCGAAAATGTAATTTTCGGCCTGTTTGATACTTTCATTATACAAACTTTTTGTAGAATTTGTTTCGTGAAGAATAGCAATTAGCACATAGGCTGTCAATGGACCAGCACTATCATTGGATGAAATGTTTGGTGCATTTCCGTGACTTAAGTTAGTTTCAGTGTCTGCATGCTTCACCGCAGCACCACCTTGCAAAGCCTTGTGATGTACTTCTCCATTCTCAGCAAAACTACCATCTTTGTTCTGTTGACTAAATAAAAATTTGATTGCCTGATCGAGCACAGATTGATCCACATCGATGTAGGGGCGTGCTTGAATGAACGACTTCAACACAAAAGCAGTCAACCAGGTGGAGCCTGCCTTGTCTCTTTGTCCAAAAGCGGAAAAGGAACCATCATTTCGACGGTAAGTCAATTCACGTTGATATCCACTTGAGATATGATTGATAGCTTTGTTTTTGATCGAGGGCGTTAGTCGTTTTACTCGGCTCAAGTAGTTCAGAACAACAATGTTGGGAACCAAATTACTGAAATTATATAAATCGATAAATAACTTTTAAAAACCTTTACCAATTTACTCACATCATATTCTGTTCACCACAACCGTAAGGCATTCTTAGCAAATCGTCAATGTGATTCACAGTTGGACCTAGAATATCAGAAATACCAGACACTTTTACTCGCACTGAACCAGGTACAGCATTTTGAGGGATTTCAATAGAGAAATTCTTCTTGATTGTATTTGCTGACTCCGTATCCAGTTTGACAAACATTGCCTTGTTGAAGTACTGTGTTTGACCTTCAGGTTTAACCAATAGCTTGCGCACGATTGCGTCGCCTGCGTTTTCACAAATTGCTTTTACCTTTATATCTATATTTCCGAGAATCTTGGGAGTAATCGTAAAGTAAACCGAAACTCCATCTAGAGCAGGAATCGAAATCGTTTTTCTTTTCTCTCTATTCAAATCGTCTGTTTGATTTTCAATTTCATTTTCCAAACTAACAAAATCAAACTCATCTTTATCGTTTTGCATCAATACTTCTGCAGTGACTGGTTTGTTTTGATAGTTGAACAAGAGCACCTGGAGTGAGACTGACTCACCACGAATGATCGAATAGGGCAAGGAGAGTTTAATGAAAAATGGTCTGAAAACTGAAATCTAAACAAAAGTTTGTCATATGTTTAATTAAATTAAATTAAATTGACAGCTTACTTTAAGATTATCTTCAGCAATACCCAAACCAGTGTTTCCATCCATTGCGAAAGCAGAAATGTGCCACGAAGTGATGGTGTCCGGAATAATATCCGAATATTTTGCAATTCCATCAGATCTAATTCGGCAAGATCAAATCAAAACAAAATCAAAATTAATGATTTATTCACATACCCCGCAGAAATATTTGTCCAAATCCATGTTTCAGGAAACTTCTGACGCAATCTAACTTGTTCTGATGTCTTGGGTGGCTTCTGGGAAGGTTTTAATACAGATGAATTCATTGGTCTTTTTTTGAGCATACTACCCAAAGCAGACACTGGAATTGCTTCAAGATCTGAAAATAAATAAACAATGATAATTTAATCATAAATCATAATTGTTATTTTATAACATCAAACTCACTGAAATGAACTTCTCGATTGAGTAAGGCATTTGTGAAAATTGTCAAACCAGAATTATCAAAAATTTGGCCTGCTGTTGCTCCACTCCCGAAACTAGGCATAAAGCCCCATCTTCTAGGAAAATTTTGATTATTTTTCTTGATTCCATCGTACGATTGTAAGTCTTGAATAATCTCATTTCTAGTTATGTCATTTCCAGCTTTAAGCAACAAAATCTTTATAAATATAAATAAAATCACTAGTGAAAATTAATATATGAAACCAAATTAAATTACCGATTGATCCACTCCAAGTAATCCCACATATGCGGAGGGATTGGTTTGCACGGAAATCTCCACTCGTCCGCCAGGTTTAGTTTGGTTTACATTTGAGGAAAGTTGAACAGGGGTTTGAAAGATTCCATCAACTTTAAAGTTAAGTGCATCGACAACGATTTCCTGATTCTGTTCGCGAACATAGTAAACAAGAATACGCGCATCTGGTGCCATTTCACGTGTTACACGAATGGTAATGTCCAAAGTGGTCGTATTCGAGCCAGTCGAACTGACTGTTCCAGACAACACAATGTCTCCTTTAGCCATTATCTCATACACAACGCTCTTCAATGGCTCAGTGGCATTTACCTGAAAAATAACATTTTCTCCTATTTGTGCTGAACTGAATTGGAATAAGTTTTCTAAACTTGTTTGAGAACTTTTCGAAATAACCTGAATGAACGAATTTGATGGAGATTGAGCATCGGCCACTGACCCAAGACTATAATTCTTTCCTCGATATTCGGCACGAAACTCGATTAAATATATGTTCTTGCTTGTGATGTTATTATTTTTAGGGGGATACACTTCAATGGGAACTATTCCTTTAACCGGAACTGCTTCCAGCACGTTGGACCAATTAGGCTCATTGAAGGCATATCCAGAACTGATCTTCACCGCTGGGCCACTGTCCTCCACTGGTTGACCATCTTGATAAGTGACTTTCAAGAAAGCATTATACTTTAAGCCTGGTTTAAATGTTTTCAATACTTTGATCAGCTCAACTTTGACATCGTTATTGTAAATTTTAATTTGTGCAGTTTTACTGTACTTCTTGCCAGTGAGAGTCTCCTCCACCACAGCAAGAAATTCAATTTCTTGTTCATGAGTTTCAGATCTTGTTTGCAAGTCGCGAACAATGTTGATTGGAATGTCCACAGATCCGTCACTAGTGAGTGTCATCTTTGTCTGGAATAGTTCCATTGGTCTGTGCAATTGATATAGATAACGATTGTACCGCTTCACCGTCAACAGACACTCTCCCTTGACCGGTCTTCCATATGTGTATGTTGCCTTCACGGTTGCTACCACATCGGATCGATTGTAAGTGGCATAAGGTGGCAATTGAATGTCAACAGAAAATGTGGGTAAAACATATTCCGTAATTGAGAATGCTTTCTTGTATTTCTGGTTTTGCAAGTCCACCACAATTGACCAATCCCCCAGTGGTGGCTGTTCGGAAAGTTTGAGCTCACTTGAAAAAATGCCAAGTTGCGGGGAAACTCGTTTCCATTGTTTGATCAGATTGTCTTTTGAATCCTTAATTTTGTAAAAAATTAATTTAATTTAAAGTTCAATAATCAAGTTTACCTTTATGTAAATATCCAACAATCGATTTTCAATTGGAAGCAAACTTGGATTCACAATGATCACTCTGAATTTGACCGCTTGACCTGGCTTGTAGATGGCCTTATCGGTTTGAACAAAAATTGAATAACTTTTTGATTCAAATTTGAGGTTACTTTCGTGTGTGATATTCAACTCCTCTGACCATCCCTTCACAATCAACTTGTAATCATCATTAGGTAATTCATCAATTTTCAAATTTTGAATTTTAGTTTCAAAAGGATTCACTACAAAATTTGATGACAATTTATGAATAGATTCGGCCGGGGAAGAATTTGTAGAAATTTGAATCTCAACATTGACAGGTTTGGATGCATTGGCAAGTTGAAAGCTTACGTGATAGTTTGAATTTGGACGAATTTTAGACGGCGAAATGATTGTGTAGATTGGTTGTTGGGTTTTGACTGTGTTAGGTAGTGTTGTTGAGTTTGATTGAATTTCGCTTTCACAATTTGAAATTGCAAACAGACTCATCAAAAGAAATAAACCACCCAATCCTTGAGTGCCATATGAAAAAATAATTTTCAAAGGATTTATTCAATAATATTTGTGAGTTTACAATTTTGTTGTTTATCATGAATAAATTTTAAACCATTTAGACGCAAGCTCTCTTAAGGAATAAAAACTCTTCTAGAAAACATGTAAAATAAACTACAGATTAAATCAGCGAGAGTTCTTTAGCGCGATCAAACAAACTGGTTTGACTGCAAAGGTCGACTAGCAGACTTGTGTACAAGTATTACATTCAAATGTGAATGCGTTTCATCTTAAAAAAATCTTACATTTCTAGATGCAAAGGCGCTTACAATCTGGTTAAACTGGTTAGCGAATATTCAGTTCATTTTCAAGTTACTTGAAAACTAATTCTAAGAAAATTAATGAGTTTATTATGCGAGAATGAGATAAAACTAAAAAATGACCTTCAACTTAGTCAGGTTAATAATAAAGATGAATAAAATAGCTATACGCTGTACTGTTTGTCAATAACATTAAGCCGAATCAGTCAGTCAGAAAACAAGATCAACGCTGGCAATGATGACACTGACACATTGATTTATATCTCAAATATCAAGTTTTTAACGCTGACAGATTAGAGTAAAATATTTTTTTATATAAACAATTTCAATTAAAGCTCTCAACAGAACATCGACAGTAAGATTGACAGATATGTGTTGGTTCTGTGCCTTGTGTAACATTTCAAATTAAACGTATTGTACGATAATGAATTAAATTTAACGATGAAATAATAATTAACTTTAATTTAGCTATATGACATTTGAAGTTTCTACTCTATGTGACTACTGGCATCTAACCAGAGGTAAAGCTTATCCAGTTTTGTAAACTGTGGGCCTGTTTATTATACAACAAAAAAAAGACTATTAATTAAATTGAAAAACGCTTACTATCTGTCAGTATTTGTTGACAAAAAACAAATAGCCTGAATGACACATGGATTTTTAATATAGTTCTTTTCACAAAACAAAAATTTAATTTACCGAGAGTGGAAAACGGTTTGAGGGGACTTTAACTATGTAACCAACATTTCACAAATCTACCGATTTGGTCCAATTGCTATTGATAACAATAAATCGCATCAAAGCATAAAGCCATTTACAAATGTTCTCGACACTATTTTATTTTTTCTTCTCGCTTAGTCTCTCTTCTTGCCTGGCCTACCAGATAATCTTATTTGTATTTTCTGTATAAAGATACAACGTTTATGGTTATCTACTCGAGCACAAACATCGCAACAACCAGCGAGCGATTTACGCAAATATTGTCACTACTTGGCAATATGGACCGCGAACGTTAGACAGTACTTGTGTATATTTATCAGTGATGCCACCTTTAATGAATAAATACACGAAATTTGTTTGAGATACACAACTTGGCTTACAATGTATGCCAAGTTCTACTTCAAATCAATACGAGTCCTACACAAACATCACGAAGAATCACATGATTGCCATTAGAATGTTTCCGTTGTTAGTGATTTGGATAACAAACTGTCTTGGTTTTTTGTTGTTGTTGATGTTTCCTTTGATAAGGATAGTAACACATCTCAAGTAGTGATAAAATCAAGTTACATCTTTTTTGCTATCTTTACGTGTGTTTGTGTACTAAGGACGTGCAGAAAATTTTAATAGGAATTCTACTTTGTATACATTTTGCTTGATTGCCAATTAGTTGTCTGAGAGACTCCTTACTCACAAGTCTGTGTGAAATCCAGCATGATTGTCTTCTAATTTTTCTTAATTAATTTCGAATTTAATTTCTATTTCGACATCGACATAGAAATTCGAGCAAAATGAAGGATTCACAAGCAACACCCTACCCAAAATCTGTGTTCTTCATAATCAGCAACGAATTTTGTGAACGTTTCTCTTACTATGGCATGAGAGCCATTTTGATTCTGTACTTTCGCAATGTTTTGCTGTACAGCGAAAATACGGCTACACAGGCATTTCACATATTTGCAATGGCGTGCTATTTCACTCCTGTGCTGGGTGCCATCATTGCGGATTCACTTTTGGGCAAATTTTGGACCATACTAAGCATTTCAATTGTGTACGCTTCGGGCAATGTTTTGCTCTCGTTTGCAGCGATAAAGGGCACTGAAATATTGACTATTGTTGGCTTGACATTTATTGCCTTTGGAACTGGTGGAATTAAACCGTGTGTTTCTGCTTTTGGTGGAGATCAGTTTGCGCCTGAACAGAAGCAAGAATTGGCACGCTTTTTCTCACTCTTCTATGTGTCAATCAATGCTGGAAGTCTGATTTCCACCTTTGTAACGCCCATTTTGCGTCAAGATGTTTCGTGTATGGATCGATCAGACTGTTATCCACTGGCCTTTGGTGTTCCAGCCATTCTGATGATAATAGCGGTGGTTTTCTTTATTGCTGGGAGATTTATCACCAATTACAAAATGATTCCACCACAGAAGGAGAACATTGTAGTGACTGTGTGCAAATGTGTTTGTTACGCTCTTTCGGTAAAATTTTTCAAGAAAACATCCAAAAAGTCTCATTGGTTGGAGCATGCAGGAGATCGGTTTGATTCGAAAACAATCAACGATGTGAAAGCTCTAATGGGCATTCTCTTTTTGTACTTGCCATTGCCTGTGTTTTGGGCTTTGTACGATCAGCAAGGCTCTCGTTGGACACTGCAGGCCATCAGAATGGACGGAAAATTAGGCGAATGGACCATCAAGCCCGACCAAATCCAAGTAATCAATCCACTGTTGGTCATTTTCTTGATTCCTGTCTTCGAGTACGCGATCTATCCGTTCTTTGCCAAAATTAACACATTTTACCGACCACTGCAACGCATGACCATTGGAGGACTGCTTGCAGCCATCTCTTTTATCATTTGTGCTTTCATTCAACTCAAAATCGAACAGGAACTTCCTGTAGCGTTGAATTCTGGGCACAATCATGTGGCATTCTTGAATGGCCTCAACTGTAACTTTTCTGTAGAAAGTTCATTCTACAATGGAACCATCACTAACGATCACCAGATTGTGCTCAATGTACCACAATCGGCTCTGGTTGACTTTAATGCAAACTTCAAAGTTGAAGATTCCCAGTCTCCATACTGTCCCGTCAACCAAATCTACCAAGTACAGACAAAGATCACGAACGCTACTAATGGAAATGGTATTGTGATCATAATATCAGACAAATTATTCAAACAACAAATTGACTGGGTTAGTTTAACCAACTTTATGGTCAAACCGGACGAAGGTGGCGCACTGATGTACACTGTTTTCCGAATTGACAATTTAAAAGGCGAAAATTTTACGGTTACAGACAAATCTGACTCAATTTCTGAACATTTCGTGAGCAAAGAAGGTACAACAGTGTTTGGGTTTCTCGATCAAATTGAAATTGAAAACAAAGGAAAAGACATTTTGATGAGTGTTGGCGAGAAAACTCAAAAGTATCAACTTGATCAGGGCGCCACTTACATCCAACTGATCAATGGAAACATTGACCAAGAGCTGAACTTCAAATTGGCAACAATTGTAGAGAAGAACAAACTATCGATACTTTTTCAGTTCATTCCGTACTTTGTGATCACCTGTGGCGAGATCATGTTCTCCATAACTGGTCTCGAATTTTCCTACTCACAAGCGCCCAAGTCAATGAAGTCAGTCCTACAAGCCTGTTGGCTGTTGACCGTTGCCTTTGGCAATCTAATTGTAGCCATCATTGCGGAGTTGACCTTTTTCGACAAACAGTCATACGAATTCTTTTTCTTTGCTGGCTTGATGATTGCCGATATTGCGCTTTTTGCAGTAATGGCATACTTTTATGTGCCATTCAAAAGTGAAGACGAAGAGTCGGATAATGACGACTAAATTGTTTCGATTGAATCATACAGTTTACAGTTTATTTATTTTATTGTACGCAAAAATTATCCAGGCATAATACAATAAATTAATTTGTAGAAATAAATAATTTGAAAGAAACGGACATTGCTTTCTATATCTAAATAAATTTTTTGATAGAATCGATAATTTCCTATTAACTCCTTGACCAAAGAGCTTTAAACAGTTTCTTTAACTTACTTTTGGGATGTTTGAATAAAAATAAATAAACTAATATTTTTTTAAATCACCATTTTGGTCGATCTGCATAATGACAAAGTTAAGAGCGTGGAAAAACTTGACAAAAAATATCAAAGTACAATTTGTCCAGTATCTCCAATGTTGGACTGCTTAATGGCTAATCTAATCTTTTTCACATTTTAGCAATAATAATCTTACAAAGTTTTTTTCTTGGAAATTCCATTTCTCGCACAACATGAAATCAAGTCAAATGAAGCATTACTTTGTTTAAGTGAACCAGCGACAACAAGAACACTGTTTGTGACAGTCAGCGTTGTTTACCAAAATATCAAATGTCGAGATAAAAGGATGCAACTTTTGGGAAGATTTTCATCAAGTAATTTATGGTAGATGCACAGTTTAGGCTTGGTATAAAAAAGTAAATCTCATGAGAACCTTTCCGCCCATTTGATCACTCTTCCCAAATTTCGAAACCATTTAACGCATCGATAATAATTTTTAATGCTTCTATGCTGATAATTACTTGCTAAATACTTGTTCATTTTTCATTGATTTGTGCAAAGCATGCGCACATTCACTATACTCTACAATATTTGATTCAAAGAGTACAATTCCAACAATTTTGAAATTTTCTTTAAAATGCCTATTATAATAATTATTGGAGAGAGCATGAAATGATTTTAATTAAGAAACCATTATTCCAAAGTTTTGAACCTTGTCAATGTCGAAATAGTTGTTAGAAGTTGGAAAGTGTTTAAGTTAGGTTCAATGAAACTTTGTTCGTGACTTTAGAAAACAAATTTAAGTTGCTTCAGTTTGTTTATTTAAAGCAATTAATTAAAAAAAGTAATTAAAATAGAAATTTTCTTTCTTAAATATGTTTCAAAGTAAAGAAACAACTCCGGATGTATACAGTTCAATTCAGTTCAAAGTGACATTGTGAGTACTATTCAGAATATCTATTTAAATGCATTATTTTGTTAATACTGAAATTAAATTCATGGACATAAAAATTTACAATTAAAAAATCAAACTCAAGATGATTTTTATGGAAAGGCTGTTCCGTTTTGAAACCCAACTTCTAGATCATACCATCGCCAACACAGTGGAGAATTATGGCAAATTAGTGCATCTGTTGGAGATGACTTTTTATTTTGTTTATGTACTTCGATTTTGTTACACAATGCTGTCCATAATACAGCCCAACGATTTTCCCCAAATGAATCAAGATTTTTTCTTTCTTCTCTTCTCCTACCTCTCCACCGAGCAGGACTATCTCTTTGGCATGACACTGATCATGTTGTTTACTAATTCCATCTTCCTCGAGTATGACCTTCACTTTACCCGTGTAGACACTTTCACCTGGCAATGTATGTACGATCAAATGGTGCGAGAAAAAAGAATTTTCAATTCAGCTATGAAAAGCAAACAAAAACAATCATAAATATTTAATCATAAATTCATTAATCATAAAAACAAATTAAATCGTTATATACCGGAATTTATCAAAAATATTTTTTGTTACATTAAAACGAGTTTTGAGATTTGCATAAATCTTTATAATATTAAAGTAAAGTCGGAAAGTGTCGTCGTCGTCGTCGTCGTGGTGGGATCGCTCAAAGGTACAGAATGAGACATGCGCAGTAGAGACATTCTTTCATATTCACTACACACACACACAATGTACTATTTACAGTACACTATCCATATTTTTATATTAAAGTGTAGACATTACATTTAATGCAAAGGGAGAAGCGGACAACCCCCGTTGCTTGCAACGGGGGGTTTTTAACAAGTCAACTGCAAACGCGAGCAGTTTGCGGAGTGAAACGCAGCAAACGCGAAGCGTTTGGGTTGACTTGTTAATTTTGATTATTTCAATGTTCAAATAATCGTTGAAAACAAATCTAAATGTTATCCAAATTTGTCAATTGAACAGAGAAAAACAATGTATTTGTTTTTGCAATTAACTGAAAAAATCAATTTTGCAATCGTATTGTCAATTTGTGAGTAATTTTGTTTGGCTCGCTAAATATTAATGTTTTTTTATTTAGATATTTTATTGTTTTTAATATTATTTTATTTCATTCAGTTATTCAAGAATAATTTTGCATATCCCTCTTTAATTATTGCTGACTTCTCAGTGTTCTACTATTTGGTGATCAAAATGAGCAAGATGTTTCTCTTCATATCATCTCTGTCAATGTACTTTGGACTGTTTTATAAGAAACATTTTAACGAGATTACTCGAATCTTGCCTAAATTGATTTTCGATTACAGGAAAAATGGTTTGTTGACAGTTGGTATGATTGGCAAGTTGAATTTTGTGATTTCTGAAAGCATGACTATTGTCAAGAATAATGAAATATCAAACAATGAAGTGTGGAGTAGAACAGTGTTTGTTTGTGTGTGTTGTCAATTTCCAGGAAATATTTATCTAATTTATCGGGCGATCGATGGCAATCTAAACGAAACAAAACTACTTGTCACTTGGTCCATTATGGTCAATCAGTTGATTATGATATTTGGCTCAATGTTTTCACTCGCAAGCTATAGCAATAACGTTCATGCCTGTGAGAAGTTTATTCCAACAATTCAGGGCTTTCTTGGACGAAGGTTTTTAGCAACAAAACTTAAATACATGCAAATGTATGAACAACTGAATAATGAAAAAAAAATTGGCGTTTCAATTGGCCCCTTTGAGGCAATTACTTATCGAATGATATTTGAGGTAACTCGCAATTAAAATTAATATTTATTTAATATTTTTAAAAACATTTTAATTTCTAACAGATATTTTTAATTTATTTTGAATACATATTTTTTTTGGATTATTTTTGTAACAATTTTATTTCATGAATCAATAACTAGATGAGCAAACAATAAAAGGAAAAGAGCTTTCAAGAGTACATAATTTTTTCTATTTGAATCTACTAAATGAATGAGCTAAAGTCATGGACACAGGTTTTTAATTTATTTAATCGATTAACTCCAGTTCATTCAACCAGCTAGTTTGTATTTTTAATGTAAAAATTCTTATTTACAAATAAGTGAATTTTTCAATTTCATATGCTCATTGAGCACTTCATTTTGTTTGTGACTTTTGAGAATTAAAATGCATAGAAATAAATTAAAATGAAAATTTTAAAAATCATTTGCATTTTTAAGAAATATGAATAGATCGTTATTTCCTAAGTTTGTAATGTCAACGAAAATGATTTTTTTTAAAAGCAAAAAATAGATTTGATAAATATAAATATTAAGTTAGCAGAATTTTATAAAAGAGATTTGCAAGCATGACTAGCTATCCAGAGCGTCGTCGTATATCACAAGAATAGTTTGTTCATATGGTCACCACCAATAAGTTCGATTGGCAGTAGGCATTGGATACGTGACGAAATCTGACACGTATCATCTCAATTATTCTGTATCACAAAATATGTACTATGAGTACAAGACTCTCAAAGGAATCTTCTTTTCCATTTGCCTTACTGTCGAGGCAAAAGAAGTCTTGTTCAGTGCACTATGATAGGTAATGAATGCAAGGCAGGGAAGTTCACACGTCTGCACTCAATCCTGCAATTATTCACACTCGACCGAGTACAAGTAACGTGTACATTGTACAATTCTTTTCAGGAATTTCCTCAATCAAACCAAAAGAGGGTGCATAAATGACGCTTTGAAGTAGCTCTGCTGTCCACAAACATGACTCAATGCAAAAAAATGCACCGCCAAATTTGTGTCCGGCCAAACAGTGTCCTTAAACTGACGGACCCGAAATAACACCAGAAAATCATTCGTTTCAAAATAAAAATGGAGAACAAACGCATATAATGAACCGCCTCTACTGTGGCACGAATGGAACAACAGTCGAACTGTTTCTGCAAGTAATGACTTACTAGGGTTTTATTTTTCTGAATTGATTTCGTCAAATATACAATTCAATTAAAACGAAACTGTATACCGACAAAGTTGAAATGGTGAAATATCGGAAAGTGAATCTACAACTTTGGGGTCTCAATTTAAAAATAATGATTTTGTTAAAAAAAATATTTTTAGTTTCAAACAAATTCTAGCTATAAGAAATTATAAAATCATCAATGTTTGAAAAGATATGTTGAATTTAAAAATTGTCAATCAAATGTGTCAAACCAATACGCTGCAAGCTTCAATGCACAGTAGTTTACATGATATTATTATGTACATTTGGCACAATCGAGAATGAAAGATCGACATCAAGCATCTACGAGAAGCATCTACTTCAAGTTGTTATTTCAATTGCATTTAAACTCACATGCTTAGATTAATTTACACGCATCATGACACTGAAGTTGTTATCGTTCTATAGATGCTGATCGCATCAATATGACAACAGACAAAAGATTTGAAATAAAGTGTTTATTGATGTTGTACGGGGGTAAAAATGTATATAAGATTAAAAAATCGATACAAAGTACTCGTTTTTTTTGGTTGAATACAAACAACAATACAAGATAAAGTTATATGAGAGTCCAAATTTATTGAAATAGTTAAATATTTTTAGAGTGTATGAGATTTACAATTGATCCTGGATTGCGTAATATAGACTTCGCTCAAGAAAATTGTTTTCAATACTAGTAGTCTATGAGGATTCCTTATTGACGATTCCACTATGCTGTAAAAATGTTTTAGTGCTGGTAATAATTATAATAACAAGTCACTGGGCTGTGAAATGTCAGAATTGTGTAGTTAGACCATTATGAGTGCTAAGATAAAATGAGAATATGCAGTACGAATGTTACTTTCTTGTCATATATAACAAATCTGCATCATTTCCTATTTTGTTTCCTTATTGTGGTCAATTTGACAGTCCGTACATCATGTACGATAACTGACTTTATCATGGCATTCAATTGAAGTACGATAGACTAATTTATAATTAAATTAGGGTATTTTTAGATTACCATTTTTTGTATATTCTAGTTAACAGCTCACTTATATTCTAGTATTTCTGTTGTTGTGCATTTTGAACCAAAAAATACGGATCTTTATTAAATCAATTCATAGATTGACAACAAAAGATTGGAGATTATTGAGAGAACTAAATTGACAAGTTTGTTTTATTTATTTTATTTTGTTAAAAATTTCATTTTTTATATTTTGTCAAATTTATAAATAAATAAATAACTTACATTATTAAATAAATTATTAATTATTCTTGGAATGGCCAAAAATTAAATAATTTAAAAACGATGTTCAAATTTTGTTCGCATTGTTGACACGTTCATTCAGTCGTCAATTTATCAATTGTTACCAGAAATGGAACTTGATTTTATTTGAAAACTAAACTAAACTTGAGAAGAATTTGTTCCCTGTGAAGTTTGATGATCATTTCTCCTTAATGTTTTGGAATAAATTTTCTGGAAATCTTTCTGAAATATATTAAATTCGTATAAATTAATAATTTAACTTAATAATTTAATAATTAAAATCAGCGCAGAGCAAAATAATAAGTTTTATAATGCCGTCAATTTTTGAACTTTTTTAGACTTTTAGACCTAAAGTAGTCATAATGATCCTGGTAGAGAGTGGCGGAACAAATATCACAAATTGTTTGTGCTATATTTGATACGGAAAATTAAACTTACACGAAAACTTTTGCTCATAAATGAGTACACAATTGGATTGGCAAAACTGCTCGCCATTGCAGTCCAATGACATGCAAAATAAGCCAAAACCAGCAAGTTAAACTCAGTTTCTGTACAAAAGTTGACCAGTGAATAGTCGAGCAGGAATTGATACAACTTGATTGGCAACCAACAGAGGCCAAACAACAGAATTACTGTGAACATCATTTTGATTGTCTATTTGCAAATGGATTTCGAAAAATAAATTATTTGTAAAAATGTTGCACGAATTTTACCTTTGAATTATTATTAACGGGAAAAGAAGGTCGAGGCTTAAATGTGCTTTCCGTCAAAGTACCATTGCTGTTTGAACACGTCACTTGTGATTGTCTAATGTTCTGCTGCTGATCGCTCAGCAATTTTGTCATTATTGTCGAGTAGGTGCAGATAAGAACCAAAAGTGGAAGCAAAAATGTTATGACAAAGTTTGATGATATGAAGAATCGTCGTTTGACTGCGCTGAGGTTATTGCCGTAATTGCAATAGTGGTAGGTCGTATTGTTAAAAGTGAATTCGTTGGTGTACGTGTGCTCTAATGGAATCAAAGCATATGAAGCTCCAAATATCCAGGTAAAGATGAGCATTAGAAAAGTGTTGGACTCTAACCAGTGGTGCAGATTAGAAAATGGATGTAAAATGGCCATATAACTGAGAGGTAACATATAATCATATTTTAGTTTTGTGAAAACCTAACTATTTTCCCACTAACCGTTCAATTCCAATGATGGTCAGCGTGATCGAGGTGACAAAGACACTGAGCAGTTGAACATACGAAGCAGTGGGACAAAGCCAATGTGGAAACATCCAGTATCCTAACATGAAGCTAGTGTAAGTAAAGGGCACTGTAAGCACACTGATAATAATGTCCGATATGGCCAGATTGATCAAATATCGCCGGATGTTTTGTGCAGACTCACTGCCAAACAGTTCAACCACAATCACTATGACATTTCCAAGTAAAGCAGCCAACGATGTCAACGAGTAGAGAAGCACTAATAACAATTTACCGATGATAGATGAAACTTGTTCCATGTTTGTCGGTTGGAAACAGACAACTGTCAATTGATTCGGAGCTGTAAAGTTGCCAACATTGTCGGGAAAAATTTCCACTCCAAAATTGCTCTCGAAAGAACGATTCATTTTCAGTAAATATTTTCCACTTGTCACTTTGTTTGCGTAACATAATGAATTTCACAAATCAACAAACTTTTTTTTATTCTCTCCGATAGAACATTATTGTCCGACCTCTCAATTTCAACTAACGCATCTGATATATTTTTTCTTCTTTGGTTTCTCTACTCTACCGAACTCACAAAAACATCCATTTGTCAGACGCGCCAAAAGATAAAAGGCAGTACCGAAGGCATTATATAGCGAATCAAAGTGCAATATGTTGGGCTTGTTTGCACTACACCCGGAAAGTCCATTTCATTTTATGGTACATTTTATTATTATAACACAACAAATTCTGTTCGATCTAGTTAATTATGAACTTGAATTACATTAAAACTAAATCTGCTTATGGCTCTTGTGAGTTGCAAATCTTTTCATTAAAAGCACTCGGCCATAGCCACTTAACGATAATATTGAGCAGTCTTATTATGGTTCTAATTGAATTACCAATTGGGTAATAAAGTTTGTATGCGTTTGTTTGTAATCTCGTTGTTCGCATTATTGACTTGTTTTCAGCAAAAGGATTATTGCCTTGCATGTCACCATTAAGATAGTACGTCAAATAATTAATTATTAGTATATCAATAAGAATTTATTAAGAATATTCTCAATTATAGTTCAATTTAAAATATCTTGTTGATAAATAAATATTTAAATGAACATGTAAATAATTAAGTTAATCTTATTAATTTTATTAACGTTAGAAAATTAATGTCTAACTCGTTTTACAATGAATAACAATAAACTATGGTCAAGTATGCGAGATTTGCTGGTTGAGTATAAACTAAACGAGTTGTTAAGCTTTCAATGAGATAATATAATGATGATAGTGAATATAGCATCATTTGAATTTTGTTTGTTAACATAAAAAATTTATTTTAACATTGATCTTGAACATTTAGTTATCATTGTCTGTAACAATACATACCTAAACACAATGTTGATTTTTTTAGTTAATAATCATTTACGTACATTGCTGACATTTCGTTCAGAACATATTTTTACTTATATGAGATTTCTGTTAAGAATTTCGAAATATCGTTTGTGCGTGTTTACAACCAAAAATAGAACTAGAAGAATATAATGTTAGTTTATTCAAAACCCATTTAACCCTGCAAATAACTTCTAAGCTTTGAACCGGAATGATGTCAAGCCATTTGAATAAATATACAAAACATAGCAAAACTTTGTTCTAATAGATTGAAAGTGATAGTTAAAATATGCGTTATTCCTACAACTTTAATGTCTGTGATTTTCGATTAATTAATATATGTGAGCTACTTCGCATATATCCAGGTCATATTTATCTGAAATGAGCCAATTTGCCTACTTCAGAATCAAAGAAAATGAAGGGGCCGACAAGATGACAAAAGTAGCAACGTGTTTGAACAAAATATCTTATCACATGTCTCCTTTGCATCTTGAGCCATGAGGGAAATGAGGAATTCATTTTTGGATCAATATTGACAGAAATCAAACAAAAAAATTTTCTCAACAATTTTGGACAGGAAAATGTATTCAATATTGAACACGATGCACGGGACCACTTTGAGGAAACGGAACAAACATTGATCTCTCATCAACGACATCGTCTTCCATGAAAAGGTTCCACTTTGTGAGCCGTATTTGCGAGAACACAAATCCGAACCAAATCTCCCTGAATCACTATTGCACTGTCAAATGTTGCGAATTTCAAATATTCCAATATATTCGAGTAATTGCCTCTTTAAAGTATAAATAAAACAAAGTCATGCATGCATACAATAGTACATTAGTAAATTCAAAATGTATTTATATATCACAAAACAATAGATCAGAACATGTATCAAACAAAATGTGTACAAAAGCATATAAATACGTTGATTTGTGTATGTGGTTTAACAATACGATTGAGTGAGTATGTATGAACATTAGTGATAGAGTATAATGGGGGATTGAAAAAGCAATTCAATAAATATATCAATGAATAATAAATTAGACTACATAAGCTCAGACGAGTCAAGCCAGTTGTCTGCCATGCAGGAGGAGAACAGATTGTTGTTGTCTCTTCAGTTGCTGTTGTCGTTGTGTCCTTGTTGTTGGTGAAAGTGGTCACAGTAGGCGCACGAAGTGTTGAGGGATTGTGCTGAATGGATAGACTTAAACTCGGATTCCATTGCTTGTAGTTCACGCTGCAGTGTAGCCTGTTGTGCGAGAAGTTGGGCCCTCTCGGAGATCAACTGGGTCACGGTCAACTCGAGATTGGATAGTTTGGCCTTCTTACGGTCACGGGTCATTTGGGCTGCAAGGCGGTTCTTGGCTTTCCTAAGATAAATAATAGAGAATAGGTGAATAATAGAAAGGGATTAGTAAAAAATAAAAAACAGAAACAGAGAGAATTAACAGACACAGTAGAAAATTAGTTAATTCAAACAGTAGACAATGTTTATTAAAAACAATTAACAAGTTCATTACTGAATAAAGCTCACAAAGCGGCAATAGCTAATTGTCATGACTATTGTATTTCGTAAACAAAAGTGACTCGTCTAAATATGCAAATTCAAGCACACAAATTCGAATTGCATGAAACGGTAAAAGCAACTATTTCTAAATGGGTATTACAAGGTAAAAATTTCTTACCTGCGAAAAATCTTTTGTTCGACCGTAAGATGATCCAAACGGTTACGCTTACGCCAACCATCACCAATAATCTCGGCAGCAGTGGCAGTAGAAGAGGTAGTGGCACTGCCAGAAGATAATGTTGGGGTGGTACGGTGCGAATTAATAAAGGTACTCGGAGTAGTGGGGGATATGTACAGAGTAGTAGAATCCATCGAAGAGTGACCAGATGAACCCATAGAGCCCATAGAATCATTCATCGAACCACCCATAATACTATTGAACAGTTGAAAAGGCGATTGTCTTGAGACGCCCATAGTACCAGAATTAGTAGTACTCGGAGTGCCAGAAGAAGTAGAATCAGACAAGAAGAAGGAATCCGAATTCGAGTAGACAGTCCCCAGTGGACATTGGGCATTAGGTTTCTGATTGTCTGACAAGTAAGCGCACATCTGTGAATCGACCAAATCGAAATCTTCACACTTGATACTGTCCAAACCGGGATAGGTGGAAATGTCGATGCCGCCGGTCGAAATAGAACTCCAAAAATCCATTATAGGAGTAAATGGGTTTGAAAAGGCAAGGATAAAAAGAGGTGACGATCCTTTTTGGAGTTGATGACGAGGCTGACACTTAAAGATATCGTTAAGACACGTTAGAAGGAGACAAAATGGTGATACACTGGGCGTGATAGGTAGAGGAGGCAATTTCGAAATGAGCTTGATGTCTTACACGCACAGGGGTGACTGGCCGAATTTACATTCGAATCGAACTGAGAAAAGAGGCCGACTAGATCGCACTATGCACCGACATCACCATACGTTCGATTTGGTCAATACAGGAGGCGCACTTGTGGGTTCGTTTTCTCATGCAGTCACATGCGGTGCTGACAGGTGGCGCGTGCCATTTAATTTCTATAGAATAAAGTCTTGAATAAAAATGAACAGAATGTAGTTGTTTTTATATTATTTTACATAAACGGAAACTCTACGTTAATTTATTTCATACAAATTATCGGATTTTATTTTGTGTATTAATCTTAATTTTTTGCAAACAATTTGTTCCATAATAAAAATACAATACTGACAAAATACTATGTAGAAAAAGCACTTTTAGTGTGGTATAGGAAAATCAAATTCTTACAATTATTTTATTTGTGCAAATTGAAATTGATGAGTGACTTAAGATAATTCTGGACGCTAAGCAATGCTTTGTTTTGTTATAAAAGTATTTTTTAATGCGATTTATATCTCGATGCACTACGGAGGATAAACGAACAAATCGTAGTCATTATGAGAAGCCACCCTCAGAGTCCCTCAGAGCGATTCATCCGCTAAGTTACGCTCGTACGCTCTTTAAGTAATAAACGTGACTGGATCACTCAAGTCAAATATAATACTTGTACTTAATCAATTGGTCCCTAATTTAACAGTCCACCGTTTGTAATTAATTGACGAAAGTGTAAGACTATTTTTATGCAAAATTCATAGTCTTATTTTTTTCAAATAAAAAGTAGTTAGCTTGCTACCAAAATCTAATTAGTAACTCGTATTTATGTGGAAACTAAATCAATTTGTATGCAAATACGTATTTTTTAAAATAAAAATTGGCTTGTTGGATCTTGATTAATAAACTAGAAAATAATTCCCAGTTTTGTTGATGTATCCCACAATTTGTAGGCCAAATGTTTCGATTTATTTATTTATGTGATATATTTGTCATCGAATAATCGCAGAATCAGCTATTTTGTGATTCTCGGAAAAGAAACTGTCAGTACGAAAACAATTTGCATTTGACCAATGACAGATATATAAAGCGAGATAAATAATTCGAAACCATTTCTAACAGCACTCAATTTATGTGATATATGACTATTGCATAAAAATGTCTTTATACTTACATCAATTAATTACCAATGATAGATCCTTACATTGAGATGCTGTTCGAGTATCACATTTGACGTAATTTGAGTGTTCCAGTCACGTTTATTTTTGCAAAGAGAACCTGCCTAACATAGAGGAGCGAGTGGCAAAGTAAGGGTAGCTTTTGGCTTTGACTTTGAGGTCTATTAATTTGATTAATAAGATATGCTTGATCATTATGAGAATTATAAATTTAAAGAATTTTAGGCACAAATAAGATTTATTTCAACATCCCAGTTGTATAAGATTTTCCACAATCTTTGCATATCACAAATTCGATTTTGACCACAATTCTAATTTTTCTCAATAAGCAACATACCCATTCATTGATAATACAATTTGTTTGAACATAAACAAAACATTACGCAAATTGTCATCCCGGAAGACGACGTAATTCGCGAACTACGTATCATGTCGTAATGTCGGCAATGTAACGTGTGTATTGTAAAAAAATATTTCTTCATTTGTCAATTAATTTTATAAATTGAAATTTTACAAATACTCAAACTACGTCAAAGAGTTGTAAAATTAAAAGACAATTTCTCTATTTCATCTCGCTCGGCAAACATGCAGTTTGGTCGAATATAAAATGGAAAATCTTTTGCTAAAAATAGACATTCAAACTGATTCTATTTTGATTGACTTACTTAAATTACAAATCTTGAAAAACTCTCCGATTTTCAAAATATGAACTCCTCCAATTTTTGGATGATTCTTCTTATTATTTGTTTGATTACTGTTCGCTTTATTGAAGGTATTTTTTATTAATGTTTTTCATATAAATTTAATATTAACATTTGTTTTTAATTAAAAGGTGCAATTGAGACTTCAACTTTGTCTCAAAATCTAAACGATCATCTTAGAGGCAGAACTATGCTTAAACGGAGTGTTGGACAAATTCTTTTTGGTTTAAAGTTATAAAACATTATTTACGCGGATTATGCCATAAATCTACCTCAAATTGATTATCCAAAGTCCGAAAATACAATCTTTCGAATTATTTTTGGCAAAATCGACATGTATTATGATACTGTATTTAATGTTTTCTTAAACATTTCAACCAAATATTTAAATAAAGCATTCATTTCCTTTATCAAAGTCATTTAATTTGAGTTTAAACAAAGTATGCATTTTTAGTAGAGCGAACATAATCAAGGAGCGATCCAGTGCGAGATGTGAGTGATGCTTTGGAATTGAATCAGACTTTTGCTTCTATCCTTCCTAATACTGTGCATTAGAATAGACAACAGAACGATTATTTGAGTACAATTATATTGCGTTAGCTGCATATATTTTGCAAGCACAAGTAAAGCTGCAAATTGTCGATAATTCGATGTGTTTATTTGCATTGAACATTGTGCAAATAAATATACAAAGAAATTCTTATCGTTGTCTCTAATCTATTGGACATAAGCCGCTTACGATAAAAGGAAACATGGAAACACCAAAATCTGGAGATATAAACAACTGACAAGAGATAGGCACTATCTGGCAATATTCTCAATTTATTTTGCTTATTTGCATAATGTTAAGCCATTGGTTTTCCTTATTGATTCTTTGGATGTTTTTTTCTTGTCCAGTTGTCGCTTCTTGATTAAGTTGAGCTTATTTTCTAAAATAAAATCAATTTACTTTTTTAATTCTCTGAATTATTTTTATAATAGTAATGTTTTTTAGATAATTTAATCGCCAAATATTTCTATGATTATCTGTTAGGAGTGTCGGTTTATTGTCATCGTGATAAATCGATCTCTGTGTATTTTGTTCAAAAAAATTAAATTTCAATTAATTGATACAAACGGGTATGATTTGTAAACCGTTAAGTTGATAAATTTACTCATCCGAATCAATTCTACAATCATTAATAATCTTCTTTAATCAATGTTAATCATTATGAACAAATTGACAGAATCGGATAGAGTGGAACTAGATAATGAAAGATGTTTTTAATTCTGTAAAAAACGAAAGAAAAGATTTTGGATTATCATAACAGTTATGAATTCATAGAATACATTTCAAACATAAACAAAGCATTACGCAGTTCCTCATCCCGGAAGACTATGTAATTGACAAACTACTTACTCTGTCGTAATAAAATAGTGTCAACGAGAGTATTGTTTTGTAGATGATATTTCTTCATTTGTCGATGAATTTTATGAATTAAAATTTTACAAACACTCATACGACGTCATAGAGTCGTAAGTTAATATAATTTCATCTATTTCATCTCTACAGGCAAACACATTGTTTATGCAATACTAATAGAGTAATTTACAATTGTGGTCATATATAAAGTGAAAAAGGTTTCTAAAAATAGACATTCAAACTTTGATTCAAAAGTGATTGACATTTTAAAACACAAATCATTATAACTCTCATAATTTGAAAGATTTGATTTAATATGAACTCGACCAATTACTTGATGATTTTTCTTATTATTAGTTTGGCTGTTATATGCTTTATTGAAGGTATTGTTATTAATGAATAATTTCTAAATTTATAATTAACATTTTTTTTTATTAGCAGGAGCAATTGAGACTTCGACTTCTTCACAAAATCTAAACCATCATCTTAGGGGTAGAACGATGCTTAAAAGAAGTGTTGGACAAATTTTATTTGGCTTGAAAATATAAAGCAGTTGAAGCATTATTTGCACAACTAGTGTCATAAATCATATATCAACTTAATATTTGCGCTACAAAGTTTGCTATTCTAGTCTTTAAAGTAATTTGTCATACATATAATCGACATGCATTATTACAAAACTTTACTTATTATTTGCTTAAATCATTCCGCAAAATATTTAAATAAAGCTTTAATTTATTTTGTCAAACATAGATTGTATTTTTTGTGTTACAAATATAATTTCAGTTTTGCTGCTCCATTTCATAAAATACTCAATAAACAAGATCATTTCAATAAACAGTTTTAATATTTTTTGTTTAGTTTCCGACAATAGTGCCGCAAAGTATGTCGGACAATTCCAGAATGTCTAAATTTGGAATTTCCCAAAATAATTAATTTTAGATTACATATTTTCTTAATTATCAAAAACAACAGGGACTCCCATTTCGCATCTCTTTTACCTTACGGACAAAACGGTGCTTAAACACTTTAATTAGTTGCTATAAATGAAAAAATTATATGGATAAAAAAAATCAAAACATGCATCTACAATTACATTATTCTCAGATTCTTTATTAAAAAGATATATGCTTACAAAGATAAATTTAGATTTTATTTTTGGAAACAATTCTTCGGAATTACCTCTCTAGCTAAAAACAATGAATTACATTGCTTGATTGGCAGTTATTGCGGAACGCAAAGTTGTGTGTTTGGATCGAGTACAGTGCCTGCAATGCAAACACAATTGTTGTCACAATTGCACTCAACATACGAACCAAATTGTGCACAGTCACTGTCTGCATAACACTGCAATGCATCACAGTTGACATCGTTGAACACACTAGGCACAAAGTCAAACTTGCATCGACACTCATTGACAGCTTTGCTGACTGAAGCACAGAATGCATTTGTGCCACAACCAGAACTGTTCACACAAATATCTCCAATTGTATGCTTAGTGGAAACACAGGTTTGAGTGATTGAATCAAACTGGAATGAAGCATGGCAGGTACATACTCCGGAAGCGCATTTTGTTCCGGTGCCAAAGTGAGTCGCGCATTGGGTTTGAGAGAAACATTGCAGTGGCTGGCAATTTGTTCCGTCTGAGTTGATGTCCCCAAAGTTGCACTGACAAGTACGCCACTGTTGGGCATTGCAAAATGCATCAAAACCACATTGTGAATTTGAACTGCACGGTGAGTTGAGTGGTGTCTTGTCCAATGCATTCAAGCAATTTATTGACAAAACAAAAATGATTACTTTTAAGAATTTTGGCATTTTATGAATTGAATTAAATTTTATTATTAATGCTATTTTATTGATCATTTACATCGTACATATGCAACAAAAAGAAGCACTTTAAATGCTTAATCAATCAAATGATTATTAAATCAAATGACAATTTAAAGATTTCAAGTGTTTGTATCCTTTGAGTGTGCGATATGCATTAAAGATTAAGTTCAAAATCCACAAAGCCACCATCAGCTTTCTGCCATTCAGTGAGCACTGGTTTAAATCTCCAAACATTTGGTTGTTCCAAATGAAATACATTTGTATACTTTTTCGTATCCACTTTAGTCCAATCGAAAAATGCTTCCTGTTGATCTGTTGGACCACTGACAGCGATCATCTCCAAATTGTTGACCAACTTTGATGACGTCAACTTTGCATCAATTGCGCCAAGTAGATTCTGTTTAAGACCATTGATTGGATACTTTCCATTTGGATCATTTAGATCGCCACGAGCAGAGATTGCAAGCACTCCATTTTGTGTAGGTGTACAGTTGGCACATCTCGACAGAGGATCATTGGCGAAATCGTTGTATCTCATCAAGTGGTATAATGTGGTAAGATTGTGCACTTTAAAGTGATCTCGTTTAAAAATTTGTGCGCGTGCCGTCTTCTCATACGAGTAATAGTCACCATATTTGTGGTACTTATCTTCATAGCCACTTTGATGGTACACTTGCTTGAAATAAGGCACATTGTAACTTGCCCAGTAGGTGTGGTTGCGTAAGTGTTCGGTTTTATCTTCGTATCGAATGTAATGAGGCAATTGTTCAAGAATTGTGAGAAATCCATTATGCAGCGTTGTACCGTTAAGTTTATTGTAGTCCAAAATCATGAATTGATTGTTGTATGTGCCACTGTTGTGTTGGGAAAACAACTGAGCCCATTCACTGCCACTGTGAGCAAGTCTATTAGCCACAGTGTTTCGGATGAATTCGAAAATCATTGTCCGGGCACCCAAACGATTCCACTGTTGATCATCGTAATTTGCAATTGATGTTTCTTGTACCACTAACCGAGTTGAGGTTATGTAAAAATCATCAAGTGATATAACCAGTCCAGGATATGAAGACATTGAGACTGATTTCGCTTTGCTAGTTTGATAATTCAATGAGTACTTTTTCAGAATTCGCAACATGGCCGAATAAGTTATCCAAGTGTTGTGTGCAACTAGCACATCACCTGAATCGGGGATCAATTTCACTAAAGCCGAACAGTGGTCAGACTGATCCTTTCGAGCATTTGTAGTAACATTGATAATGTTAATCAAATCATCAATCTCTGCAATCAAATTCAACAGTATCGATCCACATGGATCAAGATTTAAATGAGGGGTTTTTGTGTTTGATTTGCCTTTTGAAGCCAAGTATCCATCATCCAAACCGGCCAGTTGATATAGAACGAGTGCAACTTGCTTCCAATAGATGTCACTACTGTGCACATTATGGTGCAAAATATTACCAATGGTATAGTTTAGATTGTCCTCAATAAAATGCGACACATTCTGACAACTTGTCCCATTTCGATCACCATGGCTACCAATGTCCATGTTCTTTCGAAAGCTATCAATCAATTGAGCGGTGAGATAGCCCTCGAGGTAACCGGCGTAATATGCTTGAACATTATCAGGGTGGTGAGTGTTGGTTTCGAGATCCAATTCTGCCCAACCTGTTTGATTGATTCGATTCGTGTAACGTACTTGAGCAACTATTGACGAATTTTCAAAAGACAAAGTGTGTGATGAGTGTCCTTCGACATGACCAGAAGTGTCAATGCTGTAGTAAACGTTGACTGCAGAAGAACACAAATTCGGAATTAAAATAAACGAAAACGCAAACAGAAGCAACATTTTTATACATTAAAAGAATGAAGTCTTAATCAATTATAATTAGTAGTGTAAGTAAATCATAAGATCAATAATTAATGGAAATTTTTTAATCGCAAATAGAGATAGTCTACATATTATAATTGCTTAGCAACTTGTGTTGTAATTTACAACTTGTAAATGAACTCACTATAGTGATTATAATTGCATTCAAGATATTTTAAATAGTTTGGTAGTTAATTGCTTATTTAGTTGTACTTGTTTGACTTATGATCATTGTGAGTCATTGGTAATTGCTAACTTTAAAGGCATTAAATCAACGAGATTAGCGTTAAAAAGGTACAATTTGAAGACATTTAAACGAAACGAAACTTGAAAAGCTTCAAGTATTGATCGTCCGACCGTTTCTTGTCGTTGGAATTATCATTTTATTTACTTTTTTCGCAGCACTCCTTTCAAAGCTGCATTCAAATTAAATGGGTTTGTACGGACAAACTTGTTTGGATCACGGCGGGACTTGACTTTCCTTTGTTTCATTTCCTTCAAAGTGCGAGGCAATTTAAAATGTATTGATCGTACATGTCGTATCGCATTTTGTCGCAAGTTGAAAGCATAGCCACACTTTTTCCAAGTGCATTCGTATGGCTTCAAGTTAGTGTGAAACAGTTGGTGTTCTGTCAATATTTTCTTGTATGACGACTTAAAGAAACATTCACCAAAAGTGCATTTAAAAGTTTTCCTTTTGTGTTCCTTTTGAAAGTGATTGTGCACTTGCCTCTGGAATGGATACTCTTTTGGACAAATACTACACAGAAAGCGACCTTTCAGATGGCATGCAGACAAATGGCTGTAAAGATGATTTCGATGCAAAGTGATATACTTGCACTTGGCTGAAGTACAGGTCCATTTGGTTGTGTTGTCATGAAGTTTGTAGTGCTTCTTTAATAATACACTAAATAATTAAATAATTAATTATATAAAATTATACTAAATGCACGCGAACCTTTTATCAAATCGTTGTTTGCACCCAAAAGCATGACAGATGAATGATGATTTTGGATGAACTTTGAGCAAATGTTCTTTCAACTTGCACTTGTTGTCAATCAATTGGGAACATTCGCGACAGTAAATGCCAATTGTTTTGAATTGGTTCTTTCCAGAACAAATCATCAAACTTTCATCCTCTCCATTTTGCTCTTCTTCTTTGTCCTCTTCATTATTATTTTTCACTTTTTTCAAATGCACTATTTTCTTTCGTTTTTGAGATTTAGTCTTTGTATTCTTTCGAGGAACAATCATCAAACCAGAGTAATTCATCTCCTGTTGAGTGAGAGATTTCGTATTAATGTGACGAGATGATCTACGAAGTTTGTCAACACTCGTTGATGGAATTGAAATCGAACCATTCAATAACACATTCTCACTTGGCTCTTGATCATTAGTTGTGCCCTTCGTCGCAACATTAATTGGAACTAATGGTTCCTGATTATTCAAGTCACTTTCATACTTCTGCCAACTTTCATCAGTTTCAGTTTCGTCTCCTTCGCCCAGCTCAATGTTGATTGGACGAATTGAGTTGATGGAACCAACTTGAACAACACCTGTATCGTTCATTTGGTTTGCTGCATTATTCAAACTGTTGGACGGCACTTCCAATGATGTATTTAGATGTCTTAATTGGATATCATCATTCGAATCGTTTCCTTCTTCAGAATACAGCCAATTAACATCACTGTCGCAACTGTAGTCTTCGTCATCAATTTCATCAATATCTTGGTTGTTTAATTGTTGTTGACTGTCAATATAAAATTGATCATCACCATCATCATTATCAGATTGATGCTCATTATTAGTAACTTGGTTAATGTTTGAAAGAAAATTGTCACTTTTATTAACATTCGAATGTATGTCATCAACGTCTTCATCCAATTGCAATTGTTGTTTTTCTCGTGAAGCATTAATCAGAAGAATTTTGTTGTCGGAACTGTTAGCTTCAAGGAAATAGTTCTGATCAGTGTTGATTTCATTATCAGACCGATTCATCGAAACATCACATTTGCCAGACGAAAATCGATTCAGTATTGGTGGTTGGGCAATTGCACTGACATAAGAGGCAACTTGGGTGAGCTTTTCCGAGTCATAGCCAATGAGATAATCATCGACATCAGCATTTGAAGATAACGGAAACGACAATTGAATACCTTTATTAAGTCGGTTTTGGTTTTGGTTTTGAAACATCATCATGTTTCGAAATATGTTCATGGAATCTAACTCAAATCTTGTAAATGTGTTGACTCGTTCAGAGATTGTTTTCCTTCGTTGGTCAAATTGATTTACGATATTTAGCATCGTAATCTCCGACGGCTGTTCTTCGTTTTGTGGACAATTCGACGACATTTTCGGTTGGTGGTACGGTTGTTTACGGCTGGTAACGCGAAATAATTATTTACATTAACAGGACATAAACACACAGAGTCACAATGCAACGTATACTAAAATTAAAGCCAAGGCTGCACCAAGCAAGCAATATATTTATCTTACGAACTCGCATGCTCACAAATTTGAAATGGCTGTCTGTGGAAAAGTCCAATAAAGCAAATAGTGTGACTTTCTATATCTAATTCTTATTTGTGGCACTCATTTTACATTTACTTTAAATTCAATAGAAGACTAGAGTCCAAATTAAAAATCTATATAGCAATCGGTCGAGTTTTCTCTCAATTTGAATCAATATCCATGAAGTATTCAATCTATTCGATTAATTTGTTGTATAGTCAATGAAGTTGGACTGCATGCAGGTTGGTTCATTTCCACGTGTAAGTAATAAATAATATATATTATTTGAAGTTACCGCTCAAGTTTGTCAATTTGCTCTTCGTTATTAATGGCACACGAAAAACCTCGTGATCCAGTTAATGACTATATTTTGAAATTAGCGTCAATCAAGCACACGGTAGCCGTACTTCGTACTACTTTGTAAGATATTGAGTGTAAAATCAATTTATTGATCAAAATATTTATTATTTGTAAGATCTCGAATGACATTTTCACCTGCCCTTCATGTACCTCGTGAAGATTGGCTGGATTGCCTAAACAGGACAATTGTGGTGGGCAAATAGAAAATTTCAAAACAATTTAAAAATCGATTTCATATAACAATAATTTGGGCCTTTGGTAACACGCTTAGATTGGACAACTAAGTCTGGTGACTACATTCTTCTAATGGTAATCTAGATAAAAGACAAAACGATCTAACTGGTACTTATATCCCAAAAAATGATAAACAATTATTCTACGTGTTAACATATGAATTATATTGAGTTTTTGTGCAACTCACGATTGGTTCGACATACTCAGCTTGGACTTTTTCTTTTTCTTCATCTTCTTTTACTTTTGTATCGTCATGCAAATCCAGATATTCATGCGAGTTTTCACTAGCACCATCACCATATCTTGGTATATCGTAATAGTCGCAGTCCATTTGAGGTTCACTTTCGAGTCTATTTTTGATTGATCTGAACATTATTACCAGGAAAGTAGAGAGAAATATTATGAAAAATAATACAACCAATATTACAATTACAAGAATAGTGTCTGAAAGTAGAAATTATTGTAAAATTGATTTTTTTTGAAAAAGCTTAGTAAAGCTCACTTAAACTGTTTTGTTTTGGAGGGGCTTCAGACAAGGTTGCCGGCAACGATTCGGCCAAGGTAGTATTGCACACATCATTTAGAATGAATTGTTCATTTGATTTTTTTGATGTTTCACATTCTTTGGTGTTGAGACTTGCACTGGTGACATTTTTATACACTCGAACATAATCGACAATCAGCGCAGGACATTCCCAGTGTAGATCGGCAAAGTGCTCGGGAAGTGGATTTGGATCTGTGGACGTTTTCACTCCAACGGACACAACAAGAAATATTCGCTGCTTTTGTAAAAGGACGTCTGATTCTGTGAATAATTTAAAATACATTTAAATATAATTGTTTAAATCTTATTACCATTAAACCGAATAGTCTCAGAGTAAAAGTCATCATAGAAGAAGGTAATCTCCTTTGCACTCCACTCAACTCCATAAAGATGAAAATCGTGCAAACTTCCACTTGTCTTAATTTTGGAATTTTTGTAATAATGTGACACTGATTCATTGAAAAATATCACACCCTGTGTGGGCTTTTGGTTCATCAAATAGCAATTGACAAATATTACTTGATTCATATTGTTGGATTGTTCTTGGTCATTGTTCAAACTAATGCAGGCACGGATTTCCTCTCCAATTGGCTGAGTTGCACGAATCTCGTAACGACCTTCAGTAAAATAACGAATTGTGTTGATTGAAGCTGCAGTGTAATTCACGGCTAAATATGCCTCTCGTTTGGCCATTAAAATCAAATAACCATTAGTACTTTCAAACCGAACATTTTCTCCTCGGTTGCAGTTTTCAATTCCATATTGAGCTGCACACAAAATTTAGTTATTTCGTTATATAAATCGAATTAATTTACTTTTACAAGCTTTCGTCTCGTGTTCCACATTCCACACGGTCTGAAATTGTTCAACATTCACAAACTGATCTTCCCAAACCAATTCCCAAATTGCATTTCGACCCTTTGCCTGAACATAGCACGATTTGAAGATTTGGTTTCCATTTTCAGTAATGTTTTCTAAATTGTGTCCTTTGACAAAGAAATTGTTTTCAAATATTAATATTGCTGAATAATAAAAATAAACAAATGTAAATATTATTGACATTTTAAATAAAAAAATTGTTTTTAATGTGAGGGTTCAATAAATCAGACTTAACCCGACGTCCATCGTGATTACAACTTTAACTAAATAATAATTTATCATAAAAATTAAACAGAATTCAATGTTTGACTTTTGAAGGAAATTGATAATGCGTTTCCGTTTTAGAAATGTCATTTTGGACTGACATTTTAGATAAGACAAAAAATGACTTTAACCTTTTTTAGCCACGGAAGGAAGAATCCTTTCGGAAAACGTCAATTTGTCTATGCATTAATATATGACAGCAACGTAGGAATGGAGTAGCAGTGAACACATTTAAACTTTATATTTTTCAAAAGTATTTATTTCATTACAGTTGACACTTGTAAATCACAAGTAATTAAACATAATTGCAAATATATTTTGTATTTATGTGGTGTATGATTTTACAAACTGATGACTTCTTTATCATTGTGTCTACTTTCTATGTTTTGGTATTTTTATATAATATTTAAATCTCATTATGGACAAGTTGAGTTACATGTCAAATATGATTAATCAATTTGTAGAAATACATCAGTAATTCTGTGTATGAGAGAATAAACTGCAATAAAATAGTAAAACAAATTTTATTTGTAAAATAATGTTTTAATATTACCTTTGAGAATGATCCAAGCGAAATCAGTCCATAGCCTGCATAGCTGAAGCCATACTTCTTTTTGCAATTAAACTTTTCCGCGTACAGTGCCAATAAGATTTGGTCTTTTACTGGTACACTTTTTCGACTTCCTCTCCTCGACTGGTAGGCACACAGTCGTGTCAACCGCTTACGGCAGCCATGAATACGACTGCAATAGAGAGCTTCATAGAGCTGAAAGCCAAACACAATGACCCATTTGTAGAGAATAAGATTGACAAGGCTGACAATTGTAATTTGGGACAGTTGACCGGGCACTGTTGCTATCAGAATGATTGATGGCAAATTGGCCAGTCCGAAGGGTGGTTAGCAAAATTGTTGTCTTCACAGTCAGCAGAATGAGTGGTCGGCTTGTGATGGAGAGGTCCCATTTGGCCAATTCGCCTCTTTCTCGATGTATGAAGAAGAAGCCATGACTCGAAAAAGTATTCTACATATTTGTGCAATTTGAATAGCAACAAATATTGATAGAACAGTCGTTTGACAATTCGATAAATCGGGCGGACGTGTTTGAGCATTGCAATTCTCGGATAGAATGAGAATAAATCTAAAGAATTTTAAAATAAAATATAATTTTTGATAATTAAAATTATTAATTAAATTATATGTTTCCAGAAATAACTATTGGATTTGACAATCTCATTATTTTCTATAGAAAATTGTTTCGGAAAGTTCTAGATTTGCTTGCCAATCTCTTGTTTTTAGAATTTAATTGCATTTTTAATTGCAAATTTATTATTATTTATTTGTATTGGGTAAGAAGTCTTAAATTAAAAAGTCTTGTCAATATAATTTAATTAGTTCTAATTATCTATTTTAATTTATACAACTACTTTTAATTTTAATTAGCATAACTAAATTTAAATTCTCAAATTAAATAAATAGTTCGAGTTTACTTAACAAATTAACTGGTAGAAAAAAGTCTTTTTAGATGTTTACATAAAACGGAAATATTTTATTCGAATTCCAAACAAACAAACAGACAAGTGTTCAATGTTAGTTTTGAATTTTGACAACAACTTTGCCCATATTCTTACCCGACATCAGCCAGTCTATGGCACGATGCACTTGGTCCAAGCCAACGAAAATGCCACCAGGTGTACGTATGCCAGTATCAACTTTTGGTTTGATTGAGCCATCTTGCACTGCAGCAATAATCTTGTCATAATACTCAGGTATCAGGTGCTCAAGATTGTCAAGCTTAAATCCACAGATTGATTGGGATTTAATAATGAGATGCAGATTAAGGTCCGCGGGCTGACCGGTGGAAAGATTCTCTTCAATTCTGCCTACCACAATCATTCGTCCGTTCACTGCCAGATTATTAAACAGTGTTTGGTACGTTTGTCCGCCAACAACTTCCCAAACAATGTCAACTCCATCCTATTATAAAAAGACTAAAGAAATGTATTTAAGCATTATTACTCGTATTACCGGAAAGTGATCTTTGAGCGTTTGGTCCAAATTTTCAGTACGATAGTTGATCACCCGATCTACTTGAAGTTGCTGTAGATATTTAACTTTATCTTCATTAGATGCCAGTCCAATCACATAGGCGCCTTTCTGCTTGGCCCACTGGACCGCAATGTGTCCAGTTCCCCCAGAAGCGCCAGTAATCAAGATTTTTTTCCCTTTCAGAGCTGGTGCATAAGTGTCCAATGATACGACAGCGGTCAGTGCGTTGACACCACAAACAAGATATTTTGGATTCAATTCGGGAATTCGATACACAGTCTTGGTGGTATGCAACTACATTAGAAACAATATTATTATATTCAATTGCATTGGATATGACAAGATAAACCACACCGAATACTCTGAATATCCTGAAAAATTGTTCCAATCCACCACCAGCACAGGTTGCCCAATTGGGTACTTTTCTTTTGGAATAGAAGAGCCAATGGCGTCGATAGTTCCAATAGCCTGTTTTGAAATTACATAAATCATGATTACATAACAAAATTCAACAGGAAAACATTCTTACCTCAATGCCTAAATTAAATGGAAAAGTATCTCTAGGAAACATTGTACCGGAAGCAATGATTCCATCTCCAAAATTGAGTCCGGCATACAATTGTCGTACACGGATCTGGTCAGAGGCAGGTTCAGTCAACGGAACGTTCACCACCTTGACAGCTTTCTGATAGTCTTTTGAATGACAAAACACTTGCAGTTGTTTGAAAGACATTTTGTTCAATTTGGTTGATAGAGACTTGTTTCATAAATTAAATTATGTTATGTTCACCTGCTTTGTAGTCCTTATATACTCGTATGCACGAGATTATTGTATGAAATCTTAGTACAAAACAATTACATTTGTGATTAGTTTAATATAATATAATAATGCAAATATATGACTGTATAGTTTTGTGCATATTTATTACAATGCAAAGTGTATATTATATCTCAACATTAAACGAATTTTATGTGTAACCAGGTTGCACTTTTAATTTTTCTAAAGTTTCAATTAGTTACATGTATTATTAGTTCATTGCAAAAATGAAACAATTGCTTGCGCTTGCTTCTATTCTCTAATTTACATTTGGTTATTGGAATTTTACTTTACCGCCACTTTACTGAAACACTGACAAATTTACTGAAATGCAACGTACTATTTGGAAAAATATTTGTAATTTTTTTACTTGGAAACTGTCCGAGCAATATTCGTATGATCCTGTGGACTTTTCAGGGTGATGTCAATGGCCACGAAAAGTTTTTCATGATTATTCTCGTTTTTGGTCAATTTATTGGTATATTTATAACTCATTTTGTCATGACCATTTATAGCAGCAAAATTCATGAGCCCAGTAAAATGCTCATTCATCATGCTATGCAGTGTCATCACAAAGTTGGTGATCTACGAACCAAAATACGCTTTACAAACTGTATTCAAGTCGTACATGTGAAGAATCGCTACGGTTTGACTTATCACAAGTTTGATTTGGTAACTCTTAAAACTTTTGCAAAGGTATCCTTTTTTGGAAATTAAAACTTTATTCAAATTGATTTGTCATTTGTCTCGTATTGGTTTATTATTCAGTTTACGTTGTGGTATGGCAAATTTATAATGATCACTTACAAGTTGCATCTTAACTAGAATCTCCACATTATAGCCTCTATCTTATAGAGTCTATCACTAACTTTTTCCCTGCTTTGCTCGTTCGTTTTGGGGTTGTTTTTAAATTAAGAATGTTTTGAATGTGTCTTGAAATCAACGAATCTGTCCGCAGCAAGCACTGAACTATCGATTAATATTCAAAAGATTGTAAACTTCAAAGTTTTCAGACTAGATTTATATGTAATATTTTTTATCTTAAATAAAATCTTGCATGAATCTTGATGAGTTTTTGAAGCTTCTTTTCAATGCTCAGTTAGTATTATTCAGCTAAAGTTAACAGTGGGAATCACGTATGCACCGAGCGATTGAATTTCAAATGAGGCAGTCTGTCCTTGTAATTTGTTATGACTGGGATCCTCTCACTGACAGAGTTAGTACGAACTATTTTAAGTGGAACTGATAGCATTTGTCCTTGTGTTTTGTCCAACTTATTTTAAACTTGGACATTTTAACGAAATAATTATCTTTATCATCAATCTCTTCTCACTAAGGGGAGTGCATAGGCACTAACATTATTTAAGAATGTCATTTTGTTCAAGTATTCTGTATGGTTCTTTGTGCATAGCATGTGTAAAGAAAAAGTGAGAGTTGTCTTTTTTTCCTGCGCCGGTCAGTCTCTGTTTGTGTTTTGTGACAGAAAGATCTATTGCTTGTTTTCGGTCTGAATATTAAACTATTTGTTTGCTGAATCTCTTTGTGATCGACCATATTTGTGACTTTAGCCTCAGCTTTAGCATCTCTGACAATGTGTGCCAACGTGCCACAAGAAACAAGAGCAATGCTGTGGGAATTGTTTGAAGAGGAGAAGGTGGACACGAGGAGGTGGTTACGAGTTGCAATGGATGCGCTTGTGGATCCACTAGTCAATTCAATATTCCGCCGACTCGAAACCAAATTGAGGAATGGAACGATAGAACAAAGTCAATCCGGTTTTGATCGAGCACTGGCGATGAAATCATTTACCCAATCAACTAATGTCCAAGGGCATCAATCAGTAAATTTAAATCTCCAACCGCCAACTTCAAATACTTACAGCTCATCTCTCAATCCTATATCATTTCATCTCAACCCCCAGAATGCTTCTATTCAGAATACATTACCTACTAAACTAAGAACAAAGATCGATTCTCGTCCAATACCAATCAAACAGGAGACTGAAAACTTGGCCAATTTGGATGAAGAGGAATGTGACTGTGAGGATTGTGTCAATGGTGGAATTAATGGAATCATTCACGAAGATGACAATGATAGCGTTGGCTGGTTTGAAGATGACATTGAAATTGAAGAATCATCTCGCCCTGTAAAGAAACCACGGCTGGACACCACTCAACCAAATATTGCCCAATCAGAGGTCAATCAACAATTTCCGCGACGACCAACAGAGCCGAAACAAGTGAACAATCAGAACAAGCAAATCATCACTCTCAATCTTCAATGTGTTCTGTCAGATTGTTTGGAAACATTTTCCGAAGATGATGTGGACAAGCAACTGAATGACCATTTGTGGCATAAACATTCCATCCTTTCATTTCGATGTTTAGTTAAGAATTGTGGTCAATCATTTGTAAACAAGTGAGTCTGTTTATCTAATAAAACAAAAAGTAACAATTTATTTGTTTTAGTCGTATTCTTCGTAATCACATCAACATAGCTCATGGGCATACCAACCAGTGGAACTGTGGCCAATGTCGTGGACATTTTACAAAATATTCACTATTATCTGTTCACAATACTGAATTTCATCAGCCCGGCCTTTTTCAGTGTTCTTTTCCCGAATGTACATTCACGAGAGAGTACAGAATGTACGTCTACGATCATTACGCACATCAACACAAACAGATGGAGGACTGTCAACATTCAGGTTGCAACTATAGAACATGGATTTCAGGTAATATGAAGAAACACCAACGAGTCCATGCTGGCATCAAACCGTATCGATGCAAATGGCCTAATTGTAATTATGCTGCAACACAAAAAGTTAATGTTATTTATCATGTTCGTGGAAAGCACCCTCTAGGTTCAGTTCCGAATGGAGCACAACTCCTTGATCCTAAAGACTTTGTTGAGGTGATTCACGAGTTGTTATAATCATGTTGACATTGTTTCGTTCATGTTTGAATTTTTGTTGTCAATAAACAATGAATTAAACTTTAATTTTCCAATTTTTCTATATAAGAAATTCTACAAATGTGTTGCTGTATCTTAACCCATGATTGTGCAATTTGGAAGCCCCCCAATTGAGTTCTTATTAGTTTGTACCACAAACATGTTTTTATGCGTAGCTTATGCGAAAATCAATATTGATTGAAACAACCTTGAATCAATCAATCAAATTGATAAGGATGCAATCTCAGGCAATTGAAACATTTGTACATCTATTGCTTCAATACGAATGATCCATATATGTTTGTCAATATCTAATCGGACTCAATTGACCTTGACACTTGCAATAATCTTCAAATTGAGCATTCAACGTGACAACCTGTGACCAAGTGTGGTTATTGACAGTATAACATGAACAACATTGTGCAGAAAGTTTAACAAAGTGTGCATTTTGAATGTATTTGCAAAATTGCTTTGAATTGAATTCACAAAATTGTTATGTCTACTACTACTAAGCTAAAGGTTTGTCTTGCAAAATAATATGCAACATTATTTTAAATTTGTTTCGCAGAACTTTTATCACTCGAACAGAATCTCTCTGTTGACCATCTTGGGTGTGATCACAGGCTTGTTTTGTGGTCAACTGGTCAAGTGGTTAATATGGCCCAATGGTCAACCAGTGGATCCATATCTGTTGCGTTATGTCAGTCTGCCCGGAATGATTTACATTCGAGCCTTCCTTCTGCTGATTGTGCCTTTGTTGTTTTCATCTTTATCGATGTGTAAATCTACAATTTTGATAAAAATGGATAAGACTTTACTTATTATCATTTGGTAGGTTCGCTGCTTGGTGAAAATGAATCCGACAAGGCTGAAGTTGATTTGAAAAAGATTGACACCAAAAAATTACTTGTGACAACATTGATTTTCTTTGTTTGCTTCTCTACTTTTGTATCAGCAATGGGAATTAGTTTGATGACAATAATTCGACCCGGGAGTATTGCCTCAATTGGTATTCGATCTGAACAAACTCACTCGAACCAATCAGATCTGCTGATTAGCTTAGTCAAATACAGAATTGAACAGACCAATTCTAAATCGGATTCAATTTTGAATATACTTTTGTGAGTTTAAATTATACTAAACGAATTTACTATATTTCGTAAACTTTAATATGCAGGAACATTTTCCCTGAAAACATTATTTCTTTAATGTTTTCGACATCATTCATCCAAACTCAAACTGTATGGCCATCGAATCTCACCAAAATCGTCGAACCAAATTTTATGCCCGAATTGAAGCAACAAACTGTTTTTAGTTACAAGCCAAACATGATTGGCATCTGTGTGGTTGGTTTTCTGCTTGGATTGCTACTTAAGAAACTAGGCCCTGCAAAAACAGAAATCATAAGAGAATTTCTGAGGGAAATTGACAGTTTGGTAAACGAGTCTTTTAGATTTTTGCTCCGCTTCATGCCCTGGGGTATGTTTTGTTGGATGTTCTCGGAATCACTCAAAATGCACTCAATCGCCAGTGTGGCAGTTCAATTGGTCTACTTTTACTGTGTCGTATTTATGGCATTTGTCATTGTTCTGTTTATCTTCTATCCAGTCGTGTATTTTGCCATAACCAGAGAGAATCCCTTTCGGCTGTACCAACACATTGTTCCGGCAATTTTGGTGGCAATCGCGAGTTCCTCAAGTGCCATCACCTTGCCCATGACTATACAGTGCATGGAAGGCAAAGGCCAACTATCGAAGGCTGTTGTGCAAACTGTTCTTCCACTGGGAATGACCATTCACATGAACGGCGTTGCCATGTACTATCCAATGGTGGCTCTGTTTGTGGCACAAATCAAACAAATTCAAATCGATCCAGGGATGCTTGCAATTTTGTGGTAAGACGCAACTGTTCCAATGAAAGTAATATTAATGCTATTTATTTTTAAAATATGAAATGAAGCCTATTTTCTTTGCTTATGTCAATGGGCCTTCCAGGTGCACCAGCGGGTGGTATAACACTAATAAACCACATTGCCTTTGCATCAATCATTGGCATCGACAATCCTCAAGATGTTCTCGCTTTCATTATGTCATTCGAATGGATTTGGTAATAATTTATGATCAATTAACCAATATTAATACTTATATTCTTTCGCTCAAGGGAGAGAATCAGAACAGCAACCAACATCATTGGCGACTGTTTCGTGTCAAAATGTGTGGAAAAATTTGTCATAAATGTCCAAGTTGACAAAGAACCAAAAAGATAAAAGCTTGAGTTGTCTCAATCGATTCGGTTAATTGCTTTCACTCAATCAAATGGAATAAATTAAAATTTATTTTTTACAGAAAACAAATATATGATTGAGTTTCAACTAAATTAGTGTTCGCAAAGTAAATTGAAATTTTCATTTAATATGCCAATAAATATTTACCAAAATTTGTGCTAAATATATCAAAAATAAAATTAAATGCTCGCAATTTTATTTTAATTTAAAAATTATCTTAACATGAACTTTGAATTTATTTATATTTAAATATCCTGAAAATTCCATATTGAATCATGCTTAAAAGTGCGATGAATTCAATTATTTTGAATTTCAATAAGGAAACAAATAAAACTTTTATATTATAAAGATAAGGATAGTGTACTATCAATAGTGCATTGTGAGTGTATGTGGGGGGTTTTTTTTTTTTTGGGTTTTTTTTGTTTTTGGGGGGGTTTTGTGGGGGGTGTTTGTGTGGTGTTTTTTGTGTGTTGTTTTTGGGGGGGGTGTTGGGGGGGGGGGTGGGGTGTAGGGGGGGGTGAGAGGGGGTGGGGGGGGGGGGGGGGGGTGTGTTTTTGGTTAGATTTTTTTTTTTTGTTTTTTTTTTTTTTTGGTTTGTTTTGTGGGGGTAAGTTTGTTTTGGTTTTGTTTTTTGTTTTTGATTCATAGAATGTTAATGCTTCAAATATTTTTGAAGATTGAAAAAGGTATGTTGACTGAATATAAAAGAATGTCTCTACTGCGCATGTCACACTCTGTACCTTTGAGCGATCCCATCACGACCAACCAATTTTTCGACTTTACTTTAATATTATAAAGATAGGGATAGTGTACTATCAATAGTGCATTGTGAGTGTATGTACTGAATATGAAAGAATGTCTCTACTGCGCATGTCACACTCTGTACCTTTGAGCGATTCCATCACGACCAACCAATTTTTCGACTTTACTTTAATATTATAAAGATAGGGATAGTGTACTATCAATAGTGCATTGTGTGTGTATGTACTGAATATGAAAGAATGTCTCTACTGCGCATGTCACACTCTGTACCTTTGAGCGATGCCATCACGACCAACCAACTTTTCGACTTTACTTTAATATTATAAAAGATTAAATTTGCTTGTGCCATACAAAACGATCGACTATTATTTGGATTATTTAATATTTTGGTATGATGTTGCGGTGATGAAGAATCGAAAAAAGATCTTGTTGATAAATTTAATAATATTTGTGTCGTTCTATGAAACTTTGAAACATTTCTATTTGAATTGGAGTGATCACGACGAGGTGACTCGACTTATCTACTATGACGCCTTCTACTTAATGGTGCCCAAGTATGGAATCAACTTTATGACATCCTTTAGCTCTATCACCGTTGGCTGGCAGTATTATCTATTTTATTTGATTGGAGATCGACAAAATAATCGATTACTGTACGACGTTCTGTTTGGCAATAGATCAAATTACTTCATTTGGCCTGTAAACGAAAGTGGAGAAAACATTTGCAAGAGTATTCAAAAATTTGCATTCAAATTGATCAATTTATTGCAAATATTTGTTATGTTTTTATGTAAAAAATAGTTTATATAGTTATTTTCAGATTAATTAATTATTTTTAAATTCAGATGGATTCATTTTCTATGTAAATTCTTTCATGAGCAATCGAGTCTACCAAAATCGTGAATATTTCTTTTCTTCTTTTAGTGGATTGTTTCATTATTTGCTTCACAATTTGAACGGTCTTTCAGGAGGTATTGGTCTATATGCCCAAATACACATTTGGATACTGGAATTATCCACTGGAATCATTTTTATTAAAGTTTCAAGTATCAAAATATATCAAATTGTGTACTCATCGAAATACAAATTTGAGATAAAAAAGAATGAAAGTAATCTTATTTCACAGAGTATATGTCAAGACTTTGTATTCAATGCTTGTAAACAATCGACTATATGGTAAATTGTTTTTAATATTCTTCATCTTCAATTGTCCAATCAATGTTCGGTTGGTCATGTGGATACTGTTTGGACAAGTCAATCAGACAGATCAATTTTTTATAACAATTCTCATTATTGGCCAGTTCATTGGAATATTTGGGACTCATTTTGCGATAACACTTTATAATGACATAATTCATCGACCAGCAAAGCTGCTGATTCACCATTCGGTACACAATCAGTTCAGAGTTGGATATTTGCGGACTAAATTGTGTTTGCAAATGGTCATATGCATATTTGCGATTCACCATAAAAATCGATATGGACTCACGTATGGAGTTTTTAGACTCATCACACTCAATACATTTTCAAAGGTAATTTTGCTTAATACTTCAACACAAAGGATCATATTAATTTTTATTTAGTTTATTTTTCTGTATGGAAAATTCTTAATGATTACGTACAAATTGCCTAACAAACTTGACGGGTAATGGCTTCTCGTAATTCCAAAACGAACAGACCATGTGTAATATCATTGATATGGTCATGGGTCATTGGTTTCATCACTCAGAACGGACCAATTAGCAGTAACACTTTATCAGCACAATAGCAGTTCAAAAGTCAAGTTTGTTCAATCAGCACCAATCGTATTTTAGCCTTATTGCGCACTTGTTGGCATGATTGAAAATAAGATTTAATTTTAATTTATCTTAATTAATTGATAAGTACAAATTGTGTTAGTGAATTAAACCTAAGCCACTTGATGTTGGACAATGAGACTGCAAACATATTTTTTAGACGGAAAATCTTGTAACAAATGTCAGCATTTTGAACCAACATCTATTCCATATTAAAAGGAAAATTTATCTGCGACAAAATAAAGATTTAATCGACGATTTGATAAGTAAATTTTTAATTTCTATTTAATTTTGGTATATAAATCTGCTTGCTTAAATGTTTTTAATTCAATTGACTTTGTGGAAAAATAGTAATTTGTCAAAAATGAAGAGTTTGTTTGGAGTTGTTGTTTTGGGTGTCATTTTTGGAGGTAATTTTTTAATAATAAATATTTTATATAATAAATGAATTAATTTATGAATATTTACAGTATGTTCCAATGCGGCTGTTGGCAAGGAACAACTATTGGCCCAAGCAAACAAACTTAAAACAGAAGCGACCGACGCCGATAAATATTTCAACAATTACATGTTCTCATCGTCGCTTCTGTTAGACAACTTGCACAAACTTACCACCTTAATTCACGAAATTGAAGCAGCCAACTCCAATGTTGACAAGCTATCAATTCAACTTGATGCTCTCAAAGTGTCAATCAAAACCGAGGTCGAGCATGGAAACTCACTGATCAAACAGCGCGATCAACTGCACAATAGAGCAAATGACATCTTGGAGAAAGCTCAAAAGGCCGATGCTGTTTTCAAAGCTCATCATCAAGTCAAAGAATCGAACGCAATTCAGATGAACATTAGTTTTGTGTATTCACTTCTGTATCAAATTGTCAATTTGAGAAGCTCGCAAGAGTTGGTACAAGTGAAACCACAATTCGAAAAAGTGTACGACAAGTTAGTGAAACAAATTGAGTTGTCACAGAAATTGCATATTTAAATGTAACAATACAATAGATTGAGATTAATATAAATTAATTTTTATTATTGTGAATGTGAATATTTTATTAAATAATTGTTTTTTTAACAACAACAACAATTTGTGCATTTAGTGCAATCGTTTGTAGACACGAAGACACTGAACATTGTTCGCAATTGCAGTCTAAATCAATTTTAAAAAAGTCTTAATTTAAGCAAACCGACCACATCTGTGCAGCAGACCACTTACCACTTGTAAATGATTTGGTTCAAATTGATACAAATATTTAATTGATAGAGATCCATCTCGTTGTGTTTGGACAAATTGATTTCCACCAATATGTTCAATGATCGACTATTAAGTTTAGATGAGTTTAGATAAAGAAGAAAATATAAAATGTCGATTTACTTATTTACTCACTTTGCAAGTCTTTCCGTCCATCCGCACTTCATCAAACTCTTTTCCAATGGTAAAGGAATTGGTTTGAGACCAGAAAGGAATGGTAGCCCTTGCGGTAATTTGCGAATTTTCATTATCATGACGAATGTCCAACACAGGATACGCTCCGTACTGGCTCACAGTGTTGGCCAATTTGCGATAAAGCATTCCAACTCCTAACAAATTATATAAATTGAGAAAACAAAATTAATAAAGTTTTCTAAGTTATAAAAAAACAACAACAAACCAATTTCCTTCAAGAATACATCAAAGTTTTCACTCGAAGCCAATTCATATTTACCCGCAAATGTCTTTGCTCCATTTTCGTTCAGATCTTGTTTTGATGCCATTTTCAAGTAGGCCAAGGAATTGGTTAATTAGGTAATATAAATATCAGTGCGAACTATTTTACATTGAAGGCCAAATGAAATGGCGTGTTTCTGGCCAAATGTACTTATCAGACCATGTGATAAAATATTGTTCAATAGAGCAAAACTTTGCTCGATTTTTGGAATGAGTTGCTGGGCATATGACAAATCGGTGCAATTGATTAGATAAAAACTACTATTTTTGTTCATGGTTCGCTTTTTGTACAGGTTCATCATTTGTACATGATATACCAGAAATGGTTATGCGCCAACAAACTTATTGCTTTTGATCGCAAAAAAAGAAAGAAAAACAATACAAAGTCGAAACTCCATTTGTGATTACTTATAAGCAAAATAGGCCAATGACGGTTGATTGGAAGTTTACATTTTTAAAGTGAAATTCTAAGAATCGAATCAAATTAATTTTGCATTCATGTCATTTATCCTCTCAATTCACAAAACTGTGCCTAAAATTCTTCGAGAATTTAGCAAAGTTATTCAACAACGAAAATCATTTTTGTCGTATTCAACTCATGATGATGATAAAACCGCCGCCAACTTTCCAGCCGATCGTAAATGGTTTGATCAAGCCAACAAAATAATTTCGAATCAATTTGGTTCTGCACTCGAATTGGTCAACTCAGATTCTGGTTCTCCAAATGGAATTGTTCACCAAATTATTAGTTGCGAATTGTTGAATGCAGTGGCGATTATGCAAGAACGAATTGGGAGTTCGAAGAATAAAACAATTTTAAACATTGAAAGGTATTTTTTGATAAAATTATTTGATTTTTGAGTCAACTTATCAATACTATATTTAATTTTTCTTTTCTAGAAAATGTCAAACCGGAATTGGGTTAAACAATTTCTTCCAGGCCACATCGATTTTGCTGATGAGCTGCCTTGATCTTGAACAACTCAGAACCGCAGAAACTACAACCACAATAAAAGACGATGATCAAACTCAATTGGAACAATCAAACAAAACAATTCGAGGGCAGCAACTAACATTAGCCAAATTGACCGAAATGATGTACTTCTCCACCGAGTTGCACAATCAAATCAGTGAACTCACCAGTGCAAGTCAACATTTAGCCAACAAAATTTTGATTACACTCGGCGACTACATTATGGCACAAATATTGTTTCGCTTGTCCAATCTCAAGCAGCCAAGCTTGACTCGCTTGTTGGTCACAATTTTGCAATACAAAAGTGAAGCCATCTTTATGGATTTAAGTGAAATTACATCAAAATCCCACAACTGGACAATCAAAAATTGGATTGAAAAGAATGAAAAGAACTATGGACTTTTGTTTGCGGTCAATTTCTATTCTGTACTTCAATTGGCAAAATTTGATGATAATTTTGTGAAAAATATGGCATTTGAATTTGGAAAGAATCTTGGATTGGCCATCAGGGCATTTCAAGATATGAATCGTCTTGTGGACAGTGAAATTAAATCGGATCATCAGACTAACCAAATGTTATTTCACGATTTAAAAATAGTTTTGCGAGTTTTCTGTGCCAATGCACAGGCAAATCTAGAACATTTGCCATTAAATGATGATGCGAAAAAATGCTTTCAGCAATTGTTGAATAAATGCAACGATGTTTATGCTTAGACATGTGAATTAATTGTAATTATTCAATGAATTAAATGAATTAAAAGATGAAATATGTAAATTAAAACATTTACACTCGTTTGCTTACTTTGAGTGGAAATGGCTTTACACTCAACAGGCCAACACCACTTGCAAATGCAAGCTTTCGAGGAGTTTTCAACGAAGGAATAAATCGATATTGTTGAATAATCTTAGCCAGACATAGTTTCATCTCTTGGTATGCAAAACGCATTCCAATACAATTCCGAGGGCCTTGGCCAAACGGCATGTACGAGTACGGGGTCAAAAGATGTTTGTTTTCGGGCATAAATCGGTCAGGGTTAAATCTTTCTGGCTCTGGATAGTACTCGGGATTGTGATGCACTGCATAGGCAGCAATCGTAATCAGTTGATCCTTTTCCAAAGTAAGACCAGCCAGTTGGTAGCCATCGACACTGATTCGACGTTCCAATCGAGGCAATGGTGGATACTTTCGAAGTGTCTCCTTGATCACAGCATCCAAAAACGGAATTTTAGTCATCACCGTTTGGTAATAATCATTCGAAGTCAAGTCCAAACCACCAAGTGCTGCGTTCAATTCAGTGACAAGTCTCTGCTGAATCACTTGAGTTTGTGCCAATTCATAAATGCAATAAGATATTGTCGAGGCAGTTGTCTCGAAGCCAGCCAAGAAGAAAATCATACACTGAGCAATTATCTCATTGTCGTCTAAATATTTTACGGTTTTGGTATTTTCAACATTTTTCAAATTGTTTTTATTTGTTTCGTCTAAAATTAAATAAAGTTTAATTATTTATAAAACTTTAATTCAAAATTCAAACCATCTTTATCAGCATTTGCTGACAATTGAGTGTAATTTGCATCTTTTAAGTCATTCTCCGACACAGAAGCATCCATCAGCAGTTGTACAAAATCGTCACGTTTCAAGTTTGTCTCCCGTCTCTGTTTGAGCACCTCTTTGGACAAATCACGGAAAAAGAGCATGTGATTGAGAGGATATGCTTTGTTGTACAGTTTCTTGATGAAGTTTGGTCCAAGCAGATTGACAATAGTTCGAACAGGATTATGAGTGAACATTCCCATTCCGTGCAGTACGAATGGATTCTCTTTGCTTCGATCTCCATTTGCATCAGTTTCAGTGGCAAAAGAAGTGGAAGCAATAACATCGATCGTGAAGCCAGCAATCACCTTTTTGGTGTCAATAATTCCATTCTCTTCAACGATAATATCATCAAAATATTTAGTTAATTTATCGATACACCGATTCATGAGTACATTCATTCCTCTCAATTTCCCAGAAGTAAATGTTGGACTGGTGATGGTTCTCACACGTTTCCAATCATCTCCTTCAAGATTGAACAAATTTTTCATTCCAGGTGGAGTTTTCCTTCGATTCACAAACAAATGAAAATCTCTAATCACAATTTGTTTGATCAATTCCGGATCGGCAATCACCAACACAGGTTGATAGCCCAAAAAGGTTCCATAGACTTTGCCGTATTTATTGAACCACTCAAGTTCAGTTACCACAGAGCTTTTTTGTAATTGTTCCAGTAGATTACCAAAATACAGAAACGATCTGGGTCCATTGACACCACGTGATGACCAGAAGGTGTATTTTCGTTGAAAGTAACTGCGAAATAAATTTAAATTTAAATTTATTTTAATATACAAAGATACTCACAAGTAAACCAACGTGACAATAATCACCACTTGAAGTATTAGCAAAAGCAGAATGTTCATTTTCAAATCATAAAATTACTCTGAAAATAAAATAATTGTTTTAATAAAAGGTAAGGTTGAGGTAAGCTTTTTATATTCCAAAAGTATCAAAACATGCTCCAATAGCGTGTTTGCACACAAACATGTCAAAACGTTCTCTTATCAGGTGGAGACGTTTGAAACGCATAGAAAACACATTGTCAATGTGACATTGAGCTTTATTATTAGTGATTCAAAGTCTAACTTTTGATAACAATTGTATGCACTTTTGGAGACATCATAAACTCCGTAACGGCAGTAAATCACAATAATGTTCTTTAGGGCATTTTGTTACTATCAAACTTGAACAGGAGTTACCTTCAACGTATCTCCCAATAAGCCATAAACTTGTGATCTCTACACCGGAAAACCGCAAAAAGGTATCGCACGATCTTCAAGCAGGGTCTCATTGTATTTGAAGAGAGAAAGTTGAAATGCTGTCTCGACGTCTGAGTAACGTACGAGGCAATTGACAGTTTCAAGAATAGCAGTAAAGGAATAATGAGGAAGTAGTCAAAAATTCGATCCCAAATAATCGAGTATATCGACAAGCAAGCGCCAGATATCAACGGCAAATGCGAGGACCTAAATATAAAACGATCTTTGGCATTTGTGGATCGATCTACAAATTCATTCTCAACATCCTTCGCGAATTAAGAGTGTCCATCAACAACATCGATATGGTCAGTCGCAAGTTCGTTCACTCCGCAATTACGAAATTTTTTCGGAGACAAATCGTCTGAATGAGCTTATATTTCCTATATCTCTTTCTTTAATTGTATCTTATATCTATATTTTTAAATCTATAATTTTAAATTTATATCTTTTATTATTATTAATTTCACTTAACATATTTTGCAATTTTGGTACCTTAGAACTAACAATGTATCTTTCGATCTACGACAAATACTTTATTCATTGATTTGTGAGTATTACTAAAATACCTAATCCTCTTACCTTTGAATCAAAGGAATTGTATATTTATAACTTGTGCTATTACTTCTCTTTGATAACGCTGCTATACAGAATGACCAACGATTAGGGGTTTTTTTAAATAAATTTATTTTATTTCTATGTAATTACATAAAAATATTTTCAGTTAAGTTAGGTTAAGCTAAGTAAGTAAAATTACTTTTTAGGACGAGAGTCGGTCACCATTTTACCACCAATCGAAACCATGTCAGTGGAGAAATCATTGAAAAATATACGAATTTCCTTGGCTGGAATATTCAACTCCTTATGCAACAAATCTGTGAGCGCATTCGCAATAAGACGATTCTCATCTAAATTGCTGGTGCGAATAGCACGAAAAATTGCATAGACAGTTGGACTTTCAGGTGATTCTGGTTCCCAGCCTAACAAAAACAAATATTAAAATTTTAATTTGTGATTTGAATTAATGATCCAACTTACCAGCATAACTCAAATTGTCAGTAGAAATATGAACACAAAATAAATTCGGTGCTTTGCCAGGCAACGTTTGAGACAATGTTTTGGCGGCTAATGATCCCAGATTTTTGGGTATCTGGGAACGTAACAGATTGGAAAATATTTGCAAGTATGGCATTTTGAGAGGGGGAAAATGTATTTCTGTAACTCTTAAAACAGAACAAATAAGGCAAGCAAATAAACGATAATCACAAGTTACTAAAGTGATAGTTTCGTTGAGAAAGCTAGTGTGAGGCTTCGTGGCCAAGGTGCACAAGAGATAAGAACACAATCTGTTTGTTGTTACAAAATAAAGCAAAGGTCACTATGACAATTGTGCACAGGCAGAGCAGAGCGTGTGATGCCAAAACATTGCTCGAGTGGTAAGTTAACCTAAGGAGTACTTTTCTCTCTACTCTATTGAGCTATATAATGTTTACCATATGGTAAGAGATTGTTGTATATAGCCGCGAGTAGTGTGTCTACTGTGTGTAGAAGCACAAGTGTGCATATCGAGTGTACACTGTATACAGTCATGATACATCCATGGTTGGAGAAGATCCCGCACATGTCCGTGATATTTCCACAAGTTGATCAGAGCGGCAGTGTTGTCAAAAACAAAGATCAATCAAAGTCAGTGACTTTCATTATCGATTGGACAAATAAAATATTTGTTCATGCCTGTGGCTAGTTTAGTGAGAGATTGGTTTAATGTTTTCAATTTTTCACTATTTAGTTACTGAGTCATTTGTCAATATTTTTTCAATTATTATCTCATTTGTATCAATTGGACTTTGTGAATACGATTGTTTATTTAGTTGGTTTATTTTAATTGATAGAAAAACAATTCAATAATTTGGTTTGTGTTGTGACCAAGACAAATGTGGAATTTTTTGCATTGCTAAAATGTGAATGAATTGTCTAAATATGGATTGTGGTGAGGTTCGATTTGAGGCTTATCTGCCAGTGACTATTCATTCGACATGATTCGCATGATCATTATTTCGACACTTTGGCCTTAGATAAAGCTTTGCTTTTTACTAAGAGTTTTGTTTTTCAGTGATATTATGATTTGTGTTACAATAAAGTGAAAATTGCTAATCAGTCAAGTGATGTGCGAGACAGCTCAGATTGAGACGTTGCATATTTAATCGATTGCATTAGCTATTTTCAAAGCTCATTGATTTTTTTGGAGTTAAATTGATTTGAGGCATTTTCAACGATGAAGCAATTGACCATCTTAGTGACGGCCACCATTGGCTGGGGCCACATAAATGCTTGTTCGGGAGCTGTTGAACAACTCCACAAGAGAGGTCACAGAATCATTTTCGTGACCAGAGAAGGCTTCCGTGAGAAGCTCATCGCTCAAGGCTATGAAGTGTTTGTCTATCAAAGTACAAAATCGGACGATGCAAAAGATAATCGATTCGCTGGTGATATGCTCGAATACAAAGTGGTTGGAGCGTCTACTACATTGGAGAACTTGATCAACACGGTGGCCTATTTGAATTCACCACTCCGAATTCGAGATGTTTCTGAACAGGACAGAGGAGTGAGTGAGGCCATTGAAAAGTACAAACCAGATTTGATTTATCGAGATGGCAATGCTCTGCTTCCATCGATCCATTATTCGGGCATTCCATGGGTGAGGAACATTAGCACTGCTCCGCTCTATTATGTCATGGATAATGAAGGAATGCCCCCTGGTGGTTCTGGTAAGTTCGCTTCAAATTGAAATGTTTAACTCTTAACTAATTTTAATGTTTTCATAGGTTTGCCTGCTGATGGCGATCAAACTGATTGGCCAGTGTTCAATTCCATTAGGAGAGGATTATTCTATACAAAGACATTGAATGATTCGATTGAAGACTGGGGCTATGATCGTTTTCCTGATGACATGAGAGCACCTTGGTCCCAATCGTTGACTGTCTATGGCTATCCGGATGAATTGAACTTTGAACAAATCAGACGACGCAATTGGTTCAACTTGGAGGTGTTCAACAAAAACACTACCAAAGAAGTGGTTCCTTTGAATGAACTTGTTCCAGAACGATTTATGAGCGATACACTTGATGGACGATTTACTGGAAAATGGATTTTCGTTTCAATGGGCTCATTGGCATCGGTCGATTTGCAGCTGATGAAACGGTTGGCTGTGGTGTTGAGCAAAACTAATCACAAGTTCATCTTCTCGAAGGGACACCGCTGTGAGGAGTTCACATTGCCGCGAAACTCGTGGGGTGATCGCTTTTTGCCTCAAACCAAAATCCTTCCTCTCGTCGATTTGGTGATCACCCATGGAGGCAACAATACCGTCACGGAAACTTTCGCACAAGGCAAACCAATGATTTTGCTGCCCAACTTCATGGACCAGTTTGACAACGCTCAGCGGTTGCACGAAACTGGTTTCGGCATTCGGCTCGACACGTACAATTTTACTGATGACGAACTGATCGAGGCTGTGGACAAATTGATTTATGACCGAGAGCTCTATGAAAAGTTGGATGCCGCCTCCAAGAGGATTCAATCGAACGATCGACACACTGAGTTGGCAATTAAGATTGAACAGATGCTTGCTGATAAGTGACAAGATGAACAAAACAAAAGTACATACATTGCTATTTTCATAATTAACTGCAACTTTAATCAAGAATTAAACATCCATTTATTTTTATCAAGTGTAATCTTTTGTGTTTCTTGTTATTTAATTTAAGATCATCTTCCTAAAAACTCCCTCACAATTAACTTTTCATCACTATTTTTGATGTATGAATTTATTTAAAATATATTTTCTATTTGATTGAGACCAGACCTAATAATAAACGCGTAAATTCGATCACTTGACTAAAAGTGCCTTATCAAGTTTACTTTTGTGCCTCACTTTTATTAATGTGTCACAATGAAATCGATTGATAAATGCGATTAATATCGAATAACAACTCCAAACAAGGAAACATGTCTCTCTTCTAGTGTGTGGCAACTGGCCATGTCACTCGATAGCGCATTGATTTATCATAAACATTCTCCAAACATGGTTACTGGTAGACATGCATGCACGTGATAACACCAAGCGGCTATCAGTGACATTCTCCAAACATGGATATTCAAGTTTCGAATGTACAATCTATCAACTGGGGGAAAAGCTTAAATCGAGCCAGCGATATCAGCTCAAAGACCTTGCATACTGAAATTATTATTTGTACAAATTTGCATTCGATTTTTTGTTTTTTATTGAAATTGAATCCATAAATGATAAAACTTGTGCAAGCTATAGCACTAAAATGGCACATCGAATTTTGTATACAGCCATCTTATTTATGGGTCATGTGACATTGGTGAGTTATATTTAATGAATTTAATTATTTTAAAATTTAAATAATCTTTAGGGTCTTTTAATTGGGATCGGTGGTCCATCGCTGGTGGACTTTCAATATTTGATTCGATCATGGTCGGATCCGAACAAAACTGCTTCGATGAATGAAATATCATTCAGTTTTACTTTCCTTATGGTTGGTGCAATGGTTGGATCATTCAGTAAGTTTATAAATATTTTTCTGGAGTTTAATTTATTTTATCGAACAGTCAGTTTTGCTTACAAATGGAAAGCCATAAGTCCGTACTTGAACCGTGAATTATTTACTGCATTCACTTGTCTCGTCTATGGCATTTCGTCTGCTTTCACACCCAGAACAACCACTTTATGGGCGTATTATTCGTTGATATTTTTCTCCTCAGTTGGATGTGGCAATTGGAACACTGTGAGCACCACTTGGTTGATGGAAATGTGGACTGGCAAGAGACTTGCTTCTTTACTGCAGGCAAAACAGTTGATGTACGGAGTGGGCACAATATTGGGACCGCTAATCATGGAACCATTCGTGTCTGGTTATACCGATCCAGTGAGTATAACTGCTGAAGAAATTGCAACCAGAAGATATAACATGACTGTTCCATTTGCTATTTGTGGGGCACTTCAAACACTTGGTAAAAATACAATTTGATTTAATCACAATTTTTTATCAATTTTTTATATTTGTTTAGTTGGTTTAGTCATACTAGTGCTGTACTTTACTCGCGAATATCGTTATGTAAAAGTGACAATACTGCCTGAAAGCGGAGATGTGCAACAGTACTCAATAGATGGCGATGGTGAGCTGGAGAAGCCGCGAAAATTGTTCGATGTAAAGTCGAACCAGGGCAATCGTACAATATTCTTCCTCATGGTGATGGGCATCTTTGCAACGTACAATCTGTGCGAAATTGGACATCTCAACTTTCAGAATGCATTCTTTCAGTCACTTTCGAGTGTGAATATTTCGGCTGCCGAGGCGGCAGAGATTTCATCGATTACTGCCACAAGTTACACTGCTGGACGTGGAATCAGTATTCTGATCACCAATTGGATTTCATCTGCCAACGAATTGGCAATTCATTTCAGCTTGACTCTGTTGAGCTTTATTGGACTGTGCTGGACTCAGTACACGAACCAAACATTGATTCGCATTAATTCAGTCTTTCTCGGATTTGCCTTGTCTGCCATCATTCCGGCAATGTTCAGCTATGTCAATTACTACACAGTGGTCGATGACCGACGAACTGCCATGTTCTTTGTGGCCCTTCGTCTGCCTTCAATATTTTCGCCATTCCTCATTGGTCCCTACATTGAGACATTTCCCTCAATTCTGCTGTACATTGACATTATTTCAATTTCACTTGCTTTGCTACTGTTTGGCGGCGCTAGAGTTTTAGTGTGGCGCAGTACAGCAAAATTGGACGCTAAAATAGCAAATAGAAAAACTCAAAATTTGGTTGAAAATTAGCTAATTTAAACATTTTTAATTTGGTTTAACGATCAATAAATTTTAATTAAAAATGGCCACGATATTAATCATTATAAATTTTATACGAAATCATCATAAATTTTCCATATAACTGTAAACACTGCAAAACGCACAATTTAAATGTATTATTTGTTAGTGTTGTGTTCAGTTTTTAGTTTTGGTTACCTTGGCAAAAGTATTGAGCGTAATGAGACCAAACGCACCATAAGTCATACCATAACGATTGGTGGTGTGTAGAGCAAATATACAATTGGCCAACCGCATTCGTGCCCGAAAGTTGCCAACTTTGTGCTGTTCGTGCACCATCAAGTGAGTGAGTATTCGAGCAGGAGAATGAATGTACTCGGAGAAACCGGACAAAAAGAAATGCAATCCAAAGAGGGAGATGACTTCTGCAAAGAAAATGCAGCAAATAAATATTTTCTTATCCCAAGCGAAACTCTTGAGAATAATCCAAATGAACAAATAGGCATTGATCGGAAAGTTGATCACAATAAAGATGGTGAACGCTTTGCCAATGAATTTGTTTGCCAAGAAAAAGTACAACATAATACTCGAGTAATACTTTCGGAATTCAACAAAGTTATTCCATTTGTTCAGTGATTTGTTGGTTCTTTGTAGAATTTTGCAACTTTGTTTGAGCACAATCACGAAATAGATTACCAACACTGCGACAGTCGTCTGAGCATAGTTGGCCATATTGATCGTGTTGCAAATGTAGGCCACATTGGACATTCCCATTAGGCAAAAAATCAAATAGTACAAATAGGAACCGATTGAGTTCAGCTTGATGTTTTCGTGTATTTTCTCGAGTGCAATGAAATGAAAGTATACCGAGCTAATCACTGTAAAAAATAATCTCATTTTAGTAAACAAAAATATTAAGGACTTACGATGCATTAATAGGAAAAACTGCAAAATGGTCAGCATTTTCTGAGCAAAATTACGCAGTAGCAAATTTAAAGATTTAATATTGTCAAATTTGTGAAAATAATACAAATCATGATTGTCGTAACATTTTTCAAAAAGAATACTCTTCAACAAATGAATAATCTCAAAATCAATGTCAAAATAGAAGATGTAGTAGAACATGGCAATCATGAGACTGATGAATGCCCAAATGTAATTGAGCAAATTGCCTTGCATGAGAATGTACGATAAATTGTAATTGAGCAGAGCATTGAATTCGCTTGCTGGTACAAAGGTGAGATAGAGCTTATGACAACAGTGGTACACCATAAAAGCAATGGTCGCGTACAGTCGAATGATCTCTTTGGTGTCACGGTACACGATGATCGATTCAGACTTGTCCAGTTGTTTCTCGTAATATTTAAATACAATTTTGAATATAAATGTTTTGGTTTTTATTAAATTTATCACTAATCGGCGAATAAGTGTGGCGTACTTCATGATATAGGATTTTATTTACGATTTAATTTGGGACATAAAACCAATTACAACTTTTTTTTGTGCACAATATTCTTGAATTATAATTACTTTTTATTATATTTACACAATTTGTAGCAATAAACCACATTTTCGGGCAATTTACATTTAATAAAGAATTTACTCATTACTCATTACTTGAAAACAGCCTTCATGTTAAAAATATCTAAAAGGCCAAATATAATTCAGAAATGACATTTCGCTTGAAAACAAATCAATATTTTGCATTTCTCTATTCTGCAACTTAAATACAGTGAGACAGGAAATGAAAATCATTTAGAATTAACCAAAGATTTACATTCAATTATTTAAAATATTAATAATAAGATTAAATGATATTATACTGATATAAGTCAGTATAGAAAAGTAACAAAATAATAGTCTTGGTTGGCAATGACCTTGTTAATGTAAAAATATTAAAGATTTTCAAAATAATAATGCAATTGTACAATTAATTTCAACTCTATTTTTGAATTTTCAAATAAAATTACATATTATGTTTCATCATAATCCGCCATAAAATATTCAGCCGTTAAAAAGTTGAATTGCTAATTAGCTTTTTGATAGATGTGGAAATATAACTTAATTTACTTTAAATTCCAATTAAGAAACATAATTCATAAATTTTGAATCATTTACAAGTTTTAACAAACTTATTAAAAAATTAAACAATGAATTTTATGAAAATGGAGAAGATTTGTTCGGCTAGAGTTAGACAAAGTATGGAGTTTTTCTATCAGATATTGTATCCCTTCAAAGTGGATGTCAATTTATTGAAACACTATCATCAGACTCTTCAACAAATTCTTGTTTACAAGAATCGTTTCAAGATGTTTCGATTATTGTTAGTATTTCTCATTTGTTGGTTTTTATTTTTTATTTTTTTTATTTACAGACAATTGTTTTATTTTTGCGTTTTATTATATTCAGTTATAAATTATTAAGAAAATAAAAATAAAATGCTTAAAAGTGTTCTAAAATAAAATTCTATTTTAAATTTACATATTACGAGTGCAACATGACATTGAGTCATGAGTCTGAACTTTGCAAGAAGATGATAAAGTTTCACAAGATAGCAAAGAGATATAAAATTGCATTTGTAATGCAAATTCACTTTCATTTTTTTGTCAACCGAATACTTTGTTCGGCCAAAGCTAAGGCAACGTTACTAAAACGAATGTTGACTTCTCATTTGTACCTAAAATGTCATACATATGTGAGATATTTTAAGTAAATGCGTATGATTTTGCCAAATTGCCATTTAAGTGTGAAGTCTAGGGTGGAATGACTAATTGTACAATACGTTTTTACTCTTAAATTGTCAATGTCGATATCGTCAACTGACGAAACAATTGTTTACACAGGCAAAGGACAGATACAGAACATCGAAATGCAAATTTAATTTAAGTTTATATTGCTTGAAAACTCGCACAAATGCATGTAGCGAGAATCTAAAAATAAACGAATTTGAAAATTACGTTGAATTGTTGTATTATCACGATGTCTCCCAAACAATCATCCGTAATCGAGTATTACAGTGGAAAATCAGTCTTGATTACTGGTGCCACTGGTTTTATTGGTAAAGTGCTTGTTGAAAAAATACTTTTCTCCTGTCCAGATATTGAGAAAATCTATGTTCTATTGCGAACCAATGGAGTTCAATCACCAGCAGAACGACTTGAAAAACTATTACAATCACGCGTTTTCAAATTTCGTTCCAATTCATTGGCGATTGATAAGATTATCGCAATCAAGGGCGATATATGCAAACCTGAACTTGGATTATCCCAACAAGACCGGCAACTTATGATTGAAAATGTTTCAGTTTTGTTTCACATTGCCGCTACTGTCAAATTCACTGGTCCATTGAATGAGTTTGTTGAGCAGAATGTTCTCAGTGCTGACTATGCTTTGTGTCTTGCAAAGGAAATGCACAAATTAGATGTAAGTGTAACATGATTTATTTAATTAAATATTTATTTTATTTTCTGAAATTATTTAGTCTATTGTATATGTCTCAACTGCATATTCAAATTGTCATTTGAATTTAATCGAAGAAAAGATCTATCCACTGGAAAAGGGTGTCCAATTTTGGATTGATAAAATCATTGCCGAAAAAAGCAACATTACTCTAAAGGATGGCGACCATGAATTGCTTGGAAGGCCAAACGCATATGTTTTGAGCAAAACTATTGCCGAAAATTTGATTCGTGAAAAATACAGTAATTTGCCTGTTGTGATATGTCGACCATCGATTGTGACCTGTGCTTACAAGGAACCTGCTAAAGGTATATTTATTTTTAAAAAATTAGAATTTTCTAAAATACTGATTTATAGGATGGTGTGACAGTTTAAACGGCTTGACTGGTCTGTTTCTACTTGGATGTCTAGGGATACTTCGAACAATGAAATGTAATAATATTTAAAAACAAATGGTCAATAGTTTTTATCTTTTTTGTCATAGTTATTCCACGATTTAAGGCAGACATCATTCCTGTCGATTTTGTAGCAAATTCACTCATCGTAATTGGTTGGCATGCAGCCGTCTTTCCACAACCACGGCCTCAAGTTGTTAATCTTGTTTCCGGAACAGAAAATCCTGTGACTTGGGACCAGCTTCAAAAGTATACTACATTTTTTGCTGTGCAGTTGCCAAGCATCAAACTGGTGCGTCCAGTGGAACTTGTACTTGGAGTTGAAGGAAACATGGGAAAAGTTAAACATTTTTTTGTGAATCTATTTTCTCATCAAGTATTTGCATACGTTTTCGACGCAATTGCACTTCTTTCCGGCAACAAGCGATTTATGGTGAAAATAGTTCAAAATTTGAATTCAGCCTGTAAGGTTTTAAGCTATTTTGCTACTCGAGAATGGTATTTCAAGTATGACAACTACAAAAGAATTTTAGAATTACTGAGTGATGATGAGCAATTTCTGTTCTTTTCGAACATACGTCAAATTGATTGGTCTGACTATTGTAGAGGGTTAGTTCTCGGAAATAGACGATATCTTCTTTCTGAAGCAGACTCAACAATCGAAGAAGCAATTCAAAAACAGAAATCTGTCAATTTATTTTATCCGATTGTTATCAAATTAATCCAGTTGGCAGCAATTGTGATTGTTCTTTTTGTTGGAAAGAAACTTATTTATATGTAAATGTATCTAATGTACTTGAAAATAATCGTATTAGTCTCAAATCAATATTTTTTACAAGCATCATTGCATTTTCAAATTAAAAATATTTTGTATAATTCAAATGCATTTGTATTTTCACTAATTTCCAGCAGTATGTTTAGAAATTGTTAGCTTTGAAGCCATAATGAAAACAGACTTCATATTTTGCATCTTGCAACCACACAAACTCATACTCAACTGTATGATTAAAACGTCATCCGGTTTTATGGAACTTTACAACTTGAGAATCAATACGAATGAAAACAATGGAATTATCCTTAAATTGTGCTTGTGCTTCTTCAACTCCAAAGAGACACCGCTCGGTCTGAGCTCATTACAAAAAATTGCGATCGACTTTAAGTTCTCCAATCTTTTCGGTATTAGTTTTAAATATAATAATGAACACTATTGAGAAAAATGAAAACATCGTGAATGGAAATGTGTTTTATTCTACTAACTCAGATTTTTATTGTGATTGATCAAATAACAATTGATAGGAACTCGCAATTACATATATCCTGGATATTTGAACAATGTAATTCAATATACAAACATATATTATTATTGTGAAACCAAATACAACATTGGAATGTGTGGTGCATCTTAGCAATCTTAAAGTGTTCTGAGGAAGAAAACACTTCAACATGGAATGGAAGGGATTTTAACATTTTTGTTGCAAATAAGGACAAAATGAGTTTTTTCGAAGTACATAAAACATTCCACTATAAAACACTAACGGTATATGCAGCTTCCATAACGTGCGGAGCACCAAATTGTTAATTTCTCATTATCATCATGAAACTAAAAGTGATGTATGAAAATATCTAAGATAAATTTTTATATTTAAAAATCACATAAATTAATTTATTCTATAACAAACCATTTCAAACATTTTCGAGTTAATTCGATAATTATTACTAAGAGTAAAGCCAACCTCTGAAATTGCTTTTTGAGAAAATGCAATTTGATTGACCTGTCAATGGAGTAATAAAGCAAAAAAAAATTAATGAAGTTATCATATAAATACCTTTAACAAATTCGATGTGCTGAGTTTGTACTTTTGACTGAATAAAATCGAATAACGCTGCATTGTCTTATGCAGCTTCAGATTGAAATACGTGACCAAAGCGCAAACATATGTGACCAGCAGTATCATCAAGAAAAAGTTGACTGCAATAATGAGGAAAAATAATCTCATGATAAATGAAATGTTCGATTTGACAAAGAAAAACGAATGCGCCAAATAGCACATGACAATGATGTACACCACAAAGTAAATAGTCAAGTGCACTTTCCAGAATTGGTTGTATGCGCTAATCTCCTTATGAAGAGAACTCACATCTCGCTGAAGACGAACAAAACGATACCACTGAAAGAGTGCGCGTTTCGTTGGCACTTTCAAGTCAACAAATCGAACCAAAGTCAGTAATATTGTCTCAAATTGAGTTCGTTGGCATTTTTGTTTGACATAAATGTAACCGACATTCAAAATGAAATACATTAATAATATTAGATTACCTGTAAAAGCAAATCAAAATATATTAAATCACTTATATTTAATTGAGAACTTACTGAAGAGTACGTAATGAAATATTGTCACAATGTAAGCTACAATGACAAAATCACGAACCAGATCGCTTTGATTGAGATAGACTTGAGTTAGGACAAATAAATCAATTATTGTGATCAGCAGTGTGGTCATTAAACAAATCAGTTTTTTCGCTTTTTCTCGAAAATTGCAAATTTGATTGCCTTCTGCTTGTTTTAAGACTATTTGGAAATATCATTAGTTATGATAGTTAAAGCTTAAAAATGTTAAAACTTTTATTTAATTTACCTAAATTATTTTGAACGATTTTCACACGGGCCCATTTTGGATCATTCACAACAAGCATGTAAACCTTTGGATCCAGCATTGGTGCAAATACCAAGTTTGAGTAGATAAGAAAGTTCATCATATATGCCATATAGGACATTACGTCAGCGTGGGGCCAAAATTCAGGGTGGGAAAAATTTATGCGATAGCAGTTTGGGCATTCCATTGGGACTGTAGTGAAAGTTCTCTTGGGCAAGGAGATAGAACGAATCGAAGAATATTGTCACAGTTGAAACCAATGGCAATAGATAGTTCCAATTGATTTTGGATTTAAGGAGAATTGATTCATTCGTCTGGTGCTGCCACACATCCTTCACTGGATCAAGTGAAATGTCCAGTTGTTTCACAATCTTAAATAAAGTTCTACAAAAAGAATTCAAATATTTTAACATTTTTATTTTCTAATAATGCTTCGCTTTTTAACTGAGAATATACAAAATGTTTGAAATTTTAATGTTACTTCTTCGAATGTAAATTACCAAATGACTCATGACTCATGGCGTCTCTGTGTACCTTTGGTAATTAACTTAATTAAATTAAAAATTTAATATTAAAATTAAAATAATTTAAAAGTTTTTCTAGTGGAAAAATACAATTTATTTAATTAAAATTGATTTTTTAATAATTAAACAAGCTAATTAAAATGTTGTATTGTGCCTATCAAAAACAATGTAATTTAAGGTATCAATTAATTAATTCAGTAAATTATAATTCTTGGACTAATCCGAAATGTGTTTTTAAAAAGAAAACAACCTTCTAGTTTTCCATAGCCCGAGTTCCAGTTTGGATTAACGTATTGAAGTTATCCTTGTAAATGAATAATTTATTATTATAAAATTGTTTAATATGCGTTGAAAGATAACTAAATGAAAGGATACTTTGATTAAATCACAATGTTTATTATCACAGAGCATTTATATCTTTGGATATGTGTCAAACTCAAAGTATTATGGTACCATTGATGTCTCCAATAAGGATGCTTTAGATCCGCAAGTAATTATAGCTTGTGCTTAGTGATAATTTACTAGCTGTTGTACTATGAAGAATACTAATATTGTTTGACATGATTTGTAATCAGTTTGCTTTTAGTACTAACCATCCTGTATAGACTTACTAAATAGTCCAAAGTTCATAGTTCAAAACAAGCGATAAGTAAAGCCTTTCTTTCGAAATACAATCTCAAGGTTCAATTAGTGGGTTTAAACATAATATAAACTTGATGTTTGTAATTGCAATTTAATTATTAGCCTACTCAAATTGTGTTTGACCAAAATTATTAATTTTAAAACAATGAAGGCCATTATCTTCTCAATTTGCATTGTTTTTGCATTTGGTAACTTTTAATTTTGTATTAATTTTGTTGTTTATTGATTTAGATTTTGTTTTGTTTAGCTGCTGTCCGAAAAGACATTGCAGATTTGATCACTCGAGGGGACACTTTGGTGGCCACTGCTCGCAAAACTCTCAACGCTCATCGAGACAACAATCTTGGTCACCTTTTGACTGCGGCCACTTTTGAATTGGAGGAATTGGAGACTCTGCTTCACGAAATAAAGGCTGCCGAGAATAGTACCACCACTGAAACGCATCACATCAACTCTTTGGAGGAAAGACTGTTGATCAACGAGAACCGACTGAATGAAGAGTTGGAATTCATCGACCAAGTTTTCAAAAATCACAAAAGTACCAAAACTGGAACTGAGCTTGTTGAGTTTGGACAAAAGCTAGAAAAAGACGCCAAAGCCGAGATTGCCAAACATGCGGACAAACATACACGGGAGACTAGACTGATGCAAATTGAAATCAGAGAAATTGAACACTTGATCCAAGAAATCCAGACTCATCCTGAACACAACAGCCAAAACGAGGAACGATTGGCTCGACATGAGAAAACTTTGCTCGCTCTTACTGAACGACTTCGTGGTGTCTAATTTGTATGCGACAAACATAATATGTTAATGAATTCTGTTGAATAAATATCTGATAAAACAGGGAATAAAACTTTTTGGAAAGTAGTTATTAGCATTTTAGTGAGAAACATTTATTCTAATGAAATTATCTTCCTATAAAGTGTATTAAACCTGTGAATTGGTTTCTACTAGTTATATTTTGTGTACATAAATGAGAATTTTTCTATATTTATTTAATACCAACAAAATACTAAAAAATAGAAACAGCAAATAATCGAACAATGCACTAAATTGTTTGTCTAATTTGTGATATAAACGTAACACAATTCGATTCAATATATTTATTTTATATATTTAATTAATTAATTTCTTTAATTAAAATATGCAAGTCTGTTGCTAAGTGCATATCAACATATACCAAAATGAATATAAAAATGTTCAATATTTTACAATTTTGTATATTTCTGTTTATAATCGTACACAACTGTGCAAATCAATCAACTTTAATTTATTACGGTGATACTCAGATAGAGGTTTATTTTGACCAATTGTTCAACAGTGATAATAACATTTTTGTAATTTATATAAATCAAAATAAATTCAAAAATAATTTCAAGAATTTAACTAAATCTTTATTAAAATTGAATCAGCAGAATAAATTTAAATTATTCTATTTTGATAATGATCCTCAATTGGAATTAATAACCAACGCAATCAATGACCCATCAAAAGAATTGTTTTACAAAACTTTGCAAATCATATTTGATTTTCAATCAATAAATAGAACAAGTTTAAAATCAAAGTTGAATCATTTGAACAGTTTGCAATTTCAATGTGTGAATTGTTTGCCGTTTTTGATTTTACACCAATTGCCAATGTCTCAAATGTATCAATTATCTTTAAATGTGCTCCACAATAATCAAGTCTCGAAGTCTTTTCAAAGTATTCTTGTTAACAATATTCGAAAAGATCAACCAAAAACACTACACATTCGACCAATCCTTGATGGATGCTTTATGCATCCAGAAATATTTGTTCCAAAGAATAAATTTGATTTTGCAAGACTTAGAACTCCACCTGAAAATTGCAATCTTAACTTCACCGAGCTTAATGTTACTGTAAATCATGTAAGTTTTTTACACATTTTCAAAATTAGATTAATCAGCTATATTCTGAAGTACATTCCATTGTGCAATGTTGTCCGCAATTCTTCGGGGAAGTTGACAATAAACTATGGAACTGAAACTGAAATTGTAAAAGTATTTGAGCGTGAATTCAACTTCAAGACAAACTATGTTGATGGAATGCAATCGTGGGGCACAAAAGCAAATGGAAATTGGATTGGCTCAATTGGACATATTCTAAATTATGTAATTAGATTCAAAGTAAATTAAAAGACTATTATTTTTGTTTATTTTGTAGAAATCAAATTTTGCAATTTGTTCAATGTCACGAACATTGGATCGTTTAAAAGTGGTCGACTATTCTGAAGTAACTCATGTCGATGAAATAACATTCATTTCACAGAGTCCTGAAGTTGAATCAAACGAGTTGATTTTGATGAATCCACTTCAAACTTCGGTTTGGACATTGATAGTCTTTTCTTACTTGTCTCTTTCGATGACACTTTATTCGATTGTATATCTAACTCATTCAGATAAATCACAATCTCGTTGCTTCTACATTGATTTATTATTGATTTCACTAAACAAGTCAGTTTATAGAATTAACAAATTTACTTGTAATGCTATTCGAATAATCTACTTGTTCTGGATGTTTTCTACGTTGATTCTCTCAATTGCCTATTGCTCCAAATTGTATTCTCATCTAACTGTGCCTAACTATAGAAAGCCATTGGACACTATTGATGATCTGATTCACGCCGCAACGACCGATGAGAATTACATTATAGTCAAAAAGTATTCCTCATTTTGGAATATGTTCATGAATGCAAAGCCAGACGATGGAATCTACTACGACATTGGACAGCACATTAAAAGGTAATGTTTGCATGTGCTTCAGCATAGTTGTTTTAATCAATTTGTGTTTAAGAACCCATTCAGACATTGAATCGAATGTGACTTTACATTTTATCAAAATTGCCGAAAAGAGTCCACGAAATATTGTGCTCGGCAATAAATTAAGTTTGGACATTTATACTCATCAGTATGCAAACAAATCATTGCATATTGCATCAGAAATAATTTCATTGGATTACATTGCTGTTGCATTACCAAAAATATCTCCGCTGAAGAAGCCATTTAACATGATGTAATTAGTTATATATTAAAAATTCTATACATTTAATATAATCTTAACTTTCAGAATTAAGCGCTTGCACAACTTTGGATTAATCCGTAGATGGATGCAAATTGCTCTTAACAAATTGCCTCCACGAAAAACTAAGTTGACACAGAAAGAATTTAGCGAATATCCTCTTGAAAAGTTCTCCGAATATCACCACTTGCACAATTTCACCATAATCGATTTCAAAATAATATTCATGGTTTATTTGATTGGAAATTCCCTGGCGTTTGTGTCATTTCTTTTGGAAGTCAATATATTCTATTGGAAAGAGAAATTTGTTGAGAAATTTATATTCAAATTAATGAATAATCATTAAATTTGCTGAACCAATTTCAAATAAAACTGGTTTTAACAAGCTTTTTACATAATTACAAAGTCGATTGGCATTGAAAGTTAATTGCAATTGTAAAACAAATTATTTTCACTTTTAAATGAATTTATGCAACATTCTGTACTTAGAAAATTATTTAAATAAATGTAAATTGTCTTTCACTTTGGTAATTTTCAAACTTCAGTTCGTCGATTTGAATTTTTAAGTAAAGTGGTTTTTATTTGTTCATTTGAATTTTCAAAAAATATTCATACGAAAATGATTTATCAACTAATCAAACTATTCATAAATGACATTGATCAATTAAATACGAGAAGAAATTCTAGAATTAAACTGTCGGATTTATTGTTTTATTCTATGCCAATTCAGTATTTGGTGCGTTTCTTAATATTTTCGTTTTTAGTGAGAAAAAACAAAATTGCTCTTTATGTCGAATATGATCAAATAAATTCGATGCTATACAATGTTGGTTTCAAAGACAGTGTTTTCTATCTGGCTGCATCAATGATAGTGTTCTTTTTTGTTGCTACTCACTATCATTTGTATTACAAATTAGATTCGATGGTTTGGCTTAATTTGAATGAACTAATCAGAAAAAATATTTTTAAGTTGTATCGCTATAATTCTTCATTAAATTTTCGTATTACAATGAAATATTTTTATCGTAAACCAATTCAAACTTTACTAAAATGTTACCATTCTTTGTGTATCATTTGGCAAGGTCAACAAATCAAATTTCTCCATTCACCACAGGAAAATGTTTGGCAAAATTTATCTAACCAAAACCGTGGTCGTCTCATTGTGATTTGGTTTGCCTTGCAATTGTTCACTTTAACATTGTGCGTTTTATTAACTGTCTCATTATTTGTCATTGCATATCTTTATTATTTGCCTAATTTGAATTTTACTTCATATCGAGCATATTTCAACATTTGCGATTACATTTTGATGATAACCTGTGTTGTCATTGGAACTAGATGTGCAATGTTTTACGCTGCTACAATGATCATCTTTTCGATGGCATCAATCTATGAGTATGACAAATTGAATCAATTTATGCGAAATTCAATTATCAACAAATTCATTGCGAGTCTGTTGGCCAAATCAAACAACTACCGAACACTGGTGGCTTATCGATTTTGGCATAGTCAAGTGACTCTCTTTCTAGTTGAGTACAATCAAAAAGTCCTATCCAAGTTGAGTTATGCATTTCTGGTTTGTGCATTACCTTGCAATGCTTATTCAATAACTTTCATCATCTATCACCAAATGACCTGTTTAATTAAATGTTTTACAATATTTATACTATTGTTTCAGTTAATTGCCCCACTCTGTCTATCAATGTTGTTCATAGTGGTCAATCAGTACATCTACAGTTCAATTCCATATTTGTGCAAATTATTGTTGAAATTAAGTTTGGATAAGCCAAAAAGCAGAACTACCATTCAAGAACAATGGAAATCTATGATCTACTACGAGATGCTACATCGAAAGAAGAAACGACCGCTCTATCTTACAGTTGGCGCATTGGGAACATTTAATAAAAAATCGATGCTTGAGGTAATACGTCTATTTTCTTATAGATAATTCTTAATTTTCTAAATTATAGTTTTCTACTATTCACGTGGCGTTTTTAATATTCTTTGCCTCGAATTTTATTAGTAAAAAATTATTAATAAAGTAAACGTCTGAGATACATAAATGACGTAAATGATTGATTGATTAATTAATTAGTTTGATTGACTAAATTGGCAACATGTCATTTTCGTTCTATTTGCACGTTGCATGCAAAACATGAGCATTTGATCAATAAAACACACTGAAAATGAAATCAATTATAATAATATTAACGTTTTGTTGTGTTTACATTTATGGTAAGTTTTGTCAGATTAATATCTCAAATTCTAATAAATAATATTTAGCTGTAAATGTTGCAAAAGACATTTCGGTCCTTCTTGAGCGTGCAGACACATTGATTGTTCGAGGAAACAAAACTTTGCATCCACTAAACCAGAACTACAGTCGTGGTCGCTTGATTTATCCTGCTATTTATGAACTCAAACGGTTGGAATACTGCGCAAATGAGTTGAAGCAACTGAACATCACTTTACGGACTCCAGAGATTGACGAAATTGAAGAAGAACTTTTGTACAGAGAGAATAAACTCAACGAGGAATTGAATTTGATTGAGGATATTTGGAAAGACTTTAACCAGACCAAAGATGAAGGCAATGAATTAGTGCAGTATGCTGAAAAACTTATCGTGCAAGCAAAAGTTCAAATTGCAAAACAATATGAGCTAGAAAGCAGCAAAGACTTAAATAAAGAAGTTCAAACAATTGAATATTTGAACAAAAAGATTCGAAATGAAACTTATGAACCAACTATGGATTGGCACAATATTAAACTGCTTGATCATATACGCAAAATTAGAGACGTTTTTGAGCAAATTCATCATTAAATTATCTACCTACATAACTGACATTTATTTTTTAATTGAGTTAATAAAATAAATCAAAATTTCGAAATAGTGCTCTGCACCACATTTGTCCTGTCATTGGTCTAAGTGGTTCACATTGTCAATTAAGATTTGTTGATATTAAATCTTAGATATGCCAAATTTTGAAGTGCTTAAACCATTTATATGGTAGCAATCAAATCAATTATTTTTAGGCACAAGCAAATAAACCAAAATTCAAATTGTCAAACATATCAGACAAGATTAACTTAAAGTAGTTTCGCTTTAGTTTGAAATTAAAATAATTTAAAGCTTGATCAAACAAATGGAAGCTCATCCAAACATAGCTAAAAATTACACTGAATCTATTTTGATTCGACTTAAGGCAGGAGGCGGCGTATTTTCAGTAAAAATAGCTGCCAGTCAAAACAGCGGGAAAAAGTGGTTACCTTTAGGTGCACTTTTCTCCTATGTTTCTGGACCGATTTTGGTGTATCATAGTATTTTTTAAAGGTAAATGCATAGACTTTAAATTTTTCTAGAAAAATCAAGAGTTTTTAAGTGTCTATCCATCTTGAGCTAAGTTTAAAGTAAAAAATAATCAAATATTTTCAAACTATTTGCATATTTTGTAGAATATCATTAAATAGTTGGAATTTTTCTAGAAAAATTTAAAAGTCTACACATTTATCTTTAAAAAATGCTATGATACACCAAAATCGGTCCAGAAACATAGGAGAAAAGTGCACCTGAAGATAACCACTTTTTCGCTGGTTTTGACTGGCAGCTATTTTTACTGAAAATGCGCCGCCTCCTGCCTTAATGGCACTTTGAGAATTCTAATTTTGAAACTCCCACAATAATGGAATTTTTTTATTTTTATTATAATCATAAATCAAAATGCTTTCCATTAAATTCTTTCACAATTCTAATTCAATCATTGTGCTAGAAAATTATATAATATTTAAAGTAATGAAATTGTTCTAAGTCTACGTGACATGTACCTCAAAATTTGTCTGCTTGACAAATGAACTTACTATTGTTAGCGTTTCTCAAAGATACGTGATAAATTAAAGCCACTTATTGATTGCTTATCACTAGTCAAATCTGTCAGACCACATTCCTACAATGCAGCTGTCCACTTGAGTTTCTAATTATCAGAGAACATTGTTCATATCATATAGCATGCCAACAGGATCACATTTGCTACAATTGCGTTTATTGAGGTACATAATGTTGGACCAGCAGTTGGCTAAATCACGGATGTGTGATTAAAAGTGAATCATTTAATCAATTGGAGTATTTGAACACACGTCTCTAATCATATCATTCAATCAAACATCCACCGAACAAGTGGCCAGACTGACCTCAAATGTCTGTTGAGACTATTTGATTCTAAGAACAAGCATTTTGACATGGGCCTCATAATGATCTTTGTGATTGATATCTTTTTGCACCCAAATCCAGATTACTATAAAATGGTCACTCTAGGATGATTAATTTGTACATTGATACAAGCAAATCGCTAAATCAAAATGAAAAACATTGCCATTATCGCTACTTTCTGTGTTGCTGCAGCTTTTGGTATATCTTAAGTTTATCTATAGAATATTCATATTAATAAAATAAATTAATTTACAGCTGCATTGGTGGCCAAGGATGTTGACGTTTTGATTGAACGAGCTGAGAAACTTGTTGCCGATTCCCAGAAACTTGTGAAAGAACACATTGCCAACGATCGAGGTCATCTTGTTTCGACTGTCGAAAATGAAATCAAAGATTTGGAAAAAGTTGTTGCTCAACTGAAGTCATTGGAGAAGAATGTCACCACTCGAACTCACCAATTGAACTATCTTGAAGAGGATTTGCTCAGAAGCGAAAATCGTCTCAATGAAGAGTTTGAATTTGTCGAAGATGTGTACAAGAACCACAACGCAGCCAACAAGACCGCCAACGAATTGATCGAGTATGCTCAAGTGCTGTTGAAGGAAGCCCAAGCCGAGATTACCAAGCACCAAGCACATGGCCATCGTGAGGTTGTCAGCTTGGAATATGAAGTTAAAGCCATTCAAACTGCTCTTACTCACCTCCAGACTCATCCAACTGCCCTTGGAAGCAAATACGAAGAACAAAACTTGATTCGTCACGAAAGAACTTTGCGAGCTCTCATTCAACGTTTGCAGCATGCTTAAATGTTTTTGTTCTTATTTTAATTCTTATTTTAAACAAATAAATATTTAATTATTTTAGTACTTAAAAATTGTGCTATCAAAAGAATCATTTTGAAAGATTGAGTTTGAGTGATTCTTGCAACATATTTTAGAACACATCCGGGATGATAGCAATGATTTTTATCTATAAAATGTTTGCATAGCAATTTCATTAAAGGCAATTGCAATTTTTTAATGTTTTCTTCAATTTTAATTTAATTTAATGTATAAACAAAATGAAAAATATTGTTGTTCTAGTCTCTTTCCTCTTTACCGCAACTTATGGTATTAATATATTTTTAAAAACTAATAAATTAGAACTAAATTAACTATTCCACATTTTCCAGCTGCTCTTCTTGCCAAAGACATCAACGCCCTGCTTGAGCGTGCCACAGAACTGGAAGCAGCAGGCAACAAAATGATTAATGAGTTCAAGAACCACAGCAAAGGGCATCTACTGTCGATTATGGAAGAGGAAATTGCTCAAGTGGAGAAAATTGTACAAAATCTTAAATTAGCAGAAGCGAACTCATCAATTCGAAGTCATGAGTTAGGCTTGATTGAACAAGATTTGCTTCATCACGAAAATAGACTAAACGAAGAAATGGATTTTGTAATGGACCTGTATCACTACAATGCAACTGGAAAGTCTAGCAATGAGTTGGTGAACTTTGGCGAAAAATTGATCATAGAAGCCAAGGCAGAGCTTTCTAAACATCGAACTCATGGAACAAAGGATACTTTTGCATTGAAAATGTCGGTTGATTCGATTGATCATTTGATCAAACAAATTCAATCGAATCCTTCTGTCCGAATACTCGAGGAAGATGAAGTCGCACTTGTGAAACATGAAAGAACTTTGAGAGCTCTGCTTGAGAGTATTCAAGCACATCAATTTTGAATTACGGTTAAACTGCAGTAAATTGACGTTTTATCACAAAGTACGATCACATTTAGCTCAACCATATGACGAGTTTCTCATTGATTGTAATTATGTGCTTACTTTTTAGGCATGCTACACAATTTACTCAAATTTTAAAACTTAAAATAAAAATGAAATTTCTGATTGTCATTTGTTCCATTTTTGTTTGCAGTTATGGTAAAATTTATAATATTCATAAACAAAACAAAAATAAATATTCAATTAAATTTATTTTAGCTTCAACATTCGACCCAAAAGAGTTCAACGTTTTGCTTGAACGTGCAACCAACGTAGAGAATGTGGCATACGATGTCATGTTTGAAATGCGAAACCAAAGTCAGGATCATCTAGTGGAAGTACTCGAATATGAAGTCCATGAACTAGAGAAATTTTCTAAACGTTTAACCATAATGCTGATGGCCAATCTCACTGAGAGAACTCGCGAACTAAGCGCTGTTGAAGAATTTCTTGTCTTCCACATAAATCGAGTTAATGAAGAAGTTGACTTTCTTGGTGAAGTGTTTCAAAATTCAAATGTTACTGGCAATAGTCAACACAAGTTGATTGTTTATGGAGAAAGTTTGATTAAAATTGCAAAAGACTTGATTGTCAAACATACCGGAAAGAACATTCCGGAGATGCCGGCAATAAAATTTGAACTTACGACTATGGAAATGTATCTCAAAGAAATTCAGAATAGTCATCCAAAACCTGAACGATTGAAAATTGCCGAAGTAGCTCTGCTGCGCAGTGAGAAAAAGTTGAAAAGTTTAATTGAACTTATAAATCATTAATTTGTGCAAATAAATTATTTCTTGATTATTGACAATTGTGAATTAATTCTATGAAATTATAATTTCTTAACTTCCCGGATATTGTTTGAATTTAATAAAATATATTTGTCAGTGATATTTGCATTTTAATTGCCAAGGTCGAGTGGCACTTTAATTATTAAAATGACGATATGGTCATGATTATGAGACTAATGATTATTTTCTGGAGTGGACAGTTGGGAATGCCTTTTAAATGACATTTGCATATTAAAGTCAGTTTTTTATTTCACCCATTTTGTATATTGCAATTTCAGCAAATTTAAAAATGAAATACTCAATTTTGACGGCATCATTTTGCATTGCTTTTGTTTATGGTAAAAGTTTTTCTTAATCTACTTCAACTCAATTAATTACAATTTTATGTTTAACAAAGCAACAATTGTTGCAAAGGACATTGATGCAATCCTCGAACGTGCAACTGAAATGGAACTTGCTGCCAAGAATCTAATACAGGATTTTAGAAACCATAGCAAGGGACATCTTTTGCATTTGATTGAAGAGGATCTCAAGATTGTTGAAAATTTACACAATATATTAAAATCAATGGTTCAAAACTTGACTTATCGTGAACCTCATTTGCACCAAATCGAAGAAATGCTCCTCCTTCATGTTCTCGTAATGGATGAGAATATGAATTTTTTGCTAAATATGAAAAAGTATGCAAATCATGGAAATAATACAAGCGAATTGGTCAATTTTGGTGAGAAATTGATTAAAGACGGAAAAGATGCGATTTTTAAATACAAACTTAAAGCTTATGAGGAGATTGCGCTAAAATCGGAAATTATCAACATTGAACGTTTGATTAAAGAATTGACTTCAAATTTAGTAGATGAAAAACGGCAAAAAACTGAAGTCGATTTATTGAGACATGAAAGGACACTAAAGATGTTGATCGATAAAATCTCCAAAGAACATAACCCATAAATTAAGTACAGGACTGATAATTCTCAATGTAATTTTGAATTATTTAATAAATTGTTTTACTAAAATCAAGTTAACAATAATTGTTGTTTTGTTTAAGAGACCAAATTTAGAATGTGAAAAATATTAAATTTTAGTTTATCTCATATTTAAATTTTGATTTATTTTCTGAACAAATTTCCAAGCTTGTTCTTGAGAATAATTATACAATTTGTATTGATAAAGGATTTTTGTCCAAAACAATTCCTAACTTATAGATGACGCAATACGTTGTTCTTATTTAATCAGAAAAAATATTCCAATCAATTTTCCTGTATGGAATGATCTAGACAGGATTCAAAAGAAATATTTTGGAGTTTTTTTTGTATGACTGAGTTTGAGGTTATTTGAGTTCAGTTGAATTGTACAAAATGATAAGACTAATAAACCACCGAACCGGCAGAATATTGTCATAATTGTTTCTTTTGCTGGTAAAAAGGCTTTATCAATTTCCTGTGACATTTGTTTTGTCTATCCTTATTCAGGTTTTGTCATCCGTTTGATTGTCCAAATTCTTATTTTTTCTTCCAATATTTTGAACAATATTTTACTATAAAAAGGCAACACGATTCTTCGGAAAAGTCATCATTCAGCAGAAGCAGAATCAAACAGAAGCAACAATGAACCGAACTCTCTCCCTCTTGCTCGCAGTATTCCTGATGGTTGGCCTTGCCATCTCCACTGTCTCTGCCCAATGGGGTGGTCGTGGAGGCTGGGGCGGTGGTCGTGGTGGATGGGGCGGTGGCCGTGGTGGATGGGGCGGTGGCCGTGGAGGTTGGGGTGGTGGACGAGGAGGTTGGGGTGGTGGACGTGGAGGCTGGGGCCGATAAACTATTCTAACCCAATTGGAAATTTCCATAATAAGTTTATAACTAATAACTTTTTTAATAAGTACCCATTTGATATAATTTCTTGTAATGTGCACAATTAAATTTTTGAAATAAATTTTTTCTTAAAACTAATACCTAATATAATGGTATATGTAAAATTTCCTTAGCTTTCTATATCGTATTGGTGAACAAAAAGGGTTTATACGTTATTCATTTCAGTTGCATTAATAAGTGTGGCACACGCGCATGCACAAGTGGAAAATAAGGATACAAGAAGACGAAATGATTAGAGGTTTACTGGCTCTAAGCGAGTTCACAGGTCACGCGGGACCGAAATGTTATGTCCTGATAAAACTGATCGCGGCAGTGCCAACAGTGGCTAAGGTTTGGCCTTTAAATATATGGCCGATGGCTAGAGTTCGATCGCCCTGTAACGATTTTGACTCGTGACAATATGAATCTGTACTTGGCTATGTGACCTTATAGTATCGGGTTTACCTTATTTGTTCGTAACCTTTAGTTCTCAAGGGCCTTTTGTTCGCAACCCTTTTAGTTCGCATGTCTTTCAGGTCGCAATCCTTTTGGTCGCAATTTATTTTGTTCGCATTTATCCAGTGCCGTTCCAAGCTCACAAGGCGCCTGACGCAGAACAATCGTAGTTCTTACCTTATTGTTTTCCTTGGTCCCGTTTGACCGTCCAGCGCCTTCGGCACCTGACGCAAGTCGTCACTTGCGTCTATTACAGGAACGGTGCTGCATTTATCATGTTAAAATGATATTGCACTGAATATAATATAATATATTTTGTGCATTTAAACTTTAACATAAATTCCAAAATAACCGCCACCGAGCATATTGGTTCTAGTCAGGGTTTGTTGTGGCCATTATTCGAGAGCCGAAGTAACTATGGAGCGGCCTCACTGCGACGCTAATTTAAGACTAAATTTACTTGGGGGCTAAATCGAATATTTATCTAATTTGTTGAGTATGATCATTAAAATCATTAAGAATCCATAAATTCCATCTACGATTATGAGTTCCATCTCAACATGTATCAATAAATTAATTTCGTAAGTAAATCGGGCGAACAAAATTTTTGCGAACAAAAGGCCATTGCGAACTCAAAGCCTGCGAACAAAAGACGGTTACTCATTGTATCATACAACGTATTCCCAGGTGAAAAGTCAATTAACAAAAACAGAACAATGCTGTCAGCAACCGACTCGAGTGTTTGCCGTGAGGATCATATGACCAACTTAACAGATAAATCCATATAAGACTACAATGGGAGGCACTTTTGTCTGTGGAAATTACTCTACTCACAATACAAAATTATACTCATTGATTTATCAATTGATTAATTTGGATAAGTGTTTGTTCAGATGTTATGTAAAGACTATGCTCTCACTTATTAAATAGGAGAATCTCCAATTTGTGCACTCTTAATGAACTTTTAAACTGTGTTGAGAGTTATCTTTGGCAACTCATTCTTTAGGCTTCCGTTCTAACCGACAATTAGGCCGACAATAAAACAAATCATAATATGAGCAACAAATCCATGAGGGACACTGACAGGATATGTCGTGTTTGCGGTGCAGTGGCCACAGGTATAATATTCTGATCTGCATGTCCACTTTTAAACATCAACTACAATTACAGCACATAATTTCGGTGGATTGTCGTGTGATAGTTGCAAAATATTTTTCCTTAGAAATGCATTCAATTTGGAGGTTTGCCATTATTTTGTTTTCTAATCATTAAAACTCGACCTTGTTCATTTAGAAGCTGCAATGCCATTTTGATCAGATGGACAGTGTGAGATTACATTATCTGCTCGAAAAGAATGTCCCAAATGTAGACTTCTAGAAATGTTATACAATTGGAATGGATTCGTTATGGTTGGAGAGTAGAAATGTGGTTGATGCTCAAAATTTTCTTTTGAATAATGAATATAGCCAAATATCTATTCGAACTATATTAGAATCAGACATGATTGAAATCTATGAAAATAACTTATTGTTCAACGAGAAATCTCTATTGCCACTGCCCACACTCGAATTGAAAGGATATGAATTGGAATTTTGCAATGAAATTAAAAATTCAATTTCAATATTTGAAAATGAAAAAGCGTTGCCCGTGAGTGGAAAAGCACAAAATCTCACTCAGGCTTTTAGCCTACCTGGATTTTATGCCAGAAAGATTATTAAATTCTGTAAAAATATTTCATTCTTCAAATCGCTCAACGAAAAAGACCAATTCACAATATTGAAACCGTTCTATTTGGAGATATGTGCAGTTAGATTAGCTTTCAATTATGATGAACATCGAGGCGAGGTTCCGATGATTGGGGTAGGTTATTTACTTACTTTGAGAATATTAAATTTGCTTTATTAAATATTTAGAATGAATCTGCAAATCAAGCAATTTTATTTACTCGAAATTTGATTCCCGATTCTGACTTTGTTAAACACAATAGATTGTTTATGAAGTCATTAAAACTGGAAATGGACAATGAAAGTATTATTCGAAATCTGGTAATAATGCTAAATAATTTTTTATCTAAAATTTTTATTTACAAAAATAGTTAATTGTACAACTTTTGTTCTCCCCACGAGATAAACTAATTCGTCGGGAATCCATCAGGTATATCTACATAATTATTTTGATTTAACATTATAACTAAACTAAAAACATTTATTTTCAGTTATAGCTTTCATGGATATCACTATCTGATGAAGCGTTATCTACAGCACAAGTATCGAGAGGTGACAAAAGCAGAAGAAAAGTATTCCATTTGAATGTTTCTCTTGAACAAATATTTGCATGCCATGATCGACGATGTCACCAGAATGTTCTCCAAGTTTATCGACCAAACTTAAGTTGATCAAGTGGTGGCAGAGCTGTTTTGCACATGAATTAATCTTCAATTTTATTATGCAATTTATATGTTATGATTAGGAATTTCCCATATAACATTATAAACTAACTCAACAAAAATAAATATAATAAATATTTTTTTTAGATTTGCACATTACCTTGGCGAATGTATTTAAAGTGACCAATCCAATTGGGCCATAATTGAGACCATAACGATTGTTGGTGTGGAACGCAAAAATGCAATTGACCATTCTTGTTTTAGCGCGAAAGTCTCCAACTTTAATTTGATTAAACACAGCCACGTGAATCAACACTTTTGCTGGTTTATGTATTTTGTTATTATACATTGTCATCACAAAATGGGTCCCGAATATTCCCACAAATTGACTCATGACCAAAACTATCATGAAAAATTGTTCAGTCTTATTCACTTGACCAAACAAAATCCACATGATTAGCCTAGCATTGATTGGACAATTATAGAGGAGGAAAATTAAAAACAATTTACTGTAAATTTTATTGCCAGAGAAGATGTAAAATAGCGTTTGAGTATAACTTGAGCAGAACAGATTTACTTGCTTTCGTTTGAGTTGGAATGAATGCCTCAAATAATACATAACTTGGTCCAGCTTAATCATTGCCATTTTAGTGAGAGTAATTCCCATCGACAGAATCAACAACCAAACATGCAACAGTGTGAGAAAACAAACACATGCAAGTAGGCCATTCAAGTTGTGTAACCCAAAATGAAATAACCCAATGCAAGAAGTGAAGAAATAGTTACGATGTTGGTACACTTTTATGCTCATAAATGTGTGTGCGTAAACCATGAATAGATCTACAATTTTAGAATAGAATAAAATCAAATCAAAAATAACAAAATACTTACACAGAAGAATGTGAAATATTTGCAAAAAATTGATAGTTATTAATGCGAATTTCTGAATTAATTTGCAAACATTTTTGCCATTTGGGTTGCTTGGCCAAATGAAATAATTTGATTTTCCTCTAGTTAGTATTTCTTTTAATAAAGCGTTGTTGTGAATGTTTGCATTGAGATAGAAAATGTAATACTGTGAAGCAATCATGAGGCAGCCAATCGAAGTCATCAAGTTGACTCCATATTTTGGCATCATCAGAAAGAAGCCGTCGTAATGAATTATTTGCGTGATTTCATCATGCAAAAATATTGTCAAATAGAAATATTTTAAAGATTCATAAAGTGCCACTAAGATAATTGAATAAACAATTACAACTTTGGTACGATCCTTTTCGTAAACATCCTTGATGAAATTGATATTATCCAAGTAATAATTCAATGTTTTTGTAAGGAATTAAATATCTTAGCACACATTTTATTGCACATAACAAATACATTATGAAATGATTTTTAAAGCCTTTAAAAAATTATGAAATATTTAATACATATTTTTAAATATAATGAAAATGAAAAAAACATTCTCTGTATTTTAATTTTAAAACTCATTAGAAATTTAAGTTTAGGTTCATGTACCCCCGTTTGGGTACATTCGTTGATTACAATTAGTTGTAAAAATGTTTAAAATTGCATTTTATGTATTTTCTTAAGAACAATAAAGCTGACAGAATTTAATAGAATTTATTTTGTTTTAAATGTTACATACTCGTACGTTTTGGTGTCGATATAATACGCAATTGGTCATACATATTGTTTTGTTTATCTTGTTCGTATCTTTATAATAGTTACGAAAAGGCAAACGCCTCAAATGTCTCAACGCAAAAGGGCATTTGTGTAGCATCGCTCACATACAGGGGTTAGCAAATATTTTCTATGCATCAATTGGCAACCCTGATATGTCCCTTATTATCATGTGATAAGAGCCACTCGTTTGGAAACAGCAATTAAAACATACATTCCTCTATGGGAAACTTCCATAAGTAACTTAAAGGAAACTTTTGATTAACCTTATTTGCCACGTTAGTGTTAGTCCAGGGATGTTGAAACATTTGCACAATAAATGTGAAGGGCGACGTTTGGCTCGCGTGATGCAACCTGTTTGCAACCTCTGCTTTAACTCTCATATAAAGTGGTTTCCACTATCGTCAGGGGTTCACAACCCTATTTTGTTTGTACGGCAAAACATACAACTTTGAAAGCCCTAAAATGTCTTTTAAACCACTAAAGATTTTTATTCACACTCTTGATGCAACAGGTCAACAAAATGCATGTGTGGGCCTGGCTCAAGCTCTTGCAGAACGAGGACATCAAATAATGTTTCTGCTGAATGCTGCTTTTAAAGGCCAATTCATCAAATTTGGATTTGAAGAGATTCTTCTGGAGAAGCCAACTGCCAACCAATCTCAAGCTCAAACCGAGCCTCTGGTCAATCCAATAAAGCAAACAGCCGAAATGTTTCTCAAATCGGGCACTATTGGCAAAAGATCTTCATTGGAAAAGTTGAAGGATAACTTTGAAAAGAAACGTGGCAACACGGAGTTTATTGATAAGATTTATCAAACTACAGTGGATTTTTCATTCCAAATCGAAGAAGCATTCAACCGAGAGAAGCCCCATATGTTGATTTTAGGCCATTTTTTCGTTCCACCTGTCGTACTCAAGTCCGGAGTGCCATGGGTTTATTTGTTCAGTCCAAATCCACTGGCTTTGTTCAACTCAACCAAGTTACCACCGTTCGGTTCAGGTAATATCTGAGTTCAATTTATTTTATGTTATATTTAAAAACATATATTTATTTTAGGGTATCCCGTGAATGCAGATCCCTCCACTTGGGACGAATATCGCAACATTCAAGCACAAATGTTCGAGACTGGACTTGTTAACTTTTCTAATTACCAGAAGAAACTCAATCAGTTGTTCAACTATGAATCACCAGAAAATGACTTCCCATATTCCAACAAATCAATATTTCCTAAATCAAAATTTCTGAACGTCTACGGTTTTCCCAAAGAACTGGATTATTCGGATGTTGTCCCGATTGGTGATGAGTTTTTTCAGGTTGATATGTTCTGTTTGAAGTCACCTGAAGTTTTTCAATTGCCGGAAGGATTTCTAAACCAAGGAGATAAATTGATTTACTTTTCACTTGGATCGATGGGTTCGATTGATGTTGAGTTGATGAAACGAATTGTAGCCGTTCTTGGCAAGACTCCGTATAAATATATCGTTTCCAAAGGACCACGTGCTGATGAGTATGATTTACCTGAGAATTGTTGGGGAAAAGGTTATCTTCCACAAACGCAAATTCTCCCGTTGGTGGACCTGGTGATCAATCATGGTGGCAACAACACTGTGACTGAGACTTTCTCCTTTGGCAAACCAATGATTGTGATGCCGCTGTTTGGTGATCAGTACGACAATGCCCAACGAGTGCACGAGAAGGGATATGGTGTTCGGCTTGATCCATATGATTTCGATGATCAAGATCTGTTGGATGCGATCGAACGACTGTTGAATGACGAAGCACTAAAACAACGATTGCAAGTGGCGGCAAGCAGAATTGAGAATGACAAAAGCAAAGAAAAGTTTTGTGACAGAATTGAAAAATTAGTTATTGACAATCGAAATAACTAGTCCATTACGATTTAGTTCATTTGCATGTACATTGTAAATTTACAAACATAAGAATAGATACAATGATAATAAACAGAAATTATTTATGATTTAAACGATCGATTAAATTTGTCAAAGTTCTTTCATGTCGAACCAAAATTATCTCCACTAAATGAGAAACTTTGGGAAAGGTATTGTTCTTTAAATTTCTAACCAATTTTTCAACTTGTGATATTTCTGCTTTGATTGAATTGATTTCATTTTGATTTTGATTCGTTTGATGTTTCACCAAAACACTTTTCGCCTCGGTCAACAGCCTCTCCCCATAGTCGATTAATTCACTCGTATTTTTGCCAGAAGAGTTGAAATTTTTATAAACTTGATCGACAAATTTGAACTCTTCAGCAAGTCGATTTTCATGATAAACCAACTCTTCTTCGAGTTTATTGATTTGTGTTGTATTGTGGTTGCTTTGAATTAGTGATTTTAATTCTTTGGTGAATTTATCCACTTCTGAAACCTCAAATTCAAGTGCTGACAACAGATGGCCGCGACTGTTGTTTCGATGATCGGCGATTAAGTGATTGGATGATGTAACCAACTGGTCTGCCCGGGCAATCAGCACTTTAAGGTCATTGACAAAGTTTGACGCTAAACAAGTGATAAGTTAAACATTAAACAAATTATCAAAATCACTTACCAATAACTGCAACAATGCAAAAAACTGTCAAACAAATTATTGTTTTCATTTTTGAGATGTTTAAAAATCATTAAAAATCAAAATATACGTAAAGAAGTTCTAATTTTAGACGAATTATATATTCAAAATTAACACAAATTTATTTTAAGATTTAATTAATCAAATCTTAGATCGATATATAATCACAGACGTGTGATTAAATATTTCGCAAACAGTAACATCCAGTGTACACAAGCTCAATCACTTTGAGTACAACAATCATGTGATGCACAGATGCATTTTCAATATTATCTACATGTGATAGTGACACATCAACAAGTACATCTGATTTTGTGTCACTATTTGGACATATTTTAAATTCTTTTACAAATTAATGCGCAGCAAACACATAAGATGTTTACTGCTTTTAATTAAAAATAATTTGAATTATAAAAACAAAATTTTTAATTCGTATGAATCATTTCATGTTACAACAGTAGTGTAGTGACTTTGTGTTTGATAAATCTATTGTCTAGACGTGATTGCACTTTAAGGAGCAATTGCGATGAACTATGAAATCGTTTTATCATATAAATCAATGGTTGCAAAAAGATTATTTGGACAGCAACAGTCAACAACAAAGGTTGCAATCGAAAACTTCATAGTAAAAAACATTCTGTACAGTTTAGAAGCAAAATGAGTGTTTGCACCATTATTAGGATTGAATGAGGTACTCGGCTATTCTTCAGATTTATTCGAAACAATTCTGTGCAGTTTAGAAGCAAAATGAGCATTTTCTAATACATTCAGATTCATACTACTTTATTGATGGTCAATTGATTTGTCCAATGTATTGTATCCGTTTTTAATGTTTGCCTCTACTTTTCTTAACTTTACAGCACTGGTCAATACAATTCAACTGCTAGCAGCATTAGGAAACAGTGTTCTGTCTATATATTTTGTGGGCTGATATGTGAAAGTGAAAATTGCCGTTTTCTCTCAGCACAATCGATTCATTTTCTTTTACGCTTTCCTTTCAAACAAACTTTTCGTGAGCAAATTGTTTTATTTTTAATCTTTTAAAATTTATGTTGAATGCAAAAAAGATATTGCAAAACCAGTTTTAGTTTCTTGAACATGTGAAGCCTTTGATTAAATAAACTTGTGTTTTATTGTTTAATATCTCATTGACTCGTTAAACACGTCATGTACCAACAATCATGCAATCCAATCAAAGCACCATCCAATTTGTTGATGAGCATTCTGATTGTTTCACACTGCAAACATTGGAAACAGTGTCATCATCCCTTGCTCTGTATTCAATAATTCTACTCTTCTCTTTAACCTCGCTGTTTTCTTTAGTCGGCAATGTACTGGTGATAATTGTACAGTTATATGGACACGAGTCGAACACTCAAAATATACGAAAATATTTGATCAACCTTGCGGTATCGGACATTGTGATCGGTGTGTTGTGTGTTCCGTTCAGTTACACCAACATGGTGCTACGAAGATGGATTTTCCCTCATTGGCTTTGTCCTACAGTGCAGTATGTTCAATTGTTGAGTGTGTTCATCATATCAGCTAGTTTGAGTATTATTGGCCTTGAACGGTACCTAGCTACATTGCATCCGCTTTCATCACTTTTGAACTGGTTCAGAACTCACACCAAACTGCTAATACTCTCCACTTGGGTTTTGGGTGCAATATTTGCGTACATTCCCTTGGAACACAGTAAAACCACCGAACTCATATTCGACGATGTCACCTACTATCAGTGTTCGTATCAGAACAATTGGAGCAAACCAAAACGACTCATCTTCATCACAGTCAGCTTTATCATCACATTCCTTATTCCATCATGCATTATGACATTTTCTTATATAGCAATTATGCGAAAACTGAAACGATTTCAATTGAAAAACTATTGGACAGTTTGGGATAGTAGGAGTAGAGAACAGATAATTGCAGATGAAAATGGTCTAAATAAGCATGAAAATAATCACAATCCTAACAATTCTGCAAGACAGGTGAGGCAAGTCATTGTACATTATTAGAGCTTTCTCACGGTTTGTGTATTTTAATATATTGAATTGTTAAATCCCTGTAGATTGAGGAAGAGTGAAACAACAACAAACACGAACAAATTTAAAGGGAGATCCAGACAGATCAGGAATCGATCTAGGGTTAGTGATTGAAAAAAAACTTTTAAATTGAATTTACAAATTTGTACTTTCACAGACAATCAAGACCATGTTTGTGATCATAATCCTGTATGACATCTGTTGGCTTCCCATCAAACTCTATCAATTTTTGATTGACAATGAAATGTTGGCATTCTGTTCTGAGTTTGAATTTTACGCTTTGATTTATTCATATCTTGGATTGTATTGGCTGGCAATGGCAAATAGTTTTACCAACCCAATAGTATATTCGTTTATGAGCAGAAGCTTTCGGGTAAGTAGTAAAGATTTTATATTTGAAATTGGGTTTTATTTCATTATAAAATGTAGAATGATTTACGTCGAATTTGGCAAATTTGGAAACGTGGCCAAGAAAAGAAATTAAACTTGGTCGTTTTGAACATTGACTACATCGTTCCAGTTGTGAATGACAATAAAACTCGTGCTGTGAGGAATGGTAATAAAAAAGCTAATAAGAAAATCGTCGCTGTTGAATTAATTTGATGCTGTTTTCACACAATAGTGTAAATTTACTCACATTTACAAATAAATAGACGAAATTATTTTAATACAGAGTTCAGTTGCAACTTGCAATTGATTTCTTTAATTGAATTATTTTTAAGGGTGACGAAATTAATACTACAGAGTGACCTAAAATATATAAAGCCGTTTTATTTCTACTTTGTTTTTATAAAGACAAATTTATAAGTAATTGAAATCTTTTATTTAACATTCTTTCACATGGTATCCTACAAAATCACGTATCAAATATTGACCAAATTAATTTCCGTTTTCCGAGAATTTGGTTTGAAAACTAATAACATTTGCAAACAATTCGAAGAAAGCCTCCAAAGATATAGACAATTTGTACATCCCCGAAAACAACCAAATGCGTCTTAGCACATACTGGCATTTTAAGGTCCACTCTATTTTTTGTTTCTCCAAGCGCTTCTTTATAAAGTAAGTAACTAACTAAACAAACGAGAACATAGTGGATCTATTCAGTCTCACAATTTATTTATGCATAAGAAACAGTGTGCGGAATGTGGTGTACGTGACAAAGCTCACAAACGGATTAGCAATACATTTTATTTGCATTTGCAGAAACTAATTTTAATTAATTTTTAAAAAGAAATTTTATACTGGAAATAAATATTAAAAAGGAAATCACTTGCTCATAAATAACTTGATTTTAGTCCTCGTTTCATTGAGACCAAAAGATGAAAGTAATAAATTTAAACACCAACGAGCGCGAAACACTTCCAATTTATTTTTAAATCAAATATAAATCGTATGATTAGATACTGAACTTTACTGAAGATCGATGGACAATATTTGTTTTCGAAATTCAATTTTCGGTTTTTTCAGCTGTCTCCCCGTATTTGAACAATCTCTTAGCAGGTGATTTACTTTGGCCATTGATACTGATATTATTTGTTTAAATGTTTATTTAGTTAACTAAGCTTACTTATCGATGATCCATTTGGATCAGAAATTCAATGAAGATTTTAGAAGATTCTTTTTCTATGAGTAGACGGCAACATGGCACATTACCAAGAAGCTTGGTCTTCACTGCCCTTGAACTGTTATGGAACAAATTGTACACGCTTTAAATTGACAAATTATGAGACAAAATTCAGATGAAATGCGGATACGTTTTATACAGTATGCGTCACAAGTTTATTTTTATCTTAAGCTTAAGCTAATTAAGAAGAATGCGATTATATTTGAAATACGATCAATTAATCATAAAAAGAGCACAATTTTAATTAGATTAGTCCGATAGAAATATTTATCTTCCCATTAGATATTCTAATTAGTTATGCATACCGTAAACCATCGATTAATTAATTTAGTGAGTTTCTAAGATTGTTTTAATTCAAATTTTATTATGAAGCTCAACCTAAGAATGTTTTGTTATTTATCTGATGACTTACTGATATAAATATAACGATATCAGTTCCGGGATTGAGTATCTTCTTAGCACACATATCTGATGGTTTTTACATATCTTTATTCAACAAAGTCCATCAATGCAAACTATTTAAAAATAAATATAAAATGACACGTGATCATATGATGAGAGTAAATTACTCGAGTGGATATTCCAAGTAATCATGAGCTTAGGACAGTGACAAAGAGTTTGTACTAAATTAATTATAATCCAGAATTGGATAAAATTTACCACACGTCCAAATCTATTTCTACCCTCAATGTGTGCCCTTGAACACAAATGGCGCTGTGTCCTTCCATTGAAAAGATGATTGTCAAAATGGATTGCAGTCACGTCAACCAGGACAAAACAGTGCCTCTGTGAAACACTTAATGATATCCTGACCTACAATCGATTGTGCTATATAATGATCTGTGAATTATCCATTCTTAAATATACTAAACCATTGATTCACTTTTATGTCTTGTCTCTATAGATATTAGAATTTAAAATGAATTTGTTTAGAATTGAATTTTTTATGTTATTTTTGTTTCTTCAACTTTTATGCATTTGCAAAGGTAAATTGGGTAATTTTATAAATTGTTGACAACTTAATAATGGATTTTTTAAAATATTCAACTAAATAGCATCGATTGATGATCAAACCAAAACTAATCAAACTTCGAATATATCTCAATATGATCGAAAACGCATAATTACCAAGGTGAGCTTGAAATCCGCGTTAATTTGTTTGTTAATAAATTTTTATTGATTTCTTTATTCAGTACAAACCACTGAGCAGTGTTGTGATTCCGTTTCTAATCAGAAAACGCTCTATAAGCAAAAATGTTCGTCTATTTTTAAAAGATTTAAAACTTCCGAAAGTTCATTTAGGCAAACTTTGAATCATTCGAAAGCTGTACATGATGAGTTCCGAATAGAGTATTGTAAACTGTAAAATAAATACATTTTAATTAGAAAATAACAATGTAATTCTATTTTTACCTTAAAAATTGAATTGAAAGACATCAAACCATAACATCCATAAGTGATGCCATAACGACGATTGGTGTGAAACTTGATGATATAGTTGGTCAAGTGAATTCGGTCACGAGTAATGAATCGACCTTTGGGATGCTGCAACCAATGGATCAACAACTTGCCACATGCGTGAATCCGATTAGTGTACATTGCTGCCAAGATGTGTAGGTCTACAACAGCCAGAAATACAAAGCACGAAAGACTCAGATGGAAGAATGCTGTGACCAACACAAACTGTCCCTTCCAAAGTCCACTCACTACAAAAGTGTTCACCGGAACAATAGTCACAATGTAGTACAACATGAGATAACCATATAATCGATTTCCACCAATGACGTGAGTCAAGGTTTCCGTATGACCACGAGTAAATTTGTACATTTGAAGTCGCTTGAAATTCGATTTGTTGAAAACCAAAATGTTGTTGATTTGTCGTATTTTCAGGAAGAATATGCACGAAAATGCAACTATCACCGTTGCACTTGTACAGTCAATAATAACCACCCAAATCCAGAACAAATCCACCGTGATTGCATTCACAATTAAATACACAAGTTTTAATTGGCCATATGGAAAATCCAAATAAAATTCTCGAAAGTAAATACGAGGGCCATTCAATAAGTTCGCGAAAATGGTCTGTATTTCCTTACTGTTTTTGATCTAAATTATCATATTGGCATATGATGTAGACTCACTAGTTCTAATAAGAAAAAATACCAATTCACATTATCCGCCTGTTTCCTGGAACAGATACAATTTATTTAGTAAACCTGGTTTTGTGCCCACCGTCGAGTTTAGAAATAACTCGGCCATGACTGAATTTCCAGGGCTGAAAATTTTTATGGGTACTCACCTCGAGCACCCCTATCGAGTTATGTGTTCAAAAGTTCCATTTGGATCGTTTCCGGAAATATCATTTCCAAATGGAACTTCCGGTTTTCTAGGAAAATTTGCATTTTTAAATTCAGAAATTGATCAATGTGCAATCTAGATCTTATATAAAAAGAACAGTAAAAATCTGATAAGATTTAGTGGTAAAAAAGCATTTTTTAAGTTGGTCAAAATAGTCGCTTTTGCTTACTGAACAGCTATACATGCGTTTTTGGTATTTTATCAAAGCTTTATCTAAGCTATCTCTTATTCAATCTTAGACAATCTTGGTATCAAATCGCAGTGCCTTTTTCGTCTGAACACGATAGTAATATCAATTTTAAAATTTGACTTATTTTTCAATTTTTTTGTCGGGATCCGGTAGTTCCATTTGGAACAAGCACATCCGTTTTTCTAAAAATTATTATCATGCTTGATGAACAATAATATATAGTTAAAACTTAATTATAATTTTTTTGATAAAAAATTTGGTCAAATTTTATTAACCGGAAGTTGATCCAATTGGAACATTTTCAATATATATTTTGATAAGTGTCTACGAGATGAGTACCCGTGAAAATTTTCAGTCCTAGATATTCACTCATCTCCAAGATAATCCCAAACTCGACGGTGGGCACAAAACCAGGTTTACTAAATAAATCGTATCTGTTCCAGGAAACAGGCGGATAATGTGAATTGGTATTTTTTCTTATTAGAACTAGTGACTCTACATCATATACCAATATGATAATTTGGATCAAAAACCGTTCGGAAATACAGACCATTTTCGCGAACTTATTGAATGGCCCTCGTATGAATGTAATATAGCGAAAATAAATGAAAATAAATCAAATAAAAACCTGAAATTAAATTTTATTGATTAAATATCAACACAAATTTTCTCCAATTACTTACTGAAAAACGGTATTGTGTAGCCAAACATGATTCGAAAGTAATTTGAATACTTTCGCACTTGATCGCTTGGTTTTACGAGAACGCCATTTCTCTTTTTGATAAATTTCTGGACAAAAAATCGATTATTTCCGTTGTAGATCACTTGTCGCTGCAGTAAAATTGGATTAGCCATTTTGCGATCTTGGGCTTTCCAGTACATTCGATAAAGAAAGCTAATCATTTGAAGTCCCATTGAGACAATGAAAATGTTCCATATGGGATCGCACTCCCAGAAGAGTGTCACATCGTAGTTGATCAGTCGACCAAATTCGCTTATTGGAAACAGACAAATGATCAGTGATTGAATACATTTCAAGGAGAGAATGACGGAAATGATTAAAACTTGAAACAAAACTTTTTTAGTCGATGGAGTAAAATGTTTCTTTTCTGCATCGTTGCTGATGTCGGACACATTGTCCAGGTAAGATTTGATTTGCCTTTTAGTTTTCCAAAACTGTATCCAACGATGGACCATTTTGGATTTTTGTGTTCCAAGAACAAATTAATGCATGCTCGAAACTCTCAAAATTCTAATCTAGAATAGTTAATAATAATAACTTTAATTTAATTTAATTTAATTTTAAATAATAAGTATAGGTAAGTGATTTACGAGTTTATTTATCCTTTTATGTTCATTAATTTATTACTATGTCATGTTTTACCATATTTCATATGTTTTAATTTTTCAAGATTCACTGTCTTAATGATAAATGATTTTAACAACAATTAATTATTTTAAAAATTATACGGTTTTGAAATTAATTTTATGATTTTATTTTATAAATTAAATTCAAAGTGATTTATTAAATTAAAAATTAGATCAAATTGAACAAATATAACTAAAAGTGGTAAATTTATTAGACTACAAATGCCGTTAAATTTTGTTTTGAATCATACCGACAGGAGTCAGCACATTGGCTTAGAACAAACAATTTTTCAACTTACACATTTCATTGAATGTTGATATGTTTTTTTTTCATAGGAGAAAGCCCAAACAATTAACAAATCAAGTCAAACTTCTCTGTATACTCCCGTCTTCAAGTGTCCGTCCATAGGAAAGCATTTCTATATCGTAAAAGAGGACATTGAATAGTACATTTCGTACAAAACGGGAATTAGCCGTAGACCTGATGAGATTCGAACTTGCCAAGTTGTTCATCAAATCGATGACCTTATTGTGCTTCTCAGCTGTTGTTTGTTCAGTGGAGACATCACCGATTCATGGAGAATCTCTAGTACGATAATGATAAAGAACAACTCATCCGACCAAGTAGATTACCATCCGATAATTATTGACTCGATTCTGTATCGAATCCTAAGCTCAGTTCTGACCAGTCGACTTAGCGAATCAATTCTACTAAGCCTTAACCAACGCGGTTTCATCAGAGGTTATGGCATCCATGGATCCATCTCTACTAATTGTCCGCACAAGATACCCGACCCGATATCATCTCAATTAACCCGTGGCATACTAAAACCTACTTCTGGATGTACAGATACGCACATCAAGGAGTAGCTTGATGAGTAAAGTTGCGTGCCTTAAAAAAGATGTACAGATAAACTATGAGTTATTTTTTAAGCTTAGTATTATTCACAGTTATTTTGTAAGTTGCTACTCCTTTAGCTCAATAAATGATTTTATTATTACAACCTCAGAATTTTATTTAGGCAAATTTTGAATCATTCGATAGCTGTACATGAAAAGTTCCGAATAAAGTATTGAAAACTAAAATAAATAAATGTGAATTCAAAAAATATTAATAAAATTCTATATCGTACCTTAAAAATTGAATTGAAAGACATCAAACCATAACATCCATAAGTGATACCATAGCGACGATTGGTCTGAAACTTGCAGATATAATTGGTCAAGTGAATTCGGTCTCGAGTAATGAATCGGCCTTTGGGATGATGCAACCAATGAATCAACAACTTACCACATGCATGAATTCTGTTTGTGTACATTGCTGCCAAGGTGTGTAGTGCTACCACAGCCAGAAATACAAAACACGTGAGACTCAGGTGGAAGAAGGCTGTGACCAACACAAACTCTCCCGTCCAAAGTCCACTCACTACAAAAGTGTTAACCGGCACAATAGTCACAATGTAGTACAACATGAGATAACCGTAGAATTGGTTTCCACCTATGACGTGAGTCAAGGTTTCTGTATGACCACGAGTAAATTTGTACATTTGTAGTCTTCGAAAATTGGATCTTAACAAAATGTTGTTGAGTTGGCGTATTTTCAGGAAAAAGATGCACGAAAATGCAAAAACCACTGTTCCACCAGTACAATTGATAATAACCAACCAAATCCACAATAAATCGGCTGTGATTGCATTAACAAATAAATACACAAACTTCAATGGGCCATATGGAAAATCCAAGTAAAATTCTTGAAAGTAAATTCGAATGTAATATAACGAAAATATATGAAAATAAATCATGTAAAACACTGAAATTGAGTTTTATAAATTAATAATAAATTCAAATCGCCAGTAATTACTCACCGAAAAACGGAATTGCGTAGCCAAACATAAGTCGAAAGTAATTTGAATACTTTCTCACTTGATCGCTTGCTTTTTCAAGTACGCCATTTCTGTTTTTGACAAATTTGCGTACAAAAAATCGATTCTTTCCATGATAGATCACTTGTCGCTGCAGTAAAATTGGTTTTGTCATTTTGCGATTCAGTGCCTTCCAGTACATTCGATAAAGAAAGCTAATCATTTGAAGTCCAATCGAGACAATGAAAATGTTCCATATGGGATCGCACTCCCAGAAGAGTGTCACATCGTAGTTGATCAGTCGACCAAATTCGCTTATTGGAAACAGACAAATGACCAGCGATTGAATACATTTGCAAGAGAGAATGATCGAAATGATTAAAACTTGAAACAAAACTTTTTTAGTCGATGCAGTAAAATGTTTCATTTCAGCATCCTTGCTGATATCGGACACTTCGTCAAGGTATGATTTGATTTGCTTTTTGGTTTTCCAAAACTGTATCCAACGATGGACCATTTTGGTTTTTTGTGTTCCAAAAACTAAAAAGAGATTTGCTCGAACTCTAAAAATTCTGACCAAAAATGGTAAATGATAATAACTTAAATTCTTTTTAAATAAAAATACGAATTAATTAATCTTTTTTATGTTCATTAATTTATTATGTCATATTTTTTATTATTTTCATATGCTTAATTTTCAAGATTCACTGTCTTAATGATGGATGACTAACAAAAACTAATTAATTTACATTTCATTATACTGTTTTGCAAATTATTAAATTCGAAGTCGTTTATCCAAAATTAAATCTTAAGCAACTTGAGCAAATATGACTAGAGACTATAAGTGGTAAATTAATTAGACTGCAAATGCCGTTAAATGTTGTTCTGAATCATGCCGACAGAAGTCAGCACATTCTCTTTGTGCTAGCACTTTTTAGAACCGCCCGAAACGCACATTTCATTGAATATTAAAATGTATTTTTAGACCGCGGACCAAATCCTAACAATTAACAAATCAAACCAAACTTCTTTGCGATAAACTAAAAAAATAATACATAATTTAAACATTTCACACAGGAACAGAAGTGCACTTGATTTTTGTTATCAAGAAAAGAAAGCCAAAAATTTTATCAATTCAGACTAGTGATGATGAAAGACATATTGGGAAAGAGATGTTATTACTGCATGTTAGTCTTCTAGCACAGCAACTTGATATACTCAACTGCCAATGATCAAGTTAATAACGTCAAGGCAGAAACAGAGGGAATGATTGTCATAATTATTTTGATTGGTTTGCAAAATTGGCTTTTTATAAAAAGTTTAATAATTTGTTATGACTTCTTTGGATTCTAATTCAACTAAATGTTGTAGAGTTTGCGGTGATGTAGCAATTGGTAAAATAAAATGTGCTCACTAAACAAATCATTAATTCACTTTTGCACTTGTTCTCAGCTTTCAATTTCAATGGACTCACTTGTGAATCGTGCAAATCATTCTTTCGACGCAATGCATTTAGATTTGATGTAAAGATTTATTTATTTTTTAATTCATATAAAAACATGGTTTGTAATGCAATTCTATTACATTTTCATTAACAGGAACTCAAATGCTATCGACAGAACAAATGTGTAATTGACAAGTCGTTTCGAAGAATTTGTTCAAAATGTCGACTCAACAAATGTTTTCATATTGGAATGAAGAAAGTAAGTCACTTTAATTCGTCACTTAACATATTTATAATTAAACAATTTTAAATTTTAAAGAATTTAGTGTCCATTAAAACAAGACAGAAAAAGCAATTAAAGCTAATCGATGTGCTAAAACACAAAAATCATTTTGAAAACTCCAATTTAAAAATTGATGGATTAGATAAATCAAATAAATTTATACATGAACAAGGCAAGTGGATCATTAAACGTCAATTGAACTGAACTAAAATTATTTATTTTTCAGATATAAATTTGTCCCATTACGAATTGAATTTGATCCACAAAATAAATCAAACAAGTTCGTTCATTTTTGTCGAGGAACAACTTTTACCCGTAAAAGGAGAAGCCAAATCATTTTCCACAGCATGCAATCTACCTGGTCAATATATCAAGAAAATCATTAGATTCTGCAAAAGCAATTCTCAATTTAGTGGTTTGAATATAGAAGATCAACTCGTGATTATTAAACCATACTTCACGGAAATGTTGCTAATTCGATTTGCATTTGTGTTCAGTGTCAAACAGAATGTTTTTACATTGATTGAAGACGAATCGGCTCAGCACGCAGTGTACTTTAAGATTGATCTCATGAAAGAGGCTAAAAACAGAAAAAATTTCAATTTAATTTTTGCCAGATTTTTTAAACGAGCATTGGAACTAATGGAAAATGATAGATTTATTCGAAATTTGGTAATAACATTTGCGTATAATTTTTAATTATATAACAATTATCTCAATTCTCTAGCTTATGACAATTCTAATGTTTATGCCAAGAGATAAAATTAGCTGTCCCGAATATATAAGTTATTGTTATCAAGTAAACGTTCGACTACTTGCTAGATATCTCGAGAATAAATATCAAAATGTCCAAATAGCATTACAAAAATACAATAAACTACTGAAATTAATGCAAAAAGTTGGCGAAATTCGAGAAACCATTTCTAGATTTTATGCACAATTCGAAATACACGACGTAATGGATGTTTTGACTGAAATTTATGATTTGAAACAATAATAATAATTTTTTATAAATAAAGCTAATCAAACTAATGGAAATGCAGTTCTGTTACAAAAAAAATACAAAAGGAAAATGTAACTTTAATTTATTCAGATAATTTGAATAATTATTTTTAGGCCAAATATAATATTATATCATTAATAAACTCAGAAAAGGTATTTTTCGATTTAGTAAAAGTCATCTATTAGATTTATTGGTCTCCATGACTAATCTTCATTTGTGTCCAAGATTTGTCTGTTGCTATGTTTCTGTTATTTTTGTGTTCAATTCAATTGACAAAAATATTACTTTTCTAAACAAACGTTCAAGTTATATAAAAATATTACTCTGAGTTCAATTTATGAAACCAAATTAATATTTAATTCAAATTATCCCTTCAATACTCAATGTACTATTTTTGTTATATGAAGATCGTGCTTTGAACAATTTAATAATATCAGGTTAACAAAAATGCGACAATGTCCTAAGAGTACTCAAAAGTTGACTAACAAAAATGCAAAATATGCATAATTTGAGTGTCAGGTTTTCATTGTGTTTGGTTTGTGTGCAGTAACCTAAGACACTGTCTCTACCCTAACCAGAACCAACCAATAGTACTGTTTGAAAGTGGTTTGTCCAACACAACAACTGCTTGTCATTTATCATCTTCTCTCCTGTGCCCTGGTAACAAATAGCATAATCAATAGTGAGCGCTTCTGTCGTCGACTTTTTGTGAGTGTCTGGCCGCCGATCGGAGTCGGTGATCACCCAAGTGAGTGTGCACAAAGTTGCAGTAATCGGTGAGGTAGAGGCACAGGCCAACCGTGTGCAGGATGTGTCTGCAATAAAGAAACTTATTAGCGTTTCTAATGTAGACTTGCAGACGGAAAATATCTCAGAGTCTTGTTATTGGCCGTGTCACTGTTCAACAACAGATTATCCTCGTGCGTGTGTTTGTGTGTGTGTGTGTCCAAAGATTGTGGCAGTGTTGGTGAGGCACAATCAAAGGTCTGTGTTTGTATGTATTTCTCAATCAGTCCCTCAACGTTTGTACATTCTCGCTCTCTCCTGTTTTATTATTGGTTATTATTTGTTCGAGCCCAAATGGAGCGGCACTGAGCAGAGTGAAAGACTCCATTCCAAGATGTACATCTACCAGTTCGGCACATCATTTAGCACGTGATACTGTACTCGATAATACTCAATACCGTACAAACAGTTGTGATAACATTCAATATCATCAATCGATACTAATCAATCTAGTAAATTCTTGCTGTGTGAGAAAGTGTTTGATTGCTGTCCTATATTTGTTTTCGCGAATGTCAGAATGTAAGAATTTTACAAACACACAAACCAACATAATGATGGAAACTCCAGCGAGAGCATCGCCGACATTAATCAAACTGTGTCGTGTTTGTGGTGACAAGGCGATTGGTGAGATAAAATGAGCGCTTGAGCACTAATATACTTCTTGTAATGAATTTGCTAACCTTTCATATTAAATTAGCCTTCAATTTTAATGGCCTCACGTGTGAGTCGTGTAAATCATTCTTTCGTCGAAATGCAACGAAAATTAATGTGAGCTTTGCTATTTACTTAAAAATTAATTTTTAATAATTATTTAATTGTTTTATTACTAGAAATTTGTATGTAATAAAGAGGACAACTGCAGAATAGAGCTCAGCACTCGAAGTATATGCAAAAAATGTCGACTCCAAAAATGCATAGATATTGGAATGAAAAAAGTATGTGCGTACCGTATGTACACTTGAGACAGCACAAATTGCCATCCAAATTAACATCCAAATTAAAATACACATGTAAGCTTTGTTTGTTCGGTAGGAAATGGTGCTCGAGAAGAGAAAGAAAACTGTAGACAAAACGTTCGGCGACGTGTCGGAGGAAAATAAATTGCTCGATTTGATACTCAGGACAATTTGTGATAAAGACATCAAGCAGGAGGAAATTGAGAATAAGGAAATTAGAACAAACATTATCGTTAACATTGATTACCTGTTTCAAGGTATGGACATACACACAGACAGAATTTGCATAATAATTCAATTTACCTGTCTGCAGAAATTTACCTCAACCCATACGAACAAAGTCTCATTAAGGAAGTGAATCAGGCGAATACAAACACATTCGTAGAGGAACTTTCACTGGATGTTAAGGGCGAAATTGGTACTTTCAAGGACGGTCTCAATTGGGTGGGCGTGTACATTCGGAAAGTAATTAAATTCTGCAAAAGTATTCCTCAATTCAAGTGGATCGACAAGGAGGACCAACTGCTGATCATAAAGCCATTCTTCACCGAACAACTTCTAGTCAGATTCACATTTGCTTACAGTTTCGAACATGATGCTTTTCCAATTTTGATTGTAAGTTTAAATGTTTAATATGGTTATGATTAATATTCAAATCAATTTTATCGATCAAAGAACGAATCATCGGAGGGCACCATTTGGATGAAAATTAGCCGACTCAACGATGTGCCACAATTGCGTGAATTCTGTGTGATTTATCGCAAATTTATCATAGCAACCAAAAAAGAAATGGAAAATGATGTTACAATTAGAAATTTGGTTTGATTTTATTTGACTTTTAGAGTTGCAAACTTATTTTATTTTTACCAATTACTTAGTTGTCAGCATTGTTAATGTTCAGGCCTCGGGATAAAGTCACTTGCCCGGAATTTATAAGGTATGTCTTAGGAATTTATAATAATCTACGATATTTTTAAACTTCTATTTACGAATCCAGATACAACTATTTCATATACTTACGTCTACTTGCTCGATATCTCGAACACAAGTACCAAGATGCGAATCTAGCATCGGTCAAGTACGAAAGGCTGCTGTTTGTGATGAACGAAGTTTGCGAATTCCGCCAACCAATTTCGGATCTATACACTGTTTTAGAGACTCAAGAAATCATTGATGTACTTACTGAGATCTATGACCTAAAGCTCAGGTTCGACAAGTTGTCCATCTGACTTTTAATATGTTTGTTTGTTTTATTATCTTTAAATTATAATTGCAATTATATTTTATATCTTAATTTATTTTCCAAGAAATGTTTCGAATATTATTAAAATTTAAATATTATTTCCCATTCGAGTTCAAACATATTTGTCTAGCCATCCAATCATCATTTGACTTCCAAATAGGTTGGTTTTATAATTTGAATTTTAGTTTTAATTTTAAATGCATTTATTATTAATGAAAATTCTTAATAAATTCAACCGGAATATAATGATATATTATTGTTCCTCTCCACTTTGGCGACATAATGACTTTACTAATGACATTTAAATATAAAATAATAATTGTTTTGACAAAATCGATAATTCTGGAAGGTTCTGCTCTCAAAATATGTTTTGAAATATTCCTGTTGTCAAATTACAAAGTCACAAGGCACATACACACGCACGCACACCAACGCAAATAGATCTTATTTGTTTGAAATGCTAAAGTTGATATATTCAAAAGGTCGCTTCTTACCGGCACAAAGGAAAAATACACAAATGACGTTCAAATGAAGGACAATGTCTTGAGATATTTGAAGATTAAAATAAATACTTGTTTGTAGATATGTATAAAAATAAAACGAATTAATTAGGATTTAATTGCTGGCACAATTGTATTATTATTGTTAATTATGTAATTACTGTGAGGTAATAATAGCGTTAAATAATATTCACAAGTGGTAAAGTGGTCGGGTGCGCATGTGCATGCCTGTATGTTTGTATCCCACAATCTACGATTGATGTCACCCCACACGACCAAGTTTATATATATATAAATGCAACTCGAGAGTGTACTTTGTATTTGCGGGAGCGCAAAAACGTACGTAAAACGCCCGACAAATTGAAGCAATGGCCATGATGGCCTGGCAACAAATGGCGTTATCAATATGTTAGTAGTTTTAGCATTAATGCGATATTGTATTTCCCCTACGTCGTCGTGTCATGTGGACGGACGAGTGTAGAGAGAAACTGTGAGTTTATGCATGTGTTTGTACAGATACTGAAAGAAACTAAAGCTCAAAGTCGACAACAAACTGCTAAAAAACAACTGTGTGAGTGGTTGTGTGTGTCCAAATAAAATAGACAGCCAAAGTGAACTCGTATGAGAGAGAAAAATCGACAGATAATTGCTGCATGCTTTTGGAATGACTATTGCTTTCGAGTTATGCGTGTGTGTGCCTAAAGTGTGAGCTCAGGAGTGAGTGTGTGTATGTTGATATCCTTAAGGATTATGTGTGGTGTGTGTGTTTGGATGGTGTCGAAATAGGGGAAAACTAAACGACACATTAAAGTACCCGTGCCTAATTGGAATGAGAAGAAAGTGTTGTTGCTTTATCTCGATAAACAACAGATGACATTATGTCGAATATGTCGGCGACGTCGACTTCATCGGCCAATCTGTCCAATATGAATCTTGTTAAGCTGTGTCATGTGTGCGGCGATAAGGCCGTCGGTAAGTGTCTCACTTGATGATGCATAAGGTGAACTTTGGGCCTTATTAAAAAAAACAATATTTCATAACAACAATAAAAAACACTAATTAACTATTCCCCCCTCCAGCGTTCAACTTTAACGGTCTCACCTGTGAATCGTGTAAATCGTTCTTTCGTCGAAATGCGTTCAAAATCAATGTAAGCCGGTTTTAAAGAGCTCACTGTTTAGCTCAAACTAATTTGCATTCAGCAGAAATTCACCTGCTACCGAAATGACCAATGCACGGTGGACGTGATCACCCGTAAATACTGCCAAAAGTGTCGTCTCCAAAAATGCTTTGATATTGGAATGAAAAAAGTATTGTCATATTTGCTATGTAAATGGCGATTTGTTGTTTGATATTCATACAGCCGTTTTGGTTTTGTCTTTTTTTATTTTCTAGGAATTGGTACTCGACCGAAAGCGCAAACATGAAGGACTGAAGCTGGCCGATTTGCTCAAACCAGACGACGACGATGAGCTGATTGAGGATGAGAACAGTGTTGAAAACCAAAACGAAAATGCTTTAGTTGTGGCGATAAACAACGAACCCGTTTTGGAAAATCGTAAGATTTTGAATATAAAAATATAATTAATTAATTAATTTTGAAATTTTTGTAGAACTAGAACTGAGCAATCACGAGCGGTTTTTGATCAACGAAGTGAATCACGCAAGTCAAGTCTTCACAGAGGAACTGTCACTTCAAGTGCGCGGCGAAGCGGAATCCTTCAAACACGCCTGCAATCTACCTGGACTGTACATTCGCAAAATCATTCGATTCTGCAAAAATATACCTCAATTCAAGTGTCTCGACAAGAAGGACCAACTCTCCATTATTAAGCCATATTTCACCGAAATTCTGCTAATCAGATTTGCTTTCGCTTACAATTACGAAAAGGACGCCATCACCGTCATTGAGGTATGAATTGAATCGTTTGTCTTGTTTTTTACTAATCGCAATCGCGATAGGACGAACTATCACAAAGTACCATTTGGCTAAAGATCGATCTGCTCAAAGAGGCGAATCGACACACATTTGCACTCGTCTATCGCAAATACATGTTCTCATCAAAGATGGAAATGGAAAACGACACGACCATTCGAAATTTGGTACTGTTTTCTTATTAATTTTTTATTGTCGTAAAATTAACTTCAAATTTGTTTTTAGTTGGCAGCAATCATGATATTTCGACCACGAGAAAACTCCAGTTGTCCAGAGTTTATTCGGTACTTAAAATATCTTTGTAGTTTTGATTTTAATTTTTAATTTTTGTTGTGCAGGTATAACTATTTCATGTACAAACGACTGCTCGGTCGCTACCTCGAACACAAGTACAAAGATGTTGTGCACGCATCAGAAAAGTACTTTCGACTGATTGCCGTAATGAAGCGAGCCTGTGACATCATCAAACCCGTGTCCGAGTTGTACACTCTGCTCGAAATCCAAGAAGTCATGGACGTACTGACTGAAATTTATAATTTAAGACAATAAAATTGACTAAAATATTGTTTTTTCTACTTTTCCCAATAGAATTTATCGTTTAGATTGTTTATGACGTCCACCTGTGATTGTGACTCGTTGAAGCAGGTGAAGCAGCGAATTAGTCCATTTCCCAACGATCAGTACGCCTTCATTGGCATTGAATTCGATGAATGAGTGGGCGCTTTCAGGATTTATGTTCAGCGCGGACCAAACTTTGTTTCGTTTTCACGGGTGATTCGGGCGATTGGCCATCTGTATGAACAATTCTTCAATGTCAACAATGGTACAACCCAACTTAGTCAATTATCGGGACGAATACGTTCGATACTTTGCATTTTCAGCTTTCGTTTCTTTCAGCAGCTTCTCACTTCTTATTTAATCAAACCATTTGATGTCCTGTTGGTCACATTTCAACAAACTCTAGTTCTCTATTCAATCGAGTTTAATATTTCAACAATCGTTCTTCCATCTTTCAACTCTGAAAAATGTTATTTCCAAACCTCTCACTTCACTTTCCACAGAACTCAAAAGATGTCCACGATTGTTTGCATTTCATGTTCATCAAATTGATTGAATTGATTTGATCAATTAGTTCGACTCTCATCGTCCACATCATTGATGGCAGATGCATCAATTCATTTACCAAAAACATCACAAATGTAGAACCACTAGACCAAATACAAACGTAAACCTAAATGTGATAATTACAATGTACAATCATTACTGAACTTACTTTAAACTTCAAACAGCAACCATTTGCCAATAAAATAGTCAATTGTTAGTGCTTTCAAATACATATTACTGTTAATGTTATGTTTGTTCATTTGTATGCCTGTTGTTTGTGTTGTGCACAGGTGAATGTTATCAAATAAAGTGCATATTTGGGGCGAATTAATCAACTAACGCTTTTCTATATGTGTACGTTGTATCATATATGTTTGTATAATATTTTACCTTTATTGAGTTTGAAGGCCATGGTTATTTTTATCGTTAAAATTACAGTTCACTGTAGTGTAACTTTTGAAAGCATGTTTGTGTTTGTGCAATTGGGAGGTTTAAAATAGATTAATTTATTGACCATAAATAAACATTATTTATGCTCAATTTTACGAATCGACTCTCTAATTATTCTAAAGTAGTCAACCATTCGAGAGCCATTGATCTCAACAGTAATCGGTGTAGGATTAGTGGTAGAGTAATGTTTCATCTGTCCAATCAGAATGTCCATATCCATTAATTTGTATTTGAGTGTGTCCATGTCTTCACTCGTATTGTCTTTGTGTTTGGCAATCACTTCTTTAGCTTCTTTCGAAAGCACATCTCCATACTCGATGAGTTCGTTTCCAGTTTTATGATGCTTGAAGATGTCTTCAATCATTTTCAATTCCTCACTCAGTCGATTAGAGTGATAGAGTATTCTCTCCTCTAGATCGTTAACCCGAAAACGTTCAGTTTGGTTCTTGTCCAGTCCTTTGAATGCTCCAACCTGAATGAATAAATCCAATATTTCAGCTTCGACAGCATTGAAAAGATGACCATGACTTGTGCCTTTGTGTTTGGCCATCAATTGCTCAGCCCAGTTGACCAACGTGTCGGCACGCTCCATCAAGGCTTCAATGTCCTCGAAATTGGCTAAAAATAAAATTATTGTAATTGTATTGTAATTAAGAATACAAAATTAATTCAAATACTTACCAAATGCCACAGCGAAACAAACGAACAAAAAAAGCAAAATTTTCATATTTAAATAATATTTTTAAATAATAAAGTGAAATTTGAAATTTTCCACAATATTTATAACTTTTAAACAATTTAAAATAATCAAATATTTAATTAATTAATCGCATAGATAAACAATAAAATAATCAATAATCCGCAAATGGACTTTAGCCAATTTTAATTAGAGTTGGTATTTTTAGGTGTTATCTTCAAACAAAGTCCGTTGCTTTTGTATCCTACTTGATTAGTAACGAACGAATTAGTGATATATTAGTAAATGTCATTTGGGATTTGGGGTCTGAGATGGTTAGCATTACATTTGAACTATTCCTGAAATATAAAATTAAAATAATTCGAGCTAATTAATAAACTTGAGAGCTAGTTCTTCAATCTTCTCGCAAGCCTTTTCTTTGCTATTGCTTTCTTTAATTCTGTTTGCCATCTTGACATATTTGTCTTTCAGTTCTTCATTTCCTAAGACATGATCAATTGCTTCGACCAATTGTTGGTCCTCGAAATCATAAGGTTTAATTCGTATTCCATAACCTTTCTCGTGCACACGTTGAGCATTGTTGAACTGATCGTAAAAGAGAGGCATCACGATTACTGGCTTTGCAAATGTGATTGCTTCCAGCAGCGAATTGTTACCTCCGTGGGTGATTACCATATCAACCAAGGGTAGGATCTGGGTTTGAGGAACTGAAGCTTCACCCCACATGTTGCCGGCTAATTCATATTGATCGTGCAGTAGTCCTTTTGACACAATGTAGAAGTGAGGTGTTTTGCTCAAAATCGAAACCAAACGTTTCATCAGATTAACATCAACCGAACCCATAGATCCCATCGAGACATAAATCAACTTATCGCCTGGTTTGATTTTATTTTTGAATTCTTCAGGCAATTGAAATTGTCCCATTTCATGTCGACAGTATGCGTCAACTCGAGTAAAATTGTCAGGAATTGTAATAACATCGTGATAGTCCAACTCCTCCGGAAATTGGTAAATGTTCAAATGTTGAGAATGAGTAACAAATTTTTGTTCTTCATTCAATGGATAGCCAAATCGGTCTGCTAACTTTTTCTGACATTCAACAATTTTACTATAGAAAACCTCACGTTCTTCTTTGCGATACTCATCCCATTGTTTACGATCACTGTCAATAGGAAAACCTTAAAATTAAATAAATATTAAATAATGCCAAAAAGTTATAATTTACCTGATGTAAATGGAGGCAAATCTTCACTATCGAAAAATCCAACCGGATTGCTGCAAAACAAATAAACAAAAGGCACGCCTGCATTGATCAAACACGGAGATACGACATCGCAATCAATTAAAATAACATCTGGTTTCTCTTTCTCAAGAAAATCTTTGATTTGGGGTTCAAACTCAGAGGCTTTGGCGTATATTTCTTTAATAAAATCGAGTTGACACATTCTTTGTAAACTTTCCAAAGGATTGATATTTGCAAATATTTTAAGGTTAATCAAACTGTCGCATATTTGTTTGATAGGATCTTCAGTCTTTGTACTTTTCGTTTGTTCACCATCTTCTTTCAGCAAGCACTCAACAAATCCATATTTGTTGAAGCGATTTGCAAACTTCTCATTAACTATAAAGTAAACTTGATGACCACGTTGGAGCAAACTCTGTCCCAGACCAATGCAACCATTCTGAGGACCAACAAGGTCCATGACATGAACAAATATTTTCAGTTTTCGTGTCATTCTTGACGAGAAAAAAACAAACGTTTGAATATCAAATATTGGTCTTGTGTTGAGCCAAAATATTTAATATGACTTCCAATGGTGATGATAAAATAAGTCACAAATGTTATCGAAAGCGCATTTATTTGTAGATAATAATAAAGACAGATTTTGTATGTGATAAATTAGTCAAAGGAGATTCTTTGATTAGTGAGAAGTCTCGCCTTGAAAATGACATTTGCAGTACACAGAAACATGATTGCTACCATAGGTATACAAAGTTGAAAACCTAACATCAATAATTTGTACATTCAATCGATGTATTTTATTATCAAGTTCTCGTTTGAATTAAGTAAATAAAATTATATATTTATTTCAAATTGAGTTCAAATGCAAGTTTTTCAATCTTCTGGCAAGCTTTCTCTTTGCTGTTGCTTTCTCTCATTCTGTTGGCCATCTTGACATATTTGTCTTTCAGTTCTTTATCTCCTAAGATCTGTTCAATTGCTTCAACTAATTGTTGGTCTTCGAAATCATAAGGTTTAATTTGTATTCCATAACCTTTCTCGTGCACACGTTGAGCGTTGTTGAATTGATCGTAAAAGAGAGGCATCACAATTACAGGCTTTGCAAATGTGATTGCTTCCAGAAGTGAATTGTTGCCTCCATGGATAATTACCATGTCTACCAGAGGTAGGATCTGGGTTTGAGGCAGATAAACATCACCCCACATGTTGTCGGCTAATTCAAATTGATCGTGCAATAGTCCTTTTGACACAATGTAGATGTGGGGAGTTTTGCTCAGAATTGAAACTAAGCGTTTCATCAATTTTACATCAACCGAGCCCATCGAGCCCATCGAGACATAAATCAACTTATCTCCTGGTTTGACTTTCTGTTTGAATTCATCCGGAAATTGAAATTGTCCAATTTCTTCACGACAGCAGGCATCAACACGAAAACAATTTTCCGGAATTGTGATGACATCGTTATAGTCCAATTCCTCGGGAAATTGGTAAATGTTCAAATGGTGCGAATGAGGAACGAATTTTTGTCCTTCATTCACTGGATAACCAAATTGCTCTGCTAACATATTTTGAAATTTCAATACTCTCCCAAAAAGAACATCATGTTCAACTTTGCGGTACTCGTCCCATTCTTTACGGTCACTGTCAATTGGAAAACCTGCAATTTCAAGTAATTACTAAATAATCTTTTAATTTAACTGACTTACCTGATGTGAACGGGGGCAAATCTTCGTTGTCGAATAAGCCGACCGGATTGCTGCAAAACAAATAAACAAAAGGTACGTCTGCATTTAGTAAACACGGCGCTACAATGTCGCAATCAATGACGATGACGTCTGGTTTCTCTTTCTCCACCAGTTCTTTTAATTGCGGCTCAAAATCAACCGCTTTCTCGTACATTTCTTTGGTAAAACCAATTTGGCCAATTTTCTTCACGTTTTCCAATGTGCTAATGTTGGCAAAAAATCCCAGTTTGATCAAATCTTCACAGATCTGCTTGACTGAATCTTTAGTCTTTGCTTTAGTTCGTTCTTCATCTTCTTTCAACAAACACTCAACAAATCCGTATTTGCTGAAACGATTAGCAAACTGTTCATTGATCAGAAAGAACACTTCATGACCACGATCAAGCAAAATCTGTCCCAGGCCAATGCATGCATTCTGAGGACCCACCAAGTCCATGACATGGAAAAATATCTTTAGCTTTCGAGTCATTTTGCTTATAGAAAAAGATACTGGACAATAAATGTTGGTCTTGTTCTGTGTCTTGCCAAAATATATGACTAAAAAACTCAGTAATATTGCGACAAATCCCAAATATTACCCAAGATAGCAGAAATTTGTTCGGGGAAAATCAGAAATAGAACGTTTACTTTTGCTTGTGATAAACTTGTCAAAGAAGATATCTTCTAGCTAGCATATGCTTTGATTGAGAGGCCAAACATTGAGAAAGACAAAATGTACTACAGTGAAACTTGATTAAATGACCATTTTGGTGAGATATTGATTTCTTGCTAAATCGATAATTTACATTCACATAGTACATGTATCATGTTGCATACAAGTGCACTTAGTGTGAAATTATGTAGCAATAAATAAAATTTTGATTGATACTGAAATGTGATTTAAGTGCAAATCCAAAATTTTATTGAAGTAATATTGTGGAATTAAAATTTTTATATAAATTGCTTGAAAACTACTTTTTCAATCTCCTCACACGCTTTCTCCTTGCTGTTGCTTTCCTTGATCCTTTTTGCCATCTTGACATATTTGTCATTCAATTCGTTGTCTCCTAAAATCTGCTCAACTGCATCAATCAATTGTTGGTCCTCGAAATCATAAGGTTGAATTCGTATCCCATAACCTTTCTCGTGCACACGTTGAGCGTTGTTGAATTGATCAAAGAATAATGGCATTACAATTACGGGTTTAGCAAATGTGATTGCTTCCAGCAGTGTGTTGTTGCCTCCGTGAGTGATTACCATATCAACCAGGGGTAGAATCTTAGTTTGAGGTAGAGAGGCGTCACCCCACATTCGTTCAGCTAATTCATATTGATCGTGCAGTAGTCCTTTTGACACAATGTAAAAGTGAGGAGTTTTGCTGAGAATTGAAACTAAACGTTTCATCAGTTTTATATCAACCGAACCCATTGATCCCATCGAGACATAAATCAACTTGTCGCCATGTTTTATTTTATGTTTGAAATCGTCTGGTAATTCGAATTGTCCAACTTCTTCACGACAGTAAGCGTCAACTCGAAAGAAATTATCCGGAATAGTAATGACATCGTGATAGTCCAACTCTTCAGGATATTGGTAGATGTTCAAATACGGAGAATGAGACAAATATTTTTGTCCCTCGTTCACTGGATAGCCAAACTGTTCAGCTAACTCTCTTTGATAAGTCGCAACCATACTAAAGAGAACATCATGTTCAACTTCGCGATACTCGTCCCATTCCTTACGGTCACTATCGATGGGAAAACCTACAATGACAAATAGTTACAAAAAAATAAATAGATTTAATGTTAATTACCTGAAGTAAACGGAGGTAAATCATCACTATCGAAAAAGCCAACAGGATTGCAGCAGTACAAATAGACAAAAGGAACGCTTGAATTGAGCAAACACGGAGCAACAATGTCACAATCGATCACAATCACATCAGGCTTCTCCTTCTCGAGCAAAGCTTTAATTTGAGGCTCAAAATCTGCTGCTTTCTCCTTTTCTCCAAAGTTGAGTTTACCAAACTTTTTCAAATTTTCCAAAGTACTAATGTTGGACAAGAATCCCAGATCGATGATGTCATCACAGACTTGTTTGACTGGATCTTTATCTTTTGTATGTTTGCTTCGTTCTTCATTTTCCTTCAACAGATACTCAACAAATCCGTATTGGTTGAAACGATTGGCAAATTGTTCGTTTACGAGAAAGCACACTTGATGGCCTCGTTGGTGTAAAATTTGTCCAAGACCAATGCAAGCATTCTGAGGACCGACCAGATCCATGACATGGAAAAATATTTTTAGTTTTCGGGACATGTTTTATTTTTTTACAAGAACAAGCAATTGAGTAACCAATATTTGGTCATGTAGCATGCACAACCTAATGTTGCCAAACTGGCGATAAGCCACAAATTGTGTGATTAAAGATACAACAAATCAAATGGGAATGTGATAAACTTGTCAATAATGCATGATTACCTTCACTGTTAGACAGTTAGAAATACTGTGAAGGATATGCATTGTAGAAAAAACTACTGAAGATTTTTTATTTCAACATGCGAGTAGAAAGATAATTAACACTTAAAAATATTTTTTGTCTTTTAAATCCATTAAATATTACCAAACTTATCAACTAGCTTTTCAATTTCCATACAAGCTTTTTCTTTGCTATTGCTTTCCTTCATTCTGTTGGCCATCTTGACATATTTATCTTTAAGCTTTCGATTTCCTAAAATCTGTTCAATCGCATCGACCAATTGGTGATCTTCGAAATCATAAAGTGGAATTCGAAATCCATATCCTTTCTCATGCACACGTTGAGCATTGTTGAATTGGTCAAAGAATAATGGCATTACAATTACGGGTTTGGCAAAGGTGATTGCTTCAAGCAGTGAATTGTTGCCTCCGTGGATGATTGCCATATCAACCAGGGGTAGGATCTGGGTTTGCGGCAGATAAGCATCACCCCACATGTTGTCGGCTAATTCGTATTGATCGTGCAGTAGTCCTTTTGACACAATGTAGAAATGAGAAGTTTTGCTCAGAATTGAAACTAAGCGTTTCATCAGTTTGACATCTACCGAGCCCATTGATCCCATTGAGACATAAATCAATTTATCACCTGGTTTAATTTTCTGTTTAAATTCATCAGGTAATTGGAACTGTCCCAACTCATGTCGACAGTATGCGTCAACACGAACAAAATTGTCAGGAATTGTGATAACATCGTGATAGTCCAATTCTTCGGGGTATTGATAAATGTTCAAATAAGGAGAATGTGGAAGATATTTTTGACCTTTTTTAACTGGATAGCCAAATTGTTGCGATAATTTTCGCTGATGATTTACTACTTTGCTAAAGAGAACATCATTCTCAACTTTGCGGTACTCTTTCCACAATTTGTGATCGCTCTTAATGGGGAAACCTAAAAATTAATTAGTTTTATTAAAACAATCACAAAACTAGTATTTTACCAGATGTAAATGGAGGCAAATCTTCACTATCGAAAATGGCCACAGGATTGGCACAATACATGTAAACAAATGGCAGGTCCGAATTGATCAAACTCGGTGCGACAATATCGCAATCGAACACAATCACATCAGGTTTCTCCTTCTCAAGCAATTCTTTAATTTGAGGCTCAAATTCAGCTGCTTTTCTATACATCTCCTCAGTAAAGTCAAGTTGTCCCAGTTTCATCAAGCTCTCTAACGTACTCATGTTGGTAAAGAATCCAAGTTGGATTATGTCGTCACAGATTTGTTTGATTGGATCTTTAGTCTTGACATGTTTGGTTCCATCTTCATCTTCTTTCAACAAACACTCGACAAATCCGTACTTGCTGAAACGATTGGCAAATTGTTCGTTCACTAGAAAGAAAACCTGATGTCCACGTTGCAACAGAATCTGTCCCAGTCCAATGCACGCATTCTGTGGACCAACTAAATCGATTACATGAAAAAATATTTTAAGTTTTCGAGTCATTTTTGGTTTGACGAAATTTGAGGACAAAAGTGAAACAGTAATTGTCTTGCTTCGTGTTTAAGCAATAATTCTTATATTACCAACCAAAAGTGACGATAAAAGTTACAAAATTTTCCATAAATAACACAAAATCAACTTAAAATGTGAACTTTTGCCTGTGTGATAAACTTGTCAAAGGAGAAGCATTGATAAAATGGACGAGTAATGCTGAACAAATGTTTAATTATAAACTAAACATATACATGCACTCAACCAAATCGTGTGACCAAAAAGTGTTGCAATCAAAATGGCGAAAGTTTAAAGCATGATAAATCAAGTTAGTTTAACATTGATTAAACATTTTATAAACAGAAGTGGATTTGTATTACACGATTTGGTTTGTCATGAATCAACAGATCCCAACAGAAGTACAGATCATTGCCCTGGTACGAGTTGGAATAACGAACGCATTACATATCACTGTTACTCATCGATCACATTCTTGGCTGATGATTACGAAGTTTTTTTTGCCTAGTGGATGAAATAGTGAGTGAAATTCCATTTAACGTGAAATGAGAGCAATCTCCAGTACATACGAGTACATCACAAGCTAAAAAGTTCATTCACTGTCGCACTGTACTCTCGATATCATTTCTAAAGCGGAAATCGTTTGATACTGTAAAACTAGATCACTTTGCACTAAATATTTTGCTTGAACATTACCTGTTTTGTTTTCAGTATTTATTATTAATGGATTAGTTGTGCAACACAATAATGAGAAACAAGAATACTACAAACAACAATTTGTCGATTACAAAAATGATCACCAAGTTATCATTCGGGGCAATTTTGGCTTTCTCTGGTTGCATTTGTTGAATTTCCACATCATCTCCTTCGCCGTTCTCTGCCAAACGAACCGATTCAACATCGTGTTTAGTGAATGTCATCAACTGTTGCACTGGTTTGAGTGCTTGACTTATACTCATCGGTACGGTCAAGGTCGATTTGGAAAATATGCGCGCAATGAAAAGCCAAATTAGTGTACTCGACACGAGGACAATCATTTGTCCGAGGTAGATTACTGGAATAAGTACATTTAAGAGTATTTCATATTGTGAAACTTAATCTTATACTTACTGACTTTGGGAATGCCAAAAGATCCGAAACCTAATTTAAATCCGAGATACAGAAGAAGTACAACAAGCAGAGATACACTAAGACTACTTGCATGAAATCGCAAATTGTCTTGAATATCCACAAATAGAGACACCAAACTGATCAGTAGTGCACAAATGACTGGCAAATAGATTGTATATCGGTAGACAGTGGAATTGCGTTCAATAGCGAGATAAAAGATGACCTCAGGGTATAAATCCCCAGAAAGGTCGTGTCTCCTGTTTTCGACCTTGGTGCTGATTATGTTCCATTCGGGATTTGGCTCGAAGTTCTCAAGGCTAATCCATTCCGCTTTGTGAACAAATTTGAAATCAATTAGTGCCGGAGAGAATTATAAATGTATACTTACATTCACTTGAAAGGTTCAGTGCACTCGCAAAGTTTAGCCACGAAGCAAATTTGAATGTACAAGTTTGTTGATCAAATGGCCATTTGGTCAAATCGACAGTGCAGATGGTTTTCATCGAGATGACAGGCGCCCAAAAGACAGTGCCCGTACTGTCGAGTATCAAGTCCGAGTGAGTCGAGGTGCGAATCACATTTTCGCCATTCACCGAGTTGAGCAGTGTAATGTCGGGACGATATATTTCCTCGAGATGAACTTGAATTTGGGCAATTTCATCAAACTCGGCTGGATTCCACTTGAGATTATGGTCAGTCCAGGTCAGATATATGATTGCGTCGCTTTCGAGCACGTTTGCTTGAATGTCCTTGAACAAATTCATTACGCATTAATTAACTTTTAATTCAACTTACCAAAGTTTTAATATAGTTGAGCACCATGGCAATCGATATGTCCATGGTGTGAGAATGATTGGTCACTGGTCGGGCCATAGGATCATAGCCTCGGTTGAGAAACAACTCTTTACGAAGAGCTTTAAGATGATCTACAAAATATATCATAAATGTTTCAAATCGATTTACACGAATTGTACACACTTTGAACTTCCACTTCCGATTCGCAAGTGCATGATGCAAATAACACAAAACAAAAAACTAGACATACTATCAAATTCATTGTGAGTTGGCTTGATTTGTGTCCAATGCACTAATGAAACACAACCAGATAGTGTTTGCAATATTTATAACATCAAAACTGCTGGCACAACTCAATTGTTTTTTTGTGGTCGTACTGTCAGACACGACCTTGCACTTGAACTATTAATCAACACATTCTAATTTGACATTTACGACCTATTCTATTGCTACCACAGCTACATCAAATGTTTTCAATCAATTCTATTAATTGACAAGCAATTTGTACCACGCTTCAATTTCATTCAAACGCACTCTGAATACATAATTTTTTTTGTTAATATATAATTTAATAAATTAAATCATTTTATTAGAAAATAATAACATTTAGTACAATTAATGGGCAGTGGCTTCGATTCGTTTTACCAACGATCTCAGAGTCATCTCATGTCTGACCAATTGGGTCTCGTCTTGGTCAACCTTTCGAGTGGCTGCTGGATGTGCCTGAATGTCTTTGATCAGTTGTTGAATGGTGGTGACCTCGTGTTCGAGTGCGACCACCTCTCGGTGACCATGTCCAGCGTGCTTGGTAACCTCAGCCTTGGCTTCTGCAACTAATTTTTCACCAAAAGCAATCAATTCGTTGGTGGTCTTGCCGGTAGCATTGTAGCTGTACAAGTCCATGGCAAAGTCCATTTCTTCGGTAATTCGGTTTTCGTGGTAAAGCAAACTTTCTTCGAGAGCATTCAGTTCGTGGGTTCGCTCTGTGACATTAGCTTCAATAGCTTTGATTGTTTTGGTGATCGTTTCCAATTGTTGAACTTCGTGCTCAAGAGCGGAAATGAGATGACCCTTGGTGTGCTTCTGGAATTCGGAGATGATCTTGTGACCCCTGGCCTCCAATTCATCAGCTCGTTCAATCAAGGCAGTGATGTCCTTGGCCACAATGGCAGCATAGAGAAATCAATTGGTTATTTTTTAAAATAAAATTAACATATAAAATAAATACCATAGACAGCTGCGAAGCAGAAAACTCCAATGATAGCAAAAGTCTTCATTTTGAGTTGAATTATTATTTTTGTGAATGAACAAATCTCAGAGCACACTGAACAATTGCCAAAAGTCGTATATATAGAGATCGTAGTAAGATGATCCGGTTCTACAATCATACCATCAAACCCACTGGTGAGAATTGTTGCATCTGTTCGTATTAAATCCAAATTAGGTCAAAACAGAGATTGTGGACACAAATCACATTGATCATTGATCCGGATTGTCTTAATCAACGGATCGAACTAGAAAGTTGCCTTTGACGCACTTGACGATAAAGCTATAGATGATAATGGTAAGTACTTTTAAAGTTGATGCTAATTAAATGAACGAGACACTAAATATAACTTGTTCGTAGACTTGATCATAATCATGAGAAAAATAGATTGCTGTGAGTTTAGATCAAGATCGATATGTTTTCATATTTGATTTAGTGTTACAACTGTTCCTTGCTTGCATGATCAAAAATTACAAATCTTGATTTTGATTTTGTGTGCAAATTTCCCATCATTTCTGTCAGTGTTTCCCAAGACAATTGAGATTCAAAATCCTCTCATTTTATGTTCCATGATTAGATTAGACTAGGGAGTTTGACCTTTGCTTATCAGCAACAGTATACAACTTTCAAAATGGTGAAAATTGATATATCGCAATACTTGAAATGGCCTTCGGTCAGAGTTCTTTAGAGTACTTCGGTTAACCCTTTAACGCCGGTGAGCTTAATTTTGACGGGATTTTTTTTTACTTGATTATTATGCCAAAATATTAATATAACTTGAATATTTTGACTAAAAAATCCATAGAAGTAAAAATAATTGAATTTAAGCATCCGGGACAAAAAAGTCCCAACAGGCGTGAAAGGGCAAGCGAAAACACATTTGTGTTCTTTTGAATAGTACTCCACTACAAATTGCGCATGCGCACTTTTCACTTTCGAACGTAAACATGCGAAAAACGATTGCCCTTTCACGCCTGTTGGGACTTTTTTTGTCCCGGATCGTAATCACTTGTTATAATATATTTTCGTGATCAAAATCATCACTTTTTTGTTTCCATTTTGTTCTTGGGTTCATAAACTAACTGTACAAAAATACCCACCTTCGGGGAGTCCCCAAGAGCAACTGGGAACAACTCATTCAAACCACATTTTTGGCGAAACCATTTATTTTTGAAAAATCGTTACTTTTCACCAAACAATTGCTACTAACGCTATTTTTAGCAAATTTTAATGGGATTTTATATATGAATCTCATAAAGCACATCACGATGAACATTTTAAGCCATCAAATTAGTTAGAAAGGTTAAGAAACAGTAGCGCTTTTGTTCATCAAACATCCGGGACAAAAAAGTCCCGACAGGCGTAAAAGGGTTAATAAGCAAAAATAAAAGAAGATCACTACAAAAGTTTACTTGCAGTATCGGTGTGACCACCACAATTGTTAAAATTGTTAGATCCGTGTTCAATGTTCCACGCCTGGTACATAGCCTATTTAAGGTCGATTGTCATAAGACGTTAAAGTTAAACTTAAATTCATTAAAAACGTATTCATGCTCTAACCACTTTTATTTTTAGAAATTAATTAAATAATTTCTACAATTCAGTAAATAATTAAGATATAGAGGACAACTTATAATAAGACATCATTTATCATAAATTTAATGGCATTATAAATTTATACGACAATGTGGGCAAATAAAACAATAGAATAATTAAAATAAATCATTTTTAAATCAAATAAACTCCCATCAGTGAGTATGTACGCAATGATGAACTTTGTTCCTTGTTTATCTCAGTTAGATCCACAAGCCTAAGCCATTGCTATCGATGGCTCAATATCCGACTAAAACGTACATAGAGCAAAATCAAACTCAGGCATGTGACTCGCTCGCAGTCTCAACTATTTAACTGCAGGTTTAATCCTTTACAAATTGTTCTTTGCTCAACAAAGCATTAGACAAACAAAATGACCAAAATTCTCATTGCAATCACTCTGATGGTGCTCGGCAGTTTGTGCGCCGATGCAGGTTTGTGCTTTAAGACATTTTAATATTACTTAAGATTAATTTATTATTTAAATTTAGCCTTGGTGACTTGGGACGAATTTTCGAACGCCGTCAAATCTTCTGGCTACCCAGCACCGAAAAAAGATCAATATGACTCATTCATCCACCGAATGCCAGCTGGTAATATCAACAACAAGGTCGAGGCTGGCATGTTCTTGGCTCAGATCCTGTGGGAGTCTGGTGGACTTCGATACAAGCGCGAATTAATCTGCGTCAAGACTGGTTGTCCCGGAGTGTATGACTCATCTGTTGGAGTCAAGGGCAAGAACTATTACGGTCGAGGCTATATTCAGCTGACTCACTCGTACAACTACAAGCCCGCTTCCCTGGATCTGTATCACGATCTTCGACTGATTAACGATCCAGACATTGTCGCCACTAGTGAGGATGCTGCCTGGGGTACTGCTTTCTGGTTCTGGAAGAAGAACGTTCACAGCCGAGGTGGAGTACAGCAACACCACTTTGGTGATGCAACTCGTGCCGTCAATGGAATGGAATGCACCGGAAACATGCCTGCCGCTCACAAACGATTTGACATTTACAAAAAGGTTTTGGTTGCTTTCCACATTCACGATGCACCAAACGAACATGGTTGTTACAACTAAAGGATACTCTAATAATAAATTAATAAATATTTTATATTAATTCTGAAACTTGCTTATTTATTTTTATTTGTGATTGAAACTTTGAGATTGGTGGAATTAACTCGGTCTATAATTAAGGATTCAAATGGTTTGAAACTTAATTCATATTATTTTGCATTGCTTATGCATAAGCTGCACATGCTTAATGTTGATTAAAAATGATAACACGAATTGTGGCTACTGTTGGATGTTGGTTAATTTTTTTTCTTAATTTTAGAAACAAAGTCACCTTTGATGAACTAGACGATAGTGCTTTAGAAGATAATTGCGGGTACTCTGAAAATTGGCGCCAATTAATAAATATGAGACTATTTTTAACTTATTTGTATATTTGATCATTATCATGAGAAAAATAGATTGTTGTAAGTTTAGATCAAGATCGATATGAAGCATTTGAATCTATGTTACAAGTGTTATGTGCCATGGCATAACCACAAATTACAAATCTTGATCTTTGGAGTTTTCTCACCATTTGTGCAAGTGATTCCCAAGACAAGAGATTCAAAAATCCCCTTAAAGTTTTAAGATTAGATAGACTTGCGATATTGGAACCACATGGAACCACATTAAAATACTCAAAACGTTCTTCGGTCAAGGTACTTTAAACTCAGCCGATAAGGAGAAATCATGAGTGAGCCCCCAAATTTTACTTAATTAATTAAAAGTTTAATTTAATTTAATTTAATTATTACCAAATCAACAGAAATAATTAAGTTTTGGTTAACAAAATTATTTTCATAGATTGAAACTATCATAAATTTGTGTGACTAAGTAAGCTAATAAAGCTAAAAAACAATGCCTCTGGACAAAGAACAATCAATCTATCAATTTTAAATCAAATAAACGCCCATTTGCCTGTACGCAAAGATGAACTTTAGTTCTCGCTTATCTCAATAGGATCCACGAGACAGCCGTTCTCACTGCAATCGATGCCTCAATATCCGACTCAGACGCACACAAACATCAAACTTACGCATGTGACTCTCTCGAAGTCTCAACTATTTAACAGCAGGTTTAATCCTTTACAAATTGCTCTGCTCTAACAAAGCAACAGACAACCAAAATGACCAAAATCTTTATTGCAATTGCTCTGGTAGTGCTCGGCAGTTTGTGCGCCGATGCAGGTAGATTTTCAAAATTTTTTAATTATTTTAATTTAACTTAATATTTTTGTAATTTAGCCTTGGTGTCTTGGGATGAATTTTCGAACGCAGTCCGATCATCTGGCTACCCAGCACCAAGACGAGACCAGTATGATGCGTTTTCCAACCGAATGCCCGCTGGAAATATTAACAACAAAGTTGAGGCTGGTATGTTCTTGGCTCAGATCTTGTGGGAATCTGGCGGACTTCGATACAAGCGCGAATTGATCTGTGAAAAGACTGGCTGTCCTGGTGTGTATGACTCGTCTGTTGGTGTCAAGGGCAAGAACTATTACGGTCGAGGCTACATCCAGTTGACCCACTCGTACAACTACAAGCCCGCTTCCCTGGATCTGTATCACGATCTTCGACTGATCAACGATCCAGATATTGTGGCCACCAGTGAAGATGCCGCCTGGGGTACTGCTTACTGGTTCTGGAAGACACATGTGCACAGCCGAGCTGGAGTGCAGCAACACCACTTTGGTGATGCAACTCGTGCCGTCAATGGAATGGAGTGCACTGGAAACATGCCTGCCGCTCACAAACGATTTGACATTTACAAAAAGGTTTTGGTTGCTTTCCACCTCAAAGACGCACCAAACGAACACGGTTGCTACAACTAATGTTTGATCAAATAGTGTACGAATAAATAATTTATCGTTTCTTTTAATTTATTAATCGAAAGTTAAAAGTTAACGATTTCATTCGACAATTTTCTGGTTATGCCTTCATCAACAAATCAATTTAAATAGTTTTTGACAGCGCTAATGTTTGGTTTACACGCATTTTAAGTTGGTTCTGGGTTGTTCTAGTTCTGAAAAACACATTAAATCAAACTTGACATTTTTATGATATTTTCACTTTTTAATTTAGCAACACCGCAAATTTTGCAAAAGAGTCCTCAAACTTGTGATGTTGATTGAAAATCAATAACTTTGCATAAATTTTCACAAATAGAAATCAACGGACGAAGAAATACAATTGTTAATTTTAAAAGAACACATATCTTCGTTGTAAAAGCGAAATATGATTTCGATAACTAAAAAAAATTTGTCTTTGTGTAGACTCAATTTCTATGCTCATCACAATCATTTTGATGTAATTCGGCTTGAAGATTGTTATCACTTTGAAGCCATTCGAAAATGTCATATGTTCTCACTTGCTTTGTTTTCTATTGCAGCTTTGTACGGCATTTTCGGTCTCGAATACGAATCGAATGGACGAATCGACTGGACAGTCCTGCCCACAAGTCCATACAACTTTTATCATCAAATGTTTCCCAGAGCTGTTTGGCCTCAAAACGAGGTGATGGCTTCTTCCCTTCTGTTATTCTGCATTGGTTGTTGGATTGGATTTTTGCTCAATTCACCGATTAGAAAGAGATTCTTGATTTTCAATGGTTCGAATGGATTGAATAATAAAGGTAAGTTTAAATTTTATATTATTTTTAATTTATTTGACATTAAGTCTCAGAAGACGATATCAACCAAATGTGTAGATTCCGAGAAAGAATATTGAAATTGTCATACCTCATGGAGAAAACGTCATTTCTGAATGGTACTGCTTTTGTCTACGTGCACGTACTGTTTATAATTATACATTCTGTTTATAATGTCAATTTAACATCAATGATCTCTTGGATTTTGTTTAATCCCCCTCATCTGTATTATGATGTTCTCTGTATGTTTAGCAAAAATTGTTTTATATCAAATAATTAATTAATTATTTATTTATTGCAAGTCCTCTACTCAATACCATTTTATGTTATTCTGGCAAGCAAGTACATCACAATTCAACAGAAACATTGACAAACAAATTGGAAAACTATGCAAAATAAAGATGCTGAAAAGTAATTCTTTGCATCGATTTGTTCACTACCGCATTTGGTTGGAATACATTGCTGTGAAAAAGCAAATTTGTACTGTAACCAAGAATCTTCGAGAATATGCTCGCTTCTGGTCATCATACTTGACCACTTTATTCATTACTTTCATTTCAATTCAATGTTATATGTTTTACGCATTTCTATTTGTCACCAATTTATCTCTATCTTTGCGGCTGTGGCTTATGTTTGTTGTGCTGTGTGTTGTATTTGTGGAGTTTGTGTTAATACGAGTAACTCAATGTGCTTTTGTGGTAAAAAATTTTAAGCGAATTTCAGCTCTAAATCGAACATTCTAACAGTGTTACCGAAAAGTGAGTACCAATTTGGCAAAGGTATCAGGATGTTTGCATACTTGTTATTGATTTATCTGACAATTTCCAATTTCCAGGCAGAAAATCTTCAAAACAGTCGACTGTTGCACAGTTATGCATTTCGTTTGTTTGGCAACTATCGAATCATCACTAAATCGTTTCATATTGTAAGACAAAAATTACTAATTTTAGTTTAATTAATCGAAAATATTATTCGAAATAGATCATATCTTATATAAGCTTATTCTTCTTGTACATTGTCAAGCATAAACATTGAGAAAATCATCTTTTCGACAACAAGGTCTGTATATATGACAAAGCTTTCAAATCATTTTTCCGGTGAGTCAATAATGTTCTGCTTATAAACTAGAGTTTTATCTCTCATCATTCGATATTCTTATTTTTTAGTTTACTTCCGTGACTAATGTAATTAATTTTTGCATAATCTTTAATCGGTAACCCACTTGTTTGTATTTTGTGTGCAATTGTCCTTACGGATTGATTAGTATGCTGTGTCTCATGGCAACCCATCTTAGGAGGGCAGCACCGCTCTATTTTTTAATAAAGTTGTTTTCTTCTATATAATTTTGATTAATGATCTATTGCCTACGTCTCAAAACTGTCAAATTGAGTCAATCAATATATACGTGTTGTTTCAGGTTGTCAAATTCTTAAATATTTTATGTTAGAAATATTTTTTTTCTAAAATTTGTACTCAACTTCGTATGGAAACGGAAACCGGTAAATTGCTATCGTCACATTCAAGCAATTATAATGCAATTATGTGTCAATTTTATTGAGTCAAAAACGATCATTTATTCAGAATACATTTAATGAGCATTTTGAATTGATGTTTTAGAGTTTTACATATATAAATTACATTTTGAATTATTTTAAGATAATCGCTTTATTAGTGGATAGGTTATTTTAAAAGTAAAAACTGCAAAATGTTATTTTTTGGATTCATTGGATATGTTTTATTTGTACTGAGTTATGTTTATTTGTGCTTTCACGTCAAAACGGTGACTAAGCGATTTTTCTACAATCAATTAAATGAAATTATATTCAAACGCGACAACATTTACTACAAAATTGGTCATCGGGCATTTGTGGTGATTGCCCTCGTCTATTCATTTCGATGGATCTACATCACAATGCACCTGCTCAATCCAAGCGAGTATCAAATTTCTCGATACGAGATTTATATTTTGTTTTCAAATCATTTCGAAACTAAAAATGATCCATTCTTCCTAATGACATTCATTAGTTTAGCCATGTTTTGCATTTTAATGGAACCTAAAATCTATTTCAGTCCTACTAATACTATTACATGGCAAATGTACGAAGACATAGTATTGCTTAATAGTGATTTGTATGTAAAATGTTTTAAAAGTAATATCCTCAAATTAAAGATAATTCAAAATTTGCAAATTCAAATGAAGTTAACTATATTGTCCAGAAATTTTGCTAAATTTTTTCCAGAATCACTGGTTGGCAAATATTGTAAAATAATGGCTCGATACAGAATATGGTTAAATCATGAAACAATTGACAAGGACAAATTCACTCAATTTCGTTTAAACAACTTTCCTGACATGTCACTGGACATGAGGTTAAAATTCGTAAGAATTTTGAAAATTGTCGAAATATTGAGTAAAGTTACTTTGATATTTGTTTGTAAGTTTTGTCTGAACAATTTATTGTTTTTAACACTTTAAATATTTATTTTATTTACAAGACTTATCAACCAATTTATTTTTTGGGTTTTTCATAATCAATTATTCCCATAAAATTCCTCAATGGTATCTTCCATTCGGCCTACTTGACGGAACAGTTCTGGCGTTTGTGTTTCTGAAGCTGGTGATGCTTGCTTTAATGTTGGCTTGGATTTCGGTGCTTGCTGCACAATTCTACATTGGAACAATCAGTGAAGTGAACAGAAAGCTCATTAAGGCAACTCAGAAAATGAAAAAATTTGCATGCTGGTATCATTCAATACTGTTTCTGTCCTCGCTGAGAGATTGCTTTATGACTCACTCGCGAATTTCAACTATCATATTGTTTGTAAATCAAGAACTTTGGGGCAGTATTACGTTGATATCGTTAACTATTCACATTCCAAGCAATGTGTACTTGTTGTATCGAATTTTCATCTATCGTGTTATTGGCACTAAATTCCTTCTCTCTACCTTGATCATGTCAATTCAAGTTACAATCATACTTTGCTGTCTCTTGCCAATTGCTCGAGCCAGCAAAGTTATGCACCAATCGAAACGATTCCTGCCGTCGGTTCAGCTTTTGCTAGGTCCATGTAAAATCAATTTCAAAATGAAATGTCTAATGCTGTACGAACGAGTCAACAGTAAACGAAAGTATGGAATTACCATTGGTCCAACCAAAGCTGTGACAAATCGAATGATTTTTCAGGTGAGCAGCTAATGTCCTACCCATGAACTAACGTTTTTATTCGAATCAGATATTCTTATTTTACATTGGTTATGTTATTAATGTGATTAACTTTTTTATTTCCAGATAAGAATTAGGAAAAATTGTACATTTTCTCGTTTCTAAATAGGTCTCATATGTCTGAACTAAACTTAATATTACAAAAGTTAAATTAAAGTTTGCAAATTAAAATTACATAATTTACAAATGTTACTTAATAAATTGACCTGAAGTAATCAATAAAAGTATCTTCCAGGAATTGTTTTTGGGGTATTTGTTCCAATTAAAAGTTTCCCCACAAAATTAAAAAAATTATTTTTAAAAAAAATTCTATTCCTCCCCTTTTATTCTTCCAAAAAATTTTGTACTTTATAAAGTTCTATTCATTTTTATTTATTTTCTTAAAAATAAAAACTTTTATTTTTTTCATCTTATTTTTTTTTATTTTTAAATGTTTTTTTTTCTATCTTCAATACATTTCTTTCATATTATAAATATTAACAAACAAAAAAAGGTATTAAATTTTTTTAATATAAAGTTTGGTTTTGTTAAAAGGGGGGGGAGTGTGTTTTAATTGTTGTTTACATTATCATTATATTATGATATGTGGTAATGATAAGGGAAAATTGTGTAAACATTAAAATGTGGATATAAAAAAAATATAAGAGGGGATTGTAAAATGAAGTTATTATTTTTAAAAAAATAAAATTAATTTTTCAATAATTCATTGAGACATAATAAAAAAAAATAAAAAAAAATGTAGGAAAAAACCACAACGGTAATACCAGTACGATGTTAATTAGTGCGCGTACAAACAACGTTCAAAAGTAATCTTCTCAATTAACGATCGTCTCAATAGAACACATTAACAAGCCCCAGACATGAACACAAATCTGTGTGCTAATGGATCACTTACACTGACACATCATCATGTAGGGACAAGTTACATTTCAGTTGACATTGAAGCTAATCGAATATAAATTAAATCAAGATTCTTATCAACTAATCAAATATAGCTTTTTGGTCAAAGGTCGCAATGACGTATTGACAAATGACAAATTGTAATTGAAAATAACCATGTCAGACTCAACTTGAATGAAAATTAGCACTTTGAATACTCGAACATGCCCTTAACCATGTAAGTCTAATTAAACAAGTGCGTTCTGCATGCAATCCCAATCAAGATCGGTATCTAATCTCATTTATTAAGTAATCTTTGTTCAATCAATTCAACTCTGACAGATTAATTCATCAGTTAACAATTGATTTTTATTTTATTTTGTACAATCTTGGTTAGATCGAAAATCATTACCAAACTTTTTCATGTTTTAAACATTTTTGTTATTTTTGATTTAATGTATTTTCACAAATTTTTTGAACAATTAACACTTAACAACATTCATTAAAGTCATTGTCATATAATTTTCAAGCATTTCAGTTGAGTTTAAATGAACAAACGAAAAATAAAAACTTCTCACATGTCACAGTCACCCACGAGTGCATTTATCGAGCACATTCACATCATTTCTCAATTTTTATTTTATTTTAAGCATCAATGAAATTTTGATTGCACCAAAGTGATAATTACGTGAGTATGATGTCATTTAAAGACATACATTCATACAGAAAAACAAACTTTTCCACTTGAATCACGCCGACTATCCTCAAGATTTGTCAGTAGTGATAAAAAAAAACTTTGTTGCGAAAGATTGCGACAAATTCAATTTGTCCCAAGTGATACAGTTGGACTGTTTTGATTATAGAGAGAAACTAGTTCGTGTGAGTTGATGTGCACTTATTTAGTCATCATTTGTGCATCATGACGGTCTGCTCATCTGCTTTGACCTTTGAAACTATCTTTGTCGGACCACGAGACTATCTTATGCAAAATGTCCAAGCACAAAACTATCAATGTTAATGTTTCCTTGGCTTCATTTAGAACATACTTTAATCGAACATGATTTTTGAAAGTATATAAATCAGTTCGATTCCAATCGAAAGGCATCACAAGCTCACATCCAAATCATCTCAAGCAACTAAGCTTCAACCGCAAACAAAACTCAAACAAAATGTACAAGGTAAATTTCAATTTAGACTTGGTTTTGTGTGGTTTTTGTATGCATTCACCTGGTTTGTATTTGATTAGTTCGTCGTCTTGGCTGCTCTTTTCGCCGTTTCCCAAGCCAACTATGGCGGTTATGGCGGTGGTTTGGGTGGTGGTCTCGGTGGTGGCTTCGGTGGTGGTGCCATCGGTCCATTGGCCGTCAACACCCGTCAAATGGTGAACTACTACCCAGTGCAGAGCACCGGCTACGCTCGACCAACCAGTGTCTTTGTTGACTCGATCGGTGCCCCAGTGAACATCATCTCCCGATCCCTCTCCAGCCCAGTGAACCTCCAACATGTGCACGTCCCATCCCCAGGTTCCTTCCGAGCCACCTCCTCCCAAGATGGTGCCCATGTCCGAGTGCACACCGTCACCAAGCCAATCATCCAAGAAGTGCGAGAAATCATTGCCCCACAACGAATCATCCGACAACAAGTGTTGCCAGTCCAAGAGGAGGTCCAAACCATTGTTGCTCGAGGTGTTGCTGCTGGTGGCTTCGCTGGTGCCATCGGTGGTGGTGCCATTGGCGGTGGTCTCATTGGCTTCCGAGGTTAAACTCAAACTCGAGTTTTAACACTTTGACCTTAACTCTAAACTAAGTCTATCGTAAATTATTATTGACATTTCAAATAGTGATGCAACGTACAGAGACAACTCTAAGTCGAACAGTGTTTATATTTATTTAATATTATTTATTATTGAAACATATAAGAATAAAGTTATTTATTTAATTTTAATTTTAATTTAAGTCTATCATTTTTAATATTTTTAAAATTATAAATTTATGGATAAATTTTGAATTCATATTGCACAATTTAATTTAATCAATATTTTAGCTCTAAAAGTTCGTACCCTAAAGGTAATTATAATTTATAATTTTCAAGACTTGTTTTTCAAAAATTTAAATTACTTATTTCAAAACCCGGAAAGATGTTTAAAAAAATTTAAATTACAGTGAACTTAAAAATCATAATTTCTGGGAAATTATAATTCGCTTTAAAATATCAAGATCAACGTCTTTCTTCAGTGTGTTAATTGCCAAATTATTCATCACTCCATTTTTATTTTCACTAAAATGTTCTATATATACGAATGTACATAATGCTCGCATAATTTGGTAAACTATCAATTTTTTAATAATTTTTTTATTTAAATTTTATTATTTTTCTTGTGAATTTGCGTCAATCCAAAAGTACGCGAGTTTTTGAGCTCAAAACAATTAAATTTTATTATTAAATATTTGATTTTATTTTGAGTTGGGTTCATTTGTTCTCTGGACATCAACTAATTCGCATCACAATGAAGATAAAATTCGCCAACTATTTCTACTACGAACTGCGTGACATTGTCGAGCATCGTCACTTGTTTCGTTATCGAGCCATTCATCTTGTGAACATTGTGACGAATCTTATCGTTGCACTTCGTTTAATGTTCATTCTGATTGAAATCAATTTCGAAGCTGAGAAAAGCAAACAGAAATTGCAATACAACATCTTTGCATACATCTTCAACTACAATTCTTCAGATAAAGATTCTGCTTTTGTGTTGACTTTTATTGGATTGGCAGTGTCCAGTTCCATGCTAGAGATGAAATTGTTCTTCAGTCGAGCCGATACGATCACTTGGCAGATATTCTATGATTTCGTGGTACGCAGCATCGATCTCTATCGACGTTCGTTCAAAAGCAATGAGGTACAGGAATTTATGCTTCAATATAAATTCTTCAAGATGAAAAAGAAAGTTGCGAAAAATTTGTGGATTCCAAAGGGTTTTATTGATTATTACTGCAAAGTTAAAACACTATGGCAAATTTGGTACAATTCGGATAGAGTGGATTGTAAGAAATTGAGCAACAACAAACTGTGGTTGTATCCAGACATTTCGGTCAAGTTGAGAATCAAGTTCAATGTTGTGTTGAGTGTGGCGAGTTGGCTTAGTTTCACTTTGTTGATTTTGATCTACTTCAGTTTCATTGGCTTCATCATTAGTTACACCATCCAAATTATCTCAACATTCCCAATTCAGTATGCTCTATTGGCAACTATTGAAATCATTCTATTCACCTACATGTTGATTCGAGTACTTGAAATTCTTACTTTCAAAGCTAACTTGGCGTTTACTTTGGCAATATTTCATGTAAACTACTGCAAAGATGCAAACAAATCACTTTATTTGATTTTGCAAAAGGAAAAGAATCAGAAAAATAGTCTAAAGATGGCGGAGGCATTCAAAATCTTCCTATACAAACACACGACCATTTCTCACCAGATCATTTATGCCAATCGAGAGTTATGGGGGCCAGTGCTCTTCATCTCAATCGTGAATCACATTCCCAACAAAGCCTACATGCTGTATCGCATTCTCAATGGATCTCGCTCTCCGCTCACATGGACCATCTTCTTCGTTCAAGCCGTTTACCTCATGGTGATTTTGCTATTCCTCTCAGCGTACAGCAAAGTGTTTCACATATCTCAAATTTATCTTCCTGCTGTTCAGCAGTTGCTCCCAAACAAGCTGATTTTACTCAAATGGAAATGTCTTAAGCGGTACGAACTGTTGAACAGTAACCGGAAATTTGGCTTCAGCATTGGTCCAATTGCAAAGATCACTTATCGAACTGTATTTGAGGTAATTTTGGAACAATTAATTCTAAACGTAAATCTTAAATTATCATTTTTACAGTCTCTCGTGTATTATATCGTATTCCTTATCTACATCTTTACATTTTTTCAATTTTGAATTGGTTATAAGATGTTTTAGAGAATTTTTCAGTTTGTTTGTTGCCACTAAATTCTGATTAGAATCTGGCATCTCTTGTTAATTTGTTGATAATCATGCGGTAAAAGTCGTAAAATATCGGAGATAAAGGTAAGTTGTGCTATGGTTAATGTTCTCTATGTGATTAATTGAAATTTGAAAAATACTTGCACTGAAAAGACACACAAAGAAATCTGTATCATAATCTTGGAAATACGATAATTTGCAATATTTATTTGCCAATTTGATTATCAATAAAAGTTTAAACTTAAAAACAATAATCGCAGTTTTGTGTAATTAAAACTCAATTAATATTACAGTACAGATTAAGTGCATATTAACTAGAAATTAATACTCGATGCACCTAAATCAAAATAATTTATTAAAAAGTTTTTACAAAATGATTGATAGTCCCAACCAGTCTTAAATCTACTCTCAATAGAGGGGTAATTAAAAGTTTTGCACTCTAATTATTAATTAAGTAAGTTACTAATTAATATTGCTCAATCCAGCTGAAACTAATCATAAATTTTCAAGTTTAAGCTAGCTGGGCAGTTTTATTCACTGGAAATTTGTGTAAATTGACATTGACAAAAGTCACTTGATTTTATTCTAATTAACACACACATACAAGTGCAAGTGATCGTTTTCGAATGAAAAATAAAACTTTTCTTCAACACTCACGTAACGGAACTTCTTTTATTCGGAATAATTAAGACTTTATTGAGATCATTAATTATGGGCTTGATATGTGAACGTTTGCCAATGTCAAGTTCATATTCGTAAAAGTTGACACAATGACAAAAATGCATTACCCGCACATTAGTTACTTTAGTGGAATATTCCAAATTAGTCCTATTCGTAATTAGCAATTTGCATTGAGTGATCGCACTCGGGAAAAATCGTGTGTGGGTTGTGTAACTCGCGTTTTAATTGTCTTTTTGTTTTCAAAGTCTACTGTCACCAAAAATGTATTTTTGTCTTACTAGAAATGCGCTTCCTAGTACGTAGCCTAATTTCATCTCTTTAGTTCTATCAGTTCAATCTTAACAAAATGAATTTGAAATTCAACAATTTCTTCTACAACGAGGTGAAGGACATTGTAGAGAATCGTGAATCGCTTCGCTACAAACTCATCCACTGGCTCAACATTTTCATCAATGTTATCTTTGTGTTGCGTTTCACGTACATCATCCTGGCTAAATACTTTCCTGAGTATTCCATTTCGGAGTATGATATTTTTGCACGCATCTTCGACTTTCATTCCCGTGAGAAGGATTTCTCCTTTGTGGCCACTTTCATCGGACTGGCCATTTCGACTGCACTGTTGGAAGCGAAACTCTACTTTAGTCGTGTGGACACGATCACTTGGCAAATGTTCTACGATCTTGTGGTGTGCAACATGGACATTTACCATCGATGTCTGAAGGACAATCGATTGCGTTGGAGAATCTTTGAACGGAAAATTAAGATTATTCAAAATGATTTCTCGAATGGATTTGTTCGTTTGTTGGTACCCAAATTTGCAGTCAACTATTTCAGCAGGATTAAAGCGTCCACTCAAATTTGGTACAACTTGGATCATGTGAACAAAAAGAAGTTTGCGCAAAACAAATTGAGCAAATATCCTGACATGACCTTGAAGTTGAGGGTTCGACTGGTGATTGCGCTGAGTGTTGCTAATGCTATTAGTTCCACTTTGATTACATTGCTTTGTAAGTATTGTTCATATCTTGAAAATTACAAATTAACCGAATTCATATTTCCATTAGACATTAGTTTCACTAGCTTTTCGTTGTATTACTTTTTGCAAATCTTGTTTGTGTACCCAAAATGGTACGTTCCAATTGTGGCAGTGGAATTGACCTACTTCTCCTACATGCTAATTCGAGTACTCGAAATCCTCATTTTCCAAACAAATCTTGCCTCAAGTTCGGCCATTCTGTTCATGAATTACGTGACGGAGGCTAACCAATTTCTGTATCGAACGTTGCAAGAAGAAAAACGTTTCAAAACTCGAGTCAGAATTGCTGAAGGTTTGCGCTTTTTTCAGGTGAAACATTCTTTGATCAGTCATCAGATTATTTACGCTAATCGAGAGATGTGGGGCACTGTACTGCTGGTTTCCATGTGCAATCACATTCCCAACAATGCCTTCATGATGTTTCGCGTTCTAAGTGGTTCGACTGCGCTGTTGACTTGGATTTTGATGGTCATTCAGATCATCTACATTTTGGTGACTTTGCTTTTTCTGGCTGCTTACTGCAACGTCATTCACCATGCTCGGAAGTATCTGAATGCAGTTCAGATTTTGATTGAGAAAGAATTCATTTTAGACAAATGGAAGTGCCTCAGTATGTACGAACTACTGAACAGTTCGAAGAAGATTGGCATTGCTATTGGACCTAGTAATACGATCACTTTCCGAATTGTGTTTGAGGTAAACTCAAATTTTAACTCAAACATTAACCAATTTTCGCATTTTCCAGATCATTCTCTATTATATCGCGTTTTTGCTTTTCCTATTTAAAGCTTTTCTTAAAGACAAAGATTAATGGAAAAGTATAATTTGGATTCTCGTCAAATGTTTTTACTAACTTTTCCTAATTTTAGTTAATTTAATGATTTTTTTATTATGGCTGTAATTAAAATAGTTAATGGGGGAAGGTAATGTACTTAGTGGTACTCAGTGCATAGAATATAGAATAAATAGTTTATTTAACCATTGTAGAAAAGATTCAATAAATATAACAAATTACCATCCTAAGCAAATTGCTTTGCTTTTGTGGATTGACGATAGTTTTGGGAGTTTAAATAATAAATATAATGATTGACCGTGTTGTTGATTTGATTTGAGTTGTTGATGTTGCTGACTGGTTGACTTGTTGAGGTTCAGATTGGCTTAATAACCGCCGCCACGTCCACCGAGGGACATACCGCCGCCAAGACCGCCGAGGCCTCGTCCACCACCAAGACCGCCGAGGCTTCGTCCACCACCAAGACCGCCAAGACCTCGTCCACCACCGAAGGAACCAGAAGAACCACCGCCAAGACCACCAAGACCGGAACCGCCGAGGCCAGAGCCGCCTCCAAGACCGCCAAGGGACGAACCACCTCCAAGAGATGAGCCACCACCAAGGGAAGAGCCACCACCAAGACCGGAACCACCGCCAAGACCTCCAAGACCGCCGAGACCGCCGGAACCACCAGAGGAGGAACCAGAAGCAACGTTGCGAGCAACAATGGTTTGGATCTCCTCTTGGACTGGCAAAACTTGTTGTCGGATGATTCGTTGTGGGGCAATGATTTCTCGGACCTCTTGGATGATTGGCTTGGTGACGGTGTGTACGTGTCGGTGAGCCTCATCGGTGGAGGAAGTCTCTCGGAAGGAACCTGGGGCAGATTGGTGGTTGTGTTGAATGTTGACTGGGGTGGAGGAGGATTGGAAGTTGAGGTTGATTGGGCTCGATTGGGACTCAACGTTGACGTTGGTTGGGGCAGCATAGCCTTGGCTGGGCACATCCACGTATTGGACTCGTTGTTGGGTGATCACAGCCAGGTTGCCAGAGGCACCGCCGGAGGAGCCACCGCCCAAACCACCGAAACCGCCACCGAGGCCGGAGCCACCGCTGGAGCCACCACCGTAGCCACCACCACCATAACCGCCGGCATAGGACACAGCGAAAAGAGCGCACAGAACGAAAACCTGAGAAGACAAAACATTGTAAAACCAAACAACCAGAACTCGAACACTCGATTATTACCTTGTACATTTTGTTTGAAGTGTTTGTTACTTTTCTTTTCTCAATGGAGATGCTTGTGAGAGGATTGGTTGATGCTCTCTGGAACCATTGCGATGCTTTTTATATGATTCCCCACAAACGCAATTATCAATTGAATCTGGAGTACATTTGTGTGCATTTGACTTTCAATCTCTGTGTATGATTCATAAGAAACACTAGAAAACATAAGAAGATCACATAATACGGCAACAAAAAGGTCACAATGTAACAGTTCGTGGAGAGAGAAAAAAGAGAAGAAGCTCGTCGCAAGTAAAAACAAGTTGACAACTGGCACGCACGCAAACCCGCGGTGTACCTTATCACCAGTCCTCGATCATTGACCATAATCTTCATATCACCGAATGGCATCTTCCCTCAAATATCACAATTTTTAAACTCAACTCAACCGTCTAATCCAAGTTAAGATCGTTCACCATATTTTGCCTTGAAGGTGCTATTAGGAGTTCATATAATTTCGATTATACGCCTTTGTGGTGATAATTTTGTGAAATATATTTCTCAATCAATCTTGTTTATGTTTGCAATGAGTGCAATTATGCAACAATTAGGTTTGCCTGTGCCACTGTTCTTAAATTACGAATTAAAACTTTACATTACAGACTGCGAACTTGAAACGGTAAAGTTGAGATAACACGATGAGATGTCATATTTGAATTTTATGTTTTTTAATTGCTTTCGGTCTAGTGAAGCTAACACCTCACAGTGCATTGCGCGCTATGAACGCATTTTGAATTTTAATATTAAATAATATATTTGTAATTAATGTTTAGTAATTAGGGAAGTCATTTAAAGTAAAGCGTGTCTCCCTCTCATCACAACCTTCTAATCGACACGAGTTAATTGTCCTTGATGATGGGCTTTTTTGCTCGCGCTCTCTCCATATGTTACATAATGTGCGTGTGTGTTTTATTTATTGGAGATTTATGGTAAACTCAAGTATATCTTTGGACTGTCTCAAGAGCAAACTTTTTTGATTCCATTTAAATTTCAAATAAACAAAAATATTTCTCAAGGCTTTGATTGAAAGTTGGAATTTGTTTTGCCAATAGAAAATTAAAGTTATCGACAGCAACTGATCGATATATTTATATATATTATATATATTTATCATCGATAATAGACCTTTGGAAAGTTAAGTAGGGTAGCCTTCCCATCACAAGTTTTCATTTGGTGCTTCTATTGACTCTTAGTGTTAGAAGCTATTCAGGTGTTGTGGAAATTTTAATAAAATAATTAATTAAATGGCTTAAAAATTTATTGGCCTAGTTTAATGTAAATAAATAAATGAAAATTATTTTTAGCTTCAATATGAGCATGATTATTGCTTGCTGATTGTTGAAGAAGTTGCAAGTCTGGTAGGTGCTGTTGTGCGGGTAGGCTCAGTTGGTCTTGTGGGTCGAGTCGGTCTGGTTGGTTCTGTTGGCTCAGTTGGTTCAGTTGGTCTTGTGGGTCGAGTCGGTCTGGTTGGTTCGGTTGGCTCAGTTGGTTCAGTTGGTCTTGTGGGTCGAGTTGGTCTGGTTGGTTCGGTTGGCTCAGTTGGTTCAGTTGGTCTTGTTGGTCGAGTTGGACGTGTAGGTTCGGTTGGCTCAGTTGGTTCAGTTGGTCTTGTGGGTCGAGTTGGTCTGGTTGGTTCGGTTGGCTCAGTTGGTTCAGTTGGTCTTGTTGGTCGAGTTGGACGTGTAGGTTCGGTTGGCTCAGTTGGTTCAGTTGGTCTTGTTGGTCGAGTTGGTCTGGTAGGTTCGGTTGGCTCAGTTGGTTCAGTTGGTCTTGTTGGTCGAGTTGGACGTGTAGGTTCGGTTGGCTCAGTTGGTTCAGTTGGTCTTGTTGGTCGAGTTGGACGTGTAGGTTCCGTTGGCTCAGTTGGTTCAGTTGGTCTTGTGGGTCGAGTTGGTCTGGTTGGTTCGGTTGGCTCAGTTGGTTCAGTTGGTCTTGTTGGTCGAGTTGGACGTGTAGGTTCGGTTGGCTCAGTTGGTTCAGTTGGTCTTGTTGGTCGAGTTGGACGTGTAGGTTCGGTTGGCTCAGTTGGTTCAGTTGGTCTTGTTGGTCGAGTTGGACGTGTAGGTTCGGTTGGCTCAGTTGGTTCAGTTGGTCTTGTTGGTCGAGTTGGACGTGTAGGTTCGGTTGGCTCAGTTGGTTCAGTTGGCCTTGTTGGTCGAGTTGGACGTGTAGGTTCGGTTGGCTCAGTTGGTTCAGTTGGTCTTGTTGGTCGAGTTGGACGTGTAGGTTCGGTTGGCTCAGTTGGTTCAGTTGGTCTTGTTGGTCGAGTTGGACGTGTAGGTTCGGTTGGCTCAGTTGGTTCAGTTGGTCTTGTGGGTCGAGTCGGTCTGGTTGGTTCCGTTGGCTCAGTTGGTTCAGTTGGTCTTGTGGGTCGAGTCGGTCTGGTTGGTCTCGTTGGTCTCGTTGGTCTTGTCGGCTGTGTAGGCTCACCCGACTCAAGTTGATCTAAAATTTCTTCAATCAAGTCATTCAGGTCAAGACGTATCAACCAGAATGACTGGGTATCTCGTCCAGTACAATCCTGTAAGTCGTAAGTGTCTCCTTTCTTCTTGTGACTTGTAAATAAAGCTATGTATATGAATATACCAATTAATTTTAAGTTTCAAAACACAAACACTTGTACTTACTTAAACATCGAGACGGATATCGACGAGAATGAATAGAAAAGTATACTTTGAAATTGTTGAGATCAATCTGTCTAGCATGAATGCGAAAGAAAAAATCTTGATTGTCTTTTGCCGATTTGCACTCAATCACATTCAAGTTGCAGTACTCCTTCTCGAGCCAACAATCCAAACACGCTGTCGAGCTTTTAATGAACGGCAATGTAGACTTTGAACCGACTCTCAACGTTTGTCCTACCAATCGCCATAATTGATTTGCATTGTTGCCATCACAGTGATTGGGGAATAAACTGTAGTGGTAAAGGTGACGTGCATTCTGTATTCGGTCCCGGTTCTTCGCTTCCACATCTTTGATAGCCAAAGTTTTCCAATTTGCATCGAGACATTTGGTTTGAATTTTTGTGTTTATTGGCACACCAGAAAAGTTCTCAGTCGTACCTTGAAGATATTCTTGAATTCTACGCAACAATTTAGAAGTGTCCACTCGTTGACCGAATGCATCCACCCAAGTGCCCGGGTCTTCTGCAGTGATCAAACTAATGACACAAAAATGGAGAAGCAAAATAAATAATTTTTTGAACATTTTGACCATCAAAATAAAAATGAAAAATTTTTGAAAAAACAAACTTTATATATGTAACTAAACCAGACTTGATTTTGTCAACCATTACCTCAATTTTAATTAGATTCAGTCTAATTTTGTCTATTTCCTGATTAATTCGAGTTAAATCTAGATCGATTTTTTATCTTTTCTAGGAATATTGAATTTAATGAAGTTATGAAAAACTTGAAATTTGCTCACTTCGCAAGTAAACTTGTTGAGAAAGATATACCAAATGCAACAAAACTCGTTATTTTTGTGCTTTCTTATCTTCTTGTAGACATTTACGTTAATTGACCTTTCCTATCAACGCGTAATTAATGACAAATTATAGACAGATCTGCTAAGTAAATCGTTTTCATTAATTTTTCATAAAAACGGAATTTCAGAAATATTTAAGATTTAATAAAGAAGATTTGCATCGGAGTTTTCTACCTTGAGGCAATAAAAATGTACCGCTTGACCGTAATCACATTGAAAGGTAACCAAAAGGGTGCATAAAACAGGTTTTAATTAATTTAATGTGACAAATTTGTATCTTATATTCGGTCTTTAACAAATTTACAAATTTACAAATCATATTTATATTTGTATAATTATTATTTGCATTTGAAAATCGCATATCGCAAATTGATTTAACTACAAGTTGACTTTCATATAAATTGGGTCCAAAACATGATAAACTCTCCATACAAAGGAATAAACTTGGTAAACTAGCCAAAGGACTCGCTCTACTTCGTTTTGAATCCGTTCCAGTAGTTCAATCAGTCGCTTTGAATGTGGATAATATATTTTGTAATGCAAAAAGAGGTTTTTCACTGTCAGCAGTACAGTGCACTGAGTACATGTATCCAATTACACAAGCAGGTATGCAGTAGAGCAGGGTTTGATCATACAAAAGCAGAAGGCAAAATCACTCATGGACGCAAACACTGTCAGTAGCAGTTGAAGAAGACAGTTGTAAAATAAATCAACAATAGCAATTGTTTTCTATGTTTTTGTTGGTTAACATGTAAGATTGAGAAGTACGTCACAATACTGTTCAACTTTATTGTTCCAATTGGAATAAGTAAAGTCATGTACATTTTCGGTTGCTTTCGCATTTAAATGCAGTTTCACCCGCGTCCAGTGAATTGCCACACAAAAATGGTTGAATACATTTGAAAGACATTTAAAAGTTTTTTTTTGAAAATTTTTATTCCAACAAACTAAATTTCAATGTTTTAGAAACACAAAATAATTTTTATTTGTAAAAAGTTTCATTGTAGGTATTGTTAATGACAGCAAAGATTAATGATTTAATTATTAAGTAATTAAAAAATGACTAATTGACTGTTAAAGTGACTCAAGAGCGAACAAGCGAATGTTCCCTGTAGTAGTATTACTACATTAAATGACTTGAAGTAGTAAAAATATAAATTGAACAACTGTTTACTGGGCCAATCTCTAAAAGTACCTTTAGTTAAAAGCCTACTCTGAATGTTAAAACTAAAACGATGCACATTGAAATAGAACCTAAAGAATAATTAAAAAATCGGTAATAACTTCAATAATATCATTCAATGACAGTTTGTGAAGCTATTTCACGATATAAGTTAACAAACACAAAAACATTGAAATTGGATTCAGGAAATGAATTGCAACACTGAATTGGACCATTAATGAACATAAGTGACACAATTGACAAAAAGGATTTATCGATCATTACCAGCGATATCTCTCAGCCCAAGCCGGAATGGTAGTAACAATGTATGTAATGGTGTAAGTAGTGAGTACAAGAGGAAACACAAGTCGAGCACAATAGTCCACTTTATTTCGATTGATTGGATCTCGAAAGTGGTCAATTGGCCCGTAGACCACACGGAGAATTTTGCCAATCTGAACGCCACACCAGGCATACCATCCATTGTGACCAAAGTAAATACCGTCCGGACTGGGCTGAACGAGAGAGAATAGAACGAAGTTATCAAATTGAACATAAGGTAACATACCTTTCCAGCCAGTTTTGCCCTTTTCTTCTCGGCCACAAAATGATGCCACGACAGGGCCAGTGCAAACTCACACAACCAGAGGTAGATGATGCATTGAAGGCCCCAAAGCCACCAGAACAGCGAAACCACATCACGAGCTGGTGTGGTGTTGTATGCAGAAATACTGATCCGTGTCAATCCCAGCAAAACTGTGGCAGTAAGAATAATGCGAGCAGGCCAACCATTAACAGGAATCCAACATTCGAGTGTGGACATCATCACCGTAAGGAAGGATGGCGCATAGTAACGAACAACAAAATATCCCACATGGCGCACTAATCGCACTCCACCATAAACACAACTGTCCTGTTGGCTTGCGTTGAGAAACACTTGATTGCCAAGTGGTTGACACTCGCCGGCAAAGAGATCACGTAGTCGAAACATCCAATTGCCTCCAATGGGACTTTCAATGCTTTGTATTTTCAATTTCAGATGTTGCAATGTGTTTTGAACTAAAGATAAAAATTACATTAAATCAAATACGAAGAGATTTATTTATCAGTACCTGTTTCGAGTTCAAAGTAACAAAATTGTTGATCAAATGGCATCGATGAGAGTGTCATTGGACAGGCGAACGAAGCAGAAATGTGTGCACACAGTTTTACCAGCTTCTGATCGGGATACACTATCATATAGCGAACATCTCGGAGTGAGTGAATCGTCTGCACAGAGTCCGAGTTTCGAAAGTCGACTTGAGGCAACCAGAATTGGTCAAACTGAGTCAATTGTACTCGATGGTAGTAGTGCACTTCGGTGATGTTTTTAACACGATCAACTGTCACTGGATTGACACTGCGGACTCGATAGTCGTTCCATTCCAAACAAAACAACATGTTTGTATCGATTGACTGTTTGAAAAAGTTTCATCGTAAACTGTCCACGGAAATTAAATACAACAGCAATACTCACTTGTTGGTCAAATGGAACGTTAAAATCATACAGAACCATAGAACCAGTCACTTGCAGTGTATCTAGATTGAAAGAATTAGGAATCTGTTTGACGAACCATCTCAAACTATACCTTCACCACTTGGAACTGGCGACAAGCTTCGATTATAGTCATGCGGGATTAAATAATCAACCAGCCAATTCTGACTACGTACAAACATTGTGTTCTGACCAAACAGTATGGCACAACACAGTAAAATGCTCAAGTTCACTTTAAGGCTCATTTTGCACAAAAAATCCATATTTTCCAAATATGGACAAGCCAACTGGTTGTCTTCAAATAATCATAATATATAAATGGATTTATTCATTTTGACAATGAATTTACATTACAAATCGACTCTTTTATTTGCTGTTGTGCTAATTTCTACACAAGTTGACATCATGACAGTAATCATGTTTGTATAAACTGAATGTCATGAACTGAAAACTTCAACCACAAAAATAGATTTGCGCTCTTATCACCACGTCAACATGTAGAATAAATTTGCTTCATTTACACTCTATAGGTTAATGACCATAAGAATTATAATAACATTAATTCCAATCACTCACAATCACACAACTCATCACTCGCAACTGTAAATGTTTCTCATTTGCACATGTGACAAGTGCCAATCATTCTTATTTGGTTATTTGGGTTATTTTATTGGGAACAATGCGTTTTCAACAACATACACCAAAGGACGTTGATCTATTTTGGCTCCCATTTTTTGTGAGAATTTCATATAATTCTGCTATTATTAAATCCGAATAATTTGCGCAATTTGGGTTGTTATTGTAAAATCGTGAGTCAATCACCCACAAGGTGAGAATGTTGTCAACACCAAATCCGACCTTGCAAATATCACGTAGTTCCATAAATATCTATATTTTGAAATATCCGAAAAAATAGTTTCCCTCTGAGTCAGAGAATAACAACAACTTGTTTACACAAAATCATTGTGAAAATGTTATTCTCCGTACATTTTGCGCAATAATGGATAATAATGCGGAAATAAGAGATATGTTTCGAAAGTTGTTGAAATTTCACATTTCACATTTTGTAATTAAAAAAATATTGTCTTAAAAAATTATTGAAATGAAAATCTACCAATCAATATTGTCAGCCATAAAATCTCATTTTACCTCTCTTTACCGTCAACTAGACCCTGTTGAACGTGTTTCTGTATTTGTCCAACCCAGTCTTCATCCACGAATTAACAGAAAACATTTTTACTTTGCATTATTTATGGTTATCTTAACTAATGTGTATGGGACATTATGGCTGCATCATCAAAGTGTCTACTGGCGCACTTTTCCAACGAATCCATACGTTTACACCCATCAGATAACACCTCAAGCAATTTGGTCACAAATGGATTTTGGAATTGTGTTCAACATTGTAGCGTCTGTTTCAGTTTATCTCGATTTGATTCTTACTAAAAGAATAAAAACTCGTTGGAGAATGTTTCAAATTGACGACGAACGAATTGTTGTCAATAAAAGAGGTTTGAAGTCCATTTAAATAATCGGAATTTAATTATTCATTAATTAGTTTTGCCCGAATCGAGACAAATAATTGAATTTCGTATCAAAGCTAAATTTTTTCTCAAGAAAAATTGGCCAGGTTTCGTAATTTTCTTGTTATTTTTCTATTCGAACGTTTGGATCAACAATGTCTACTCAATTGACATTGAAAACATTTTGTTTTGGTTTGTACTATTTCCGTTGCTTGTCTTTTATTTTCTTTATGGTAAGCTTTAGTTGTTTAAATGTTTATAATCTTAAAAAAAAACATTTTCTTAGCTCTTTTTGCAATGAACATGTACACTGTAATAACAAGCAGATGCATTCGAATGCGCCAGCAAACGATCATTCAAAAATTGCTAACAATCAATCAGAAAGTGTTAAATATCAAACCAAACAAACAGAGATATCGTCTGTTTGACCAATGGCGACAGCATCGACAAGTGAACATTGAGTTGATTCGTCTGTGTGAATTCATTCAGGATCACACTCGTTACTGTGTGCCACTCCTCTCAACCATAGTTCCTTATTTGATCTCGGTCCAGTGTTATGAATTGCATTCGGTTCTATTCTTTGATATGTCATCCAACTATAAGGCGTATTTCATAATTGTGGTCGTCGAATTGAATTTACTCCTTTTTGGATTAATCCACGAATGTGCTCATGTAACCAAGCTCAATCGGTCAATTGAGGTGTTGAATCAAAAGTTTTATGTCAACTTCATGATCAAGAAACGTGGAATAAAATTGATTAGAAATTGCGATTTGCTAAAGGTATACAGAAATTACATTAAATATAAAAACAATAACTTTTCATAATAATTAGACCGAATCATTTCAAACAAGCAAACGTCTTCGCTGTTATTCATTTAGATTTTTCGACAATTACCGAATATCACCGAAATCGATTTATTTGGTAACAATAATATGAATTTAATAAGTTAACTTAAATATAAAATATTTTTTATTTACATAGGTAATGACATATATCAGTGCTTACTTTATGTTTGTGTTTAAAAATCAATATTCACGTAAAATCATTTAACTGTGATTTATTTTGCAATTGCAAGGAAACTTTCGTGCAACTGCAAATAATTTTAGTTACCATGAAATGGATTTGAGTTTCTTTATAAAATTATAATGTGAAATTTAATTAATTGTTCAAACAGTATTGATCAGTTGGTAAGAATACAACAGAAATTCTCCATATAGCAAAATTGACTATAATATATAAAAAATATTTAAAATGAAATATTCCAACAAATTAAATTAAATAGTACCTGTGAAAAGGCCGCTAATGTTACCAGTCCAAATGCGCCATAGTGTACGCCATAACTTCTCTTGGTAAACAGTCGTGCAATACAGTGAAGCAACTGAAGTCGTGCACGAAAGTTGCCAATTCTGTGCTGATGATGAGCCATCAGGTTGAGTAGCACTCGTGCTGAGGAATGAACCTTCTTGGTGAAGTACGCAATGTACAAATGCATTGCAAAGATACACATTATTTGTTGGCTTGCGGTTGTGAATATTTGAAGTATCTCGAACTTGTTGGCTTTTCCCAGTAGAAGCAACATCATCAGGTAGGCATTGAGTGGAACATTGAAAAACATTGAAGCAGTAAACAGTCTACCGACAATGCGATCGTAGATAAAGATCAACTCAAAGTTGGATATATCATTCCTGATGAAACGGGTAACTTCACGCCAATTGAACGATCGATTAGTTGCTGCTTTTTCAAGCAATTGTAGATTGCGTTTTACACGCAAAAACAAATAAGTCAACATTGTCATGGCCAAAGATGCTGCTAAAATAAAAACATGAGCAAAACAAACCAGTGTTATGTCGAGAATCAATAAATTGGTAACATGAAATGGAATGTACAAAAGGCCAGAAAGTGACAAAAACATAATTCGAAAATATTTAGTCACAAGTTCGATTACAAAAACAGTGTGGCCAAATATCAGTGTCAAATCAACCAGTATCATAAACGGTTGAAACAAATTGACGATTCTGTGTGCAACTTTATGCATCACACTTGGTTGAATGTGCATCAATTGATCTTTAATGTAGAATTTTAGCTCGAATCTTCCACCCAAAATCGCTTTAAGCAGACGTGTAAATTGAACATCAGCTCGAGAGTAAACCTGATCATAATAATAGATGGTCATAAAAACCATTGTTATGGTGATCAAGTAGAAATCTTTGGACAAACAAAAGTGAACAGCATCTCCGTGAATGAATCTTTGTTCTTCCGTTAGCGGAGATAGAAGCAAATATAGATTATGCAATACATAGTAAATGTACATAAGTTGAAGAAAGTAGATTTTGTCAATTATCGAACGATCCCGATAGATGACAATTCGTTCAACAGTGTCCACATAGTTGCGATAAAAGTTGAGCTCCTTGTATGGTAAGCAATAGAGCAGCGATGAAACAATTTGTTTGCAAAACATTTTTTTAGAGATTCATCAGAATTTATTTCGAAATTTTTAATCAAAAATGTTGTTTAAATACAATGTTTCAATACTTTGTATACCTAATTAGTTGCCATGTAACAGTTTTTCTGTTGACACTAATGTCAAGTTCGTGGCCAATGAACTCTGCTTTTTTAAAAACAATTGTACATTGTACACGTGTAATAGATACAATGTAACATTGTCAATGTTGCAATACTTTGTTTACTTAATTAGTTGCCATTAAGTGTTTTGTTTCTAACATGATTGTCAATGAACTCAAAACAAATTAATAAATTCATATGATTCCGACACGAGTCTTGCATTGCATTCAATGTTTTAATCAATAAATTCAAGTCTGCCCAGGTAAAGTCACTAAAATAAAAAGTGAGAGATCAGTGACTTAAAAAGTGACTTATATAGCGTTTTAGTTATACAGGCAAATTTCTAGAATCTTTTTGATACGTAGCAAAGGCTTCTAGCTCAGGGCTCATTAGTTAAATAAAATTGAACATTCTTCAGAAATTTATTTTATTTTTTCAAATAACTGAATAGTATACATAATACATGTATAGGTGGCTTATATAAGAAGAAACTACAAAAACTACCTTACAATTTATTTTGACACAAACCTGCAAAAGCGACTTTGTAGTAACTTTTCCTATTGGTCCAAGGGTGAAGGTCACTTAACGTTTTGTCAACAATCGTTCATAGTACAAATTGAACTTCGTTTTATTGTGCATTCTGCTGTCCAACTTGTCAAGTAGCCGAAAGTAGGGCTTCTCTGGCAAATATAGGCAATTTCTGATTATCAACAGTTATCAATTACGGCCAGCAGAGGCCCAGCCATTTGAATGAGTGCAAAACAGAGCACTTTTAAAGCAAAGAGAATTTAAAAAAATGTTTTATGTTTCAAAAATTACTTTGTTAAAAGTTCGTAAAACAGACTTTTCAAGAAAATTAGCAAATTCACAGAATAAATTGCTGTTAGAACAAGTATTGACTAGTAGAAATATTATTTAATGATAAATGTAATTAAAACCTCTGTTATACATAGAAAAATATTGAAATTCAACATTTGAAAAATAATTTACTTGACAAAATGCTTTTGTAATCCCACACTTTGAACTGCAATGCAAGCCAAAATCACTGCGATCATAATAATTATTAATCGTTCAACCAACAGGCGATAATATCGCCATCTAGTAGAGCAGATGACAAACTTCAACTTTCTATTTAATGGAACACTTTAATAAATTAATAACAGTACGTGTATTCTGCAGAACAGTTATGGTCACCATTAAGAAAATTAATTTAAAATTTTGTACTTGTATATTAAACAATATAATTATATTCAAACAGAAACAAAAGATATTTAGCTAAATTTGTCTGTGAGTTTTGCTATTGAACTGACTAGATGACCCTTGGTTAAATTTGCGAGTAGTCCTCGAAGCCACCTAATTAGTCGTCATTTCTGTTGACTTCATCAAATAAGTCATTAGAAAGTTAATTTGTCAAATGTCAAAATTATTTTCCTCTTAAATTATTTCGCTATTTGAACACACTTATCAACTGTTTCCAATTAATTTTTCATAGCAATTCTATCAAACTGTTATTTTGACTTCTTTTGTCAATTAATTATAATTAATGATCAATTTCTGAACAGGTATTGAGATATGTATACACAACAGTGTTGTTTCTGTCTTAAATCAATAATCGAAACAAAGTTTTAATATCAAATTAAATATTAAATTGAATTCAAGAAAATATCTACCCAGCTTTCTTTAATAATTTAAGATGAAAACCTAAAAAGTTTCTCATGCTCGTCTTTTAATTATTCAAATACCACCTTAATGAATTGATTTGTGTAAGAGTACATTAGTAATGTCATTACTGCATTACTTGGAGTCAGTATTTGCGTTTCAGTACGTAGTAAAAAGTCAAATTCGCCAACCGAAATGAATTTCAAACTGCTCGTATCGCTTTTGTTGAAACCAACCCAAAATATCATCTACTTTGTTCACTATTTCAATTTGGTTAAGCAAATAAATGTGAACAATAATCACAAACTTCAATTACTGTTCAAAGTATTGAACATTATTATGGCATTTAAATCTGTGCACTTTCTTTATCTGTTATACTACATTCACGACAGTCCACTTGCGAATGCAATACATTTTGATGCTTTTTACATTTTGATGGACAAACCACTGGTCAATTTGATGTCATTTTTTGGGGCGTGCATGATCATGTACTTTAATCATCAACTTTACATCAAACCTAATTATCCACTTTTGCAAATTCTCAATTCAGTAATTGTGCAAAATAATTGGCGTTCATTCTTTATCAAATCTAAATTTAAAAATCTTAATGTTTGTGTACGTACCAGAAAATGCTATTTGACTGTTCTGAATCTCTTCATCAGTGTCATCTTTATCTATGGTATGATTTGAAATTTAAATTCGAACGTTTTTTAATATTTTTAATATTTAGAAATTACTTGTTTGATTTCGTATATTTATTGTGTTTCGATTTTAATTGAACATGGAAAATTATTGGAAAATACAGAATTGCTCTTATGGATCACAGTGAGTCATCTCAATGGAATAATACTTAGTCTCTATCTCCTAAACTGTAGCCACTCGCTTGCCATTAATTTTTCTTTGACTATTTCCCTGTTGATGATGTTCTATCTGAAAATGAAGCAAGTTTATGCACTTTTGTTGGGAATAGTTTCAAAACAAACAAAAGCATTCCCACTTTGGCGCTACATCAAGTATAGGAAAACATTTGTTCAAAGTCTATTGTTTTTCTTCTCAGTCAATCGATTTCATGGCAAACTATTTTGCGCTTTTCTTGTAGCCTATGTCCCCATAAACCTTGTTCTTACCATGTGGATCATACAGGACAAACTGGACATTGCTGCAAAGTTGATTGTCTACTTTTGGATCATTTACATTTACAATCTATTATTTGTGTTTCATTGCATTTTTGCGCAATGCACCAAACACATTCATGCTCCATGTAAATTGTACTTTCGTATGATTGTTCAAAATAATTGTCGCCGATTTCTGGCAATACGAACTCGAGTACACATTGAACATTCACTCGCAGCATTGCACCTTAAAAATCGTTATGGCTTTACCTATGGAGATTTTGGTCTGGTGTCCTTGGATACGTTCTCAAAGGTACGAATATTGTCAATTATCTAGTGAAACTAATGGTTGCTTTATTTCATAGTTTCTTTTGTTATATGGAAAATTTTGTTTGATTACTTATAAATTGATGAAAAAGAATATTATTTAGTGAATATTGAATAAACATGATCTCCAAAAAAACACAAACACTTTGCTGATTATATCTTAGTTAGTGCTCACAACATTTCACATTAACACCTCTGTTTATCTTTTTGCAATCTCTGTATTTCATTTTTAGATGTAAATTATTGTCTTCTTATGAGTTTTGCTTCTAGAACTCACTTTGGTTAACTCATATTGTTAGTTCACATTTTGATAATTCATACATTTAAATGTATTTTCGTTGCAACAATTTGTAAGAAATCATCATAAACTTTCCATATAGCAATAAATACTAATTAAAAATAAAAATAAATAAATTGGAAAAATAAGGATAAATTGTAAAATTACCTTCATAAAGGCATCCATGGAAATAAGGCCAAAATTGCCATATGTGAAAGCCATACCTATTACGCACATGTATTGCAAATATTTGATTGCTCAACTGCAGTCTCATTCGGAAGTTTCCAATTCGATGCTGGTTTCGAACTATCAGTTCGTGCAAAGTCACACCAGGTCGATGAATCAGTTTGGTGCAGTGTGCCAGAAAGAAATGCGCCACAAACACAATGAAAGAAAGATATATAATCATAAAAGCAATAATCGCAATATTTTCATTCTGCACATATCCATTCATGATCCAGATGGTCAGTAAAGTATGGAGTGGACAACAAACCAACAGGATCACCAAAAACATTCGACCATACATTTTGTTGGTACATAAGAAGAACAGTAAAGTTTGCGTGAATTGTTTTCGAAAACGGAAAAATCTTTGCGTGTTGGGACGATGACACAGTAATGCTCTTAACAGATGACAGACATGTTGCATTCGGATGTAAAATGAAAGCAATAATGCAGTGGTAGAAGCGATAAATATTGAAAATGTATGAGAACATTCAAGCCAGTACCACCAATTGAGCACGCAGCTAGAACAGTGCCAAAGAGGAATAAAAATTAATGAAATTGTCGAATATGTTCGGAACAGTTTGTCTCGATTTTGGATCAATTTGATTGTATATCCAATTGTGACGTATGGAATGAGTAAATCTAGTAATTAAAATAAAACAACAATAAATCAATATTAAGCATTCAAAGCATTTCACTGAATTTCATTTCAAAAAATTATCTTGATATTCCCATATGTCATACAGTGAAGCAATCTTAAATATTAAAAATGTCTAACTAACCTACGATCAAGGTCACACTATGAAATAAGTTCAAAATGACTAAAAACCACTTTCTGATCCAGTGACAAATGTTTTTATTCTTATAAAGTGCTGCATTGAAAAATGAAGTATAATTTTTGACTAAAATATCTTTGAGAAATAGATTTAATTTGCGATCGGGTTTAATCAGCAAAATGTAATTGTAATAGATTGTCATCCAGCAGCCGGGCACTGCGAGAATGTTGAACAACGCTTTTGGTAGGAGAAAGTAGAAGACATCGTAGTGGATTGCGTGCTGAAGCTCACTCAGAGGGCACAAACTCAAGTAGAGATAGTGGGCCGATTTGATGGAAAGCAGAAAGTTGACAATTAGAATGAGACGAATGAAGCGCAAGTTTTTGAACACAACAATTTGCTCAACACAACTCAGATAATCAGTAAAGTGGTTTAAAGTTTTATGCGGATTGAGAATCTTTTGAATTACTTTAAACGGAATCTTCATTTTTAAAAATTTTAGTTTGAATAAAATTGAAATTTCTTGCATTGATTTGTGACTTGTCAAGTTGTCAGGCAAACGAAACAAAACACCAGAAGTATCACTCGTAGCAACATTTAATGGATTTGAAGTGTTTTTATTTTATTGCTCTTGTTGTCACTGACGTGCAAAAAAATAATTTTTCTGTATTTTTCAAGATTGGTAATGCCTAAAAGTTTTAATGGCCTTGACAGATTTTATTGATTATCTTATTGCGATTGACGAATAAAATTAAAATTTCAATAAAAAATTACAAATTGAGTTTCTTATCATGTATAAGATTGTATATGAAACAAATTGAGTATCAATGCTAAAAGCTGTAAAGTAACTCATATATGAAATTCAACCTAGTGCCAGTGATAGTGAATAAAAACTTACAGGCAAGTTCGCATTGTAATATTCAGTTGTTCAAACACTGAACAAGTCCTACTTCTTGACAGCATTAGCAATTGAGGCGAATTAATGCCACCGAGATAATGATTTCTTTCCTTGCAAACACTTGATTTCGCTGGTTTTTATCGATTAAAATTGACTCCAATTGTTTCTTTGTTACCATTAAACAGAATTTTGGTCACAACAGTAAGGTGACAATTTGCAAATTGTTTTTGTGCCGAATATGCTTTTGAAGTTAAGTGTAGCAGTGGCTTATTGTGGCCTGCAGGTGTTATTAAATAATGTAATTTTCAAAGGCAATTTGACTATTGTAGGTCTATATGTATCTAAAGAGATGTACCGTTCCGATTAGATTAACAGGTACCTGGGAATCCGGTCCGGATATTTTACCAGTTTAGAAACATTAATTTCAAGATAAACTTTTGGGTAAGACTGAAACTTTAGGTCGTTTTTGGTTTAATTTGAAAAATGCATTTTTATGTGTCAACTAAAATGAATTGCTAAAATGACAACAGCTGTTGTCTCTTCCTTTGCATTATGTCATTTGTCATATAGTCCGTCTTTTGCACCCTTTATGCACAACATTCAATTAAATGTATTATTAATTTTTGCTTTGTCATAATGTTTTAAAAGTGTTTAACTCTTTATCTTGAGATCGACTCGTTTATCTACTTCAGCCTTTATTATTAAAGTATTTAGAAAAACAATTTTAGTTTGATAAATATTTCACATATTTTGGTCAAGTTTGACATTGTAGTAAATGGACATTTCCTCAGTGAAATTTTATGACATTCAATTGCAATTACCTTTTCTCCACAATGAATTAGAGATTTTTGCAGCTATAAAAACAGACATCCTTCAGACAAGCAACATCACAATCAATCGATCGATTTGTCAAGCAGAAATCTCATTCGTATACTTTGAGATAGAAAAAAACTTTAATTTTTTCATTAAAACGTTAATGCAAAATATATTATCTTAAATATAACTCGTTTAAATGGCACTTCAAGTAAGTTTTCCATAGAATTTTTAATTTGAAACATTTTTTAATTTTATCATTTGTCAATCAGTCTGTTACGGTTTGCTTCTTTTTGGTTTGTATGATCTCGGTTGCTTTTGCCGGTGGATATGGAAGCGGTAGTGGTGGTGATTCGAGCGGAGGTGGTTCGGGTGGCAACGGTGAAAGCAGTGGTCCATCCTCAATAAACGCAGCCGTAATCAGCAATCATGTTTTTAAAATCAAAAAGTTTGCTTCCAGCTCACAGAACGCCCAAATCCCCACAATCATCATCGGTTCGGGCAATGTTGCACTGCCACTCAAGATGCTTTCTTCCTCATCGGACATTGAAATATCTCAGGAGCACAACAATGCCGCTCCCCAAACACTGAATGACAATTCGATTGATGGCACAATTGTGTTGAATCATTTTGTGAAGAAGCCAATCTTACAGAATGTGCGCGAAGTTATCATTCCACAACGAAAGATTGTCCAAGAAGTGATGCCAGTCAAGGAGTTCATCAAGACTATTGTCGCACAAGAGGATTCTTCATCCTCTGGTGGTGATAGCGGTTCTTCGGGCGGCTCGGGCACTTCAGCACCCGAGTCTGACGATTCTTATTAACAATAGATATTTAACACCTATTTATGAATCTAGATTGTATTTATTTATATTTATTATACATATAATAAACACACAAATTAAGTTTTTTATATATGAAAATGTTCAATATGTTTTAATGCGCCGCCTCGGAAATGGTGAAATTCGATTTGATTTTTTAACTTTGCGAGTATATATTAAAAATGTCGTAACAATTTCTTGAATACAAACAAACATTGACAAAGTGATTCCAATTGTCCAAAGTAATAGAACTGACTTTACATCCGATAGAGAGATAACTTTGAGCTTTTCAAATGCTCGATGGTGTAAATGGTGTTTTATTTGTGACTTATGACGTTTCACTCGTTTGTGGGTCATCCTATTAATGTAATTTTGTGTAGAAAACTTGAACCAGTGTGTCATAAGGCCGGTTTCTTGCACTGTCTGAATTCTGTGTTGCATTTTAAAAGAGTTGGTTATCAATTAAGGGTAATTGGTTAATCAAACTTACGCCATATTGAATGGTTGCAGCAGTGAAGAACGTTTTGCCATCAAGATTGACTGAAAAACATGAAACAAACTTTCCGAACTAATGTGAAGTTGTTTGCGAGCTTGAATTTGCTTATAAATTTCTAGTGGCTGTCTAAAATCGATCACAATGTTCCTAACGGACTTCTCCACTGTTGGGATTATCTCCTCCACCGACGGAATGATCACATTTTTAGTTCGTTTGTTTCTAGGTAAAAAATAAAAGAAAATATAAAATGTATTTAAACTTTTCTTTACCTTTGAACCATTTGTCCAATTTCCTGGAACAACGTAACAGGCGAGGAGTTGAAGTTTGAATTGAATGCAAATTTCTCGCTTGTAATAAGATTGTGGCTTCCAAGTTTGGTGACCTTAAGCAACTGATCGATTGTGTCGATGGAAGGCTCATACTCGGGAACGGTCAGCAGTGAGCACAGGTGTGAGCCATAGTACTGAGCCATCACCAGTGAGGTTAACATCCAAAAGGCAAATATTATACGGATTTTTGTTTTTGCTTCTTTCCACGATTTGCATGCTAATATACTCACTCATTAATTACTTTACAGCATACAGAAATACTCACATTGATTTAAACAGATTGCATACATTTTGAATAACACAACAAACTCTATGTTTAATTTGATTGAGCAGATTTGCAACAAAACATAAAACAAGCAAATAGAAGTGGAAAAAGACGCGAATAAAATAAAGAAGAGATTTGATTTCAAAAACTTAAGAATAACCCAATCTCGATTTGCAAGAATATTTCCCTGACTGATGAACACGATATCGTGATAATCGATTGGAATTGTGAAATCAACAAAATTCAGTTGCTCAACACGAAGAGCAATTCCACACATTCCAAATTCAGCACTTCCATTCTTGACCAAATCAACCGACCAAATGAACTCACTGTACTGGCGATGACCTAACTTTTGATTTATTTCTTCAATGTTCTGAATGTCGGAATTAAAATGGAATTTTTGCTCAAAATATTTCAACAACTCCATGCTATTGCCATTTCCTGGGACAATTTGTCCACTTTCAGTGCGATCAATTTCACAACTACGCGAAATCTAAGGATTAATGTGTTTTAATTGTAATTAAATTTTATAAATGTTCACTCACCGGATAAATAGAAACATCGACAGATTGATTGAAGAGGTCACAATGCTGTGTGTTTGTTTTCAATCGATTAAAATCAACAAAATTCTTTGGTTGAAAGAGTCCATTGAACACAAAACAACCATCAAGCACTGGTCGAAGATGAAAAACTTCGAATTCCTGAGTACAAATTAAAATACAACGAAATTTCACCGGCAATTGGCTCATCAGTGAACCTGACCACAAATTGTCAATTGGAACTGAAGTCAAAATCATAAACGGCAAGCATGATGAACAGTCGAGGTAGATTTGGGAAAACTCTTTCAAGATACATCCAAATTGATGCTTGTCAATTTTGTTCATTGAAAAGTTGAATAAAAGCAACAATTTTTTGTATTTAAAATTTGGTTGATCAATTAAAAGATTTATTCTTCCAATTGTCGCATTACGAATAAGAATAAATTTACAATTGAAATTTATAATTTGTGGCAATAGAGATGGAAATTCTTGTCCACTCATTTGAAATGAATTTTCAATGGTAAATCCTTCAACCAGAATAAAAATTGTGTCCGATGACAATTTTAAATACACACACAAATCTTGTAAATATTCAGATAATTGAACGTCACCGTGGTATATTGGTGGACCATTCTGGTTATTATTAACTTGAAAAGACTTTTCTGTCAGAAAACTTAAAAACAAAACAAAATTTAATGTTGCAGTCTTCATTTTAAATATTGTTAATTTTGTATAACAAATAAAACCAAATTTATACTAAATTTGGACTTTATTGCATTGTTTTGTCACCTAAACCGAACTGAACTAAAGCAAATCTGAAACTGATATTAAAAATTACTAAATAAATCGTTATACATGATTGCAATTTGATTATCTTAATATTCTTTGAGAGAATTCGTAGAATTTCTTAGCCAATCGTCTAAAGAAGTAGTGAGAAAAGCACATATAAATTACTGAAATCACTTTATTTAATTTGTTTACAAGCTAATTTTGTTGTCGGGCTATTAAATTTGTAATTAATTGTTACATATATTTGGATCGCTAAATTGAACATTGTAGCAGAAATTCTAAGAACGTAGATTTATGCTTGGAAATAATAGTATGGATTGACTTGCATTTGAAGGTCAAAAAGCCTCCCACCTCTCTTGGATTCTTCAGAATTTAAGGACAAGACAAGTGCAGCTTTATGGGTCTGGAATTGTGACTTTTTTGTTTCTAATTTTATAAAAAATTGGAATATAAATATTAGCAGATTTTATTCTTATTCTTACTTTATCCTTACTTTTACTTGATAATTAATTAGAGCCATTACTTCGGATGAAATCATTAGCCATCAAATTATAAGCAAAATAAATCAAAACAAATTGCCACAACGAATTACTAGTAATAGCACCCGAGAGTGGACCAGCAGAAATGCCGAATTTTCTTTCTGAATGCAACTGCTCATAGTATCGATCAATTTTAATATTCTGTCGAATATTCTTGTGGCCTTTAAGCTTTAGCTGGGCTGGAAAAAGCACTTTCGCTGAGCCATGAATCAAATCACTGATTTTTACTAAAATCTGTGCACTGCTTGGGGCATAGACAAACTGTAGACAAATTCCGAATGCCAATGTAAACAGTTAGTTGAAATCAAGTTTCGAACTCAAAAAGACAAGATTGATTTGATAAATGTTGAAAGGCAGATGACATACCACAAAGATGAAATATGCTTTCGAGAAGACTTTCTCTTGGTAACGATTGAGCGAACAAAGCAATAGCGAATGTTCTTTCTGGTAGAAAGTCATTGCTTTGGATAAAATTGTATTTCGACTTTCCTGTGAAACAATTTTCTTCAAAAATCGTGTCAAACAGCCCAACTGTCGACAGTAGACATAGCCAACTATGAAAAGCGAGAAAATTATGTAGAAACTCACAGAAAGGGAGACTAATCCAAAGTAACAGATAATTTGAATGTCAATCAAAGTGAACATTATTGTGAGCAAATTTGGTTGTAGGGAACACAAATCAATAAGAACGGCAAAATGCAACCAAACACAGCAAAGAACTGAAATATCCCCCCCCCCCCCCCCTCCCTCCCCCTCCCCTCCCCCCTCCCCTCCCCTCCCCTCCCCTTATATAAAAAATTATTGTGTTCGTTCGTTTGTTCTTTCGTTCGTTCGTACGAGATTAAGAGAAAAGTACATAAAAACGACGTTTAAACAAGTATAACTTCGAGACTGTTAGGTGTATAGACTTGGGATTTGGCATGGTGGTAAAACTAAATTAGTTACATGTTGGGTTCGAAACTTGGACCTATAGGTGCAGTCGAAGTGGTCCAAAAAGCGGTCCAAACGTGTATTTTGTTTAGTTAATAGTCATCAGCAGCTAACTCTGTCAGTACAAGCTTATCACATGCATAGACAATGAGTCATTGTAACGCGAGCACATTGACTGACAGATGCGTGCCTGCTGCAATCGACCGTGTGTTTGTTGTGAATGTTTTGGTCAGCTGAGTAGATTAGTAAAGTCTGTGGTGAGAGTGATACTGCTAATACATTATGTCAACCTAAATGAGAGAAACTGTAAACAAATTGAAAACATTAAATACATTCATAAACTAAAAACTCAGTGCAATAAAAATACCTGAATTTTTGTTTTGGTTTGATATTTGGTTATATAATCTTTAACAACATTGGATTTTAATTAGATTTTCTAACTTCACTTCTAGATGATATATATCTACCTGGATGTGTGTGTGTGTGTGTGTGTGTGTGTGTGTGTGTTACAGTGTTTACAGTGGCTTACAGTGTTTACATCACAACATGATCTGAATAGATCTAACAAACTCCATCCATGATAGTTACATTTTGAGATTGTTTTATTGTAGATTATCTGTTCTTTATCTGGTGCCAGTTTTGAAGTTGAATGAACATGATTTGTGTTTTTACCGAAGCCCATTCATAGTTAGATAAAACTAAGAGTTTGTTGCAACTCATAAAAACGGCTCAGAGAAGTACACAAATCAGTTCCTTTTGGCAACGTGCAAAACACAAGCAATTAGATTCAAACAAAATCAATTTGACACAGTACGCAGTTCCAATGGCACAGTGAGGTCAAGGGAACAACAAACAGAATAAAAGGCTTTTTGAATGTAAATGTGTTACGTGTATTTAGCTTATATATTTTTTTCTTTAAATTACTCGTAATCAATTGGCTTATAGCATATTAAAATATATATAAAATAGCAATTGGTTTTGTAAAAAAATTTTGCCGACATGAAAGAACATTAATCTGAGACATTTAACAACTGGTATTGAAGAGTCAAATTTTAATTGAGATATTCCATCTTTAACTGATTTGCTTTTTAGTTTAATGAAAACATGAATTAATGCAAGTTAAGAAATTATTTTTAGATATTTTTATCAAATGCAAACTTGTAATGAATTTTAAAAATAAATTGTTTTAAACAAATTTGTATTAACAAATTTAAATGAATTTTACCTCCAAAAATCAAAATAGCCATTTGAGCCACTTGAAACACAATCAAGAAAACAATAATTTGAGCTGTAATTTGTGGTCTCAAATTTGGAATTGCATTCAAATGATAATCAATTTTTACAGAATTCTTATTGAATTTCCAAATCTTTGATAATATCCCAACAATTCTATCCAATTCTCCCTTGGGTGATTTAACAAAAGATTTCCAATTGAAATTTGGTTTCGATTTTTGCCAATTTGTCTGCCAAAACTGTTGCCAATTGTACACAAACAACTCGTGAAAATTGTCGAGTAAGAAGCGATCGGGCTTGTGAAATAGTTGTATGTGATGTAGTATGGGTGAAGCCACATAGCCCATGTTGCACAGGATAAAGATCGTATCGCTCTTGGGTTGTCCAATCAAGCACTCCATTATTGTGTCATAATAATGTTTCGAATCGTTCATCACAATGAACACAATGCATCGCATTAAGTAAGCAATTCCAATGCACAGGTAGAACCAAAACCAAACTCGATAACCAACCGATTTGCGTGTAGAGGCATTTCGACGATAAATCACTTGATTAATGTAAAGTTTAATAGCAAAATTTTTTTGTTAACATTTTAAACATTAAACATTTTTGTTTTCTCAGTTACTCTCAATGGCCCAGTGCCTAACAACCAAGAGTATACCAACTTGGTAGTAAAACAAAACAACGACAACTCGGCAATATTGTGCAATACACAACGATTAGGAAAGACACAAAAACAATGTTTACTGACGCATATTTTCTTCCAACAGAAAAAATATGAAAGAACTTACGCAAGTAACAATAGTTAAGGAATATTTATTGATTTGAACAATAAAAGTATAAAAAGATTAAAATACATATTTTGGTAAAAGCAGTGCTCAAGTAGCGATAAACTAGCCTGAACAGATTAGAGTACAATAAAAATAATGTAAGGTTTAAAATAGCTAATAATCAATTGGCTTCGAGATGGCTTGAGTAGAGTTTGCTTCTAATCGAGTAGAATCGAGGTTTCGGATGGAGGACATTTTAATCTTTTTTCTTATTCGAATCTTGAGAACCTGTCTCACTTTGAGAATCGGACGCTTCGTGATCATCAGCTTCAGGTTTCGCATGCCTTCTCATTCGAAGCTCTTCTTTCTCGTGGAAGATATCAACCTCGTGGTGGTCGTCTTTGGTGGGAGGTACAGTTGGTTGAGATAGGTCCGTATTTGCAGTATATTTCGTAACTCCGGAACCTGAAGCAACTGAGAATTCTGTGGGTGTTTGGTCAACTTTGTTTTCAAGGAGTTGAATGGATTCGGGATTGTCCTCTTCATCCTTTTTATCTTTTAACCTTTTCTGGTTTTCCTTTCGTTTTATGTATTTGCGGGTATAATGTACAATTGCAAATACAATTGCAATTAAAACAATTAGGCCAACAATTACGAAACAAATAATACTAATCTGTTTTAGATACCAAGCAACATCAGATGCAGGTGGGATTAACGTCTCAGCAAGCCGAATCACTTTGATGAAATCAACGGGACGAATTGTTCTTGCCATACAGATGTCTTCATAATCATCGCACGATTCGTTGTAGGAAATGCCCAGCAGTTGACGACTATCGTAGTCAATTAGAGCTGAGCCATCCGTTATCTATAATAAGCAAAACAAATGGGTCAAACAAGTGGCTTACATCAAACGATCAAGAAATGCTTACCAACAAGGACTTGTCCACTTTTTTCGTTTCGCGAAAACCCTTGACGAGGTCGTTGATGTAGACGGTTGAGTTGAGCATTGACGAAGTGACATTAGACAAGTTGAGTGCGGTTAAGTTGAATATGGGACAGTCGTACGCCTGGTTGACATGGACATAGTTGAGCGACACTAGTGTGTCCCATTGAACCAGTTTGGGGTTTTCCCCAAAGTTCGTATTGCAGGACCATCCATTGACCCGGGTGATGGGAGAAGGCACTGAAAACAGTTGAGCATAGCGAAATTGGGAATCATTATGATAAATGTTGTTTGCTTTTGTTACAAACTTCCAATCAGGCTCGTCTTCAAGAGGAGACAAATCCACATAAGTGTAACCAATTGGCGGTTTACCACGAGTGCAGTTTTCATGTCTTTTGATCCGGGAATTACTCACATTGCGGGTGATTAAAGTCCAGTCCGGCGAATTTCGATGTTTAGCATAGTGAGTAAAGACAACATCGGACAATCTAAAATATGAATATAAATTAATAAGTATGATCAAACAAAAAATACAATTCAAACTTACGGAGACTTATTAGATGGTAGACAGTGTAGTGCAGTGACGGCCATGTTGGACTCGATCAGGGTTGCAGTACAAATTTTTCTAGTCTTGCTGTTGCAAATTTGACCAATGTACTGGTGATCTTTCCAGAGCACTTCAGAGATGGCAAACGTAAAATTGACCGGCTTCACCACATCAAAGGTCTTGGTGGACAATGACTCGTCGAAAAAGTGACTTTCATTAGAGGCACTTTGAAAAGCATAGGCATAACCACTGCCGTTCAGTTGAGTGGCGAAGGATTCATTCATAACGGGATGAAAATAAGTCGCAATACAGACAGGTTCCTGTGAGTAAGGCTCGTACCGAGAAATGACACCCAACACATTCTCCGTAATGGGATCTAAGATGGGCGCTCCACAGTCGTACTCGGAAGAATCGACACCGTTCAGTGGGATGGCATACTCAAGTAATTGAGAATTCATCAGTTGACTATACTTGATCATTTGCACCGTGCCAGTGTTCACTTCGGTCATGTTCATATAGTACTTCTCTCGGCCTTGGTCGTACAGTTCCTTACCAAAGCTGACAAGTTTGACTATTTTCTTCGGAATCAAACTGTTGAATTCAATCCTTGCAGTTACAATGTCGTATAAATGGCCATTTCTCAAATCGGTCAGATGTAAAATCGCAATTTGTCCATGGGGTTCAACAGTGGTAATGTCGTATACTCTTCGGTCGAAATCTAAGCGAATGTTCTTTGAATAAACAGCATGGGACACCTTGACTAAACTGGCATTTAAAGTTCTGTAAAGAGAAACAAAGAGATGCATTAGATTTGGATTGTAATTTGTAATACAAACTTACTTGAGATGATCATTCATGCAGAAGACAGAAGTGATTACTTTGTTTCGGGCCACTAGAGTACCAGTGCAGTGAACTCCAGAGTATTTATACTGTTCGGCAATCAGTGTAACCAGAGCCACAAAGTTATTGTCGCCATATTTGGTTAAGTCCATTACGCTAACATTGACACGCAAACCATCATCAAGCGCACAGTTAACGTTGGCTTCGTACTTGGCTGCCTTCACCACATTGATTGTTCGCTTCGCTTCAGTTCGGCAGTTTGAGCCTGGAGAGAGACACGGTTCAACAAAACCAATACCAAGCAGTTCCTTAGTTTTAAAGTCACTCAAGGTGGCACTGTTGTTGAACAGGCGAGAGTAGTCGAGACGGTCAAAATTGTGAATGCCATTGTGTGCGCGTACTCGATAATGGGGGTCATCTGTGGAGATGCTCGAAGACAGTTTTGGTTGATATGCACCGCTCAAGTTCTTGAGAGTCGAATTGAAAATGTGACAGTCGTATGCCAGATCGTAGTATTCTGGATTGAGAGTGGCAATAGTTTGGAGCTGAAGCAATCGGGGCTGAGGTCCATCATGAGTGAGATTACACGACGGAGAACTCACCAGTGAGACCAGTTGAACATAACGAAACTCTTTGTCTTGCTGCTGACCAGTTGGCCTAGGAGAGCGAAGTTCAAATTTGTATTCGTCTTCAGATGGAAGAGGTGACAAGTCCATGAAGATGTAGTCATTGTGCACAGGACCAATTGCATTGCCACATGAATGATGCTTCCGAAGGTACGTTTTGGTGACATCTCGGGTAACCACTTTCAAATCGTCAATGTTCTTAACCAAATGTTGGACAACAAGCTTTTCGTTCTTCCCCCTAAGAAAACAAATAGAATATTGTTAGCATTTAGTATCACTAAAAGTACTGTACTAAACTACTACTCACCGTTTAATGAAACATTCGGGTGTAGTGACCATCATGTTATTATTCACCAGAGTAGCACTGCAAATTTGTTTGGTTCTATTGTTGCAAACTTGGGCAATGTATCGATGGTCACTCCACTTGACTTCACTCAGAGTGTAACTGAAAGTTGAGATCTTTTCAACGTTCAGTTTCGGATTGAGCACGATTGAAGTGTCGGTTTGATTTGTACTTGATTGCACATAGGAGGCTCCTGTGAGGTTCGCTATAATTGGCTTAAACTCGGGATAGAAGTAAATGGCCTTGTAGATGTATTTCGAGAACAGAACGGGATTCGCGTCGATTACAATGGCCAACAAATTGTTCGATTCCGAGTCCACAATGATGGATGAGTAGTCGGTCTGTACTCAATAACAAATGGAAACAATTAGGCTATGCAAAGTTGACAACACACGACATACCTTGTTCAGTGGCTTTTCATCATCAAACACAACACTGTACACCGGTGACCGATAATACATTTTCATTGGTTCGAGTGCCACTATGCTTACATTGGCCTCGAGGAGATTATTCGCACCGGCACTGATCAATTTGACCATTCGCGAATCAAATTCGTTGATCTCCATCGTGACGGGTTTGGCTCTACCATAGATTCGTGGATCCAAAGTCTTCATACGGAGAAAGACAAGGTTTCGATTGAGCTCCTCATAACCACCGATAGAAGAGACGTTAGCCTCCCGGCTGACAAAGTATGGAGCGGTTCCATTGTCCCAAAATACCAGATGATGCACCACGATTTTGTTACTGTTTGAACGAAAACAAAAATAATGTTTGTAAATTAAAGAGACAATGATGGTTTACATGTATGAAAATCAAAAATGTAAAAGTAAACAAAAACATTCTTACCAATCACCATCCATTATCTGATCGAATGCACAATATGCCGAAGTGACCACAATATCTTTAGTGATGAGAGCGCCAGTGCAATTTTGAGTTTTAGTAGAATTATTAGTATCTCGTTCGACCGAGGCGATGAAGGGATACTCGCTCCAGGTGACATTCTTACGCTGGGTTACATTACAATCGGCCGACTTCGGTGACAGAAAGAGTCCAACAACAACCAGACACAAAGTGACCAGACTCCCTGGGAAACGATCGGAATCGCCCATTGCGGGAGTTGAGGTGGGTGAACGGGTGATTAGACGACAATGTTCGGACAAAGGTTGGCTGGTCGAGTTGATGTTGAAAAGTCAAAGTTACACTTTCTTTAAAGACAGAGAGCCAACTGCAAAAAGAGACGAGATGACGACCAGCACACGAGCAATCTCGAGATGAAAGACAATGACGGTCAATGACGGCCTGTGGCTATTTATATGGACAAACCAGGCAGTAGAAGCGACACATTTGTCCACGAACGGTGTGACCAACTGCAGTATACAGCTCTGAGTTGGACATTACAAGACGAACTTTGAAGACAATAAACAAGTGGTCAAACACAAACCACCGAACAAGTCGGCGGCGCACAAATCTGCGCTCACTCAATCATGACATCGACACGCCACTGAACAACTAACAAATGACTCGATTACACCTCATCACTTACCAAGCTACTCAAAACACCGCCACCACTTCATTGTGACGCACAATTTGTGAATATTCGCATTTGCTCATCAATGATAAGCTTTATGACTTGTGTGTTTGACTAATGTTTGGACAGAAATAATGAACATAAATTAAAAAATGATAAACTCGACAATGCATTGAAAAATTCTCAACAGGAAAAAAAACATAGTTCTTTTATTTGTTAAGTAAAATATTTTACAATTAAAATAATAAAATCTCACTAGATCAAACACCATCAATAAAATCGGAATAAATCTTGAAAAATTGTTTGTGTTGATCTAATTGAACCTCATGACTAGCGTGGCGAACCACAAACAAGGTTACATTAACCTTGTTTGTGTCATTCTTGTTGGTGTAGACAAGTCGTCGTTGGTAGCCAACCATTTGATCCTCTAAAAACCAGGGTGAGTGCGGTTGAACAGTTGTCAGTTGATCTCCAAGATCATCAAATAGCCTATTGGAGAGAAAATAGAGATTTTAGGCTTTGTCAAGAAAACACTTAAAGAACTCACCACAGTGCATTGATATAACTGGTAATAAGATCAGAATCTCCATAACAAAGCACCAATCGAATTCCATTTTCTAAGAGTTTTTTTACTTGTTTCAACACAGAATTATCCCTGTATGTGTTTCTTGTGACTGTGTCATTACATTCATGAAATATCGGATTCGAATATTTACTAATATTCAAAGCTTCTATAACCGATTTATTGCGTAACCAATTTTCTCGAAAAGTTGTATCTCTTTTCTTCTTTTGAGGATAGTCTTCAAAATTGTACACGTTGTACATACAGTGCTTATGTAATATATTGAAGGCATAGCAGCAAGCAGAGACTTTGGTTCCCGTCATACAGTCCCCTCTAGAGAAACATTCTCGAACAGAACAAAAAGAGGCGGGGCAACAAGATTCGACAAAGCGGGCCCAATGGGATTGATCAAAAAGGCCAAGTTGATAACCTTGCTCAATTGTCGCTCCGTTAGCCTGAGTTCCGTTGAAAAATGCACTTTCGTAGAGAAGACCTTTAAGAGATAAAAACAAATATCTCAATTAGATATTCAAACTTTACATTGCATTGCGTACCTTTGAAATTCGGTGGATACTTGTTCTCCACCAATCGAAAGCCTAAGAGGGAGTTGGAGATTGAAGCATAACTGTCTCCTCCGAGATAAAAAGTATTATTCTCAAGATGAGGGAATTTAAAGAAGAAATCTTTGATGGCTGCGTAATTGTAATTTGCTGTTCTGGCGTCTGTCATATTTTCGTCTTTCGGGTCAAGTTGATATGAAAATCCAACGCCAGCTGGTGTGTCAATGAAAAGAGTGTTTGCTTTCTCGACAAAGCGGTAGTTTGTGTAGGGATGGTCAAACCTTAAAGTCAGGTTCTCAATGTGCAACGACATTGCTCCAAACCGAGATAATCCGATACCCACAGAAGTGCAACCTGGACCACCAGCGAACCACGCCATCACAGGGTCAGTTCTCCAGTTGCCAGTTTGAGAGTGAAAGAACCAGTAGTGAAGAAATGTTCGATTGTCAGCTTCGAGATAACCAGAGAAGTGACCACGCTGGGAGTAGTTTCCAGTGTCGTCAGGAAGTGACTCCACTAAATCAGATAGACCAGGATACCATTCTTCGGTATAATCTTGTGATGCCACCAAACCGAAAGCCACGGTACAGAGACAGATAATCTTGATGATGAAGGATAAATCGAGGTCGGCCATTCGGAACCAATTCGGAGGGAGAGAGATGAAAAGGACGAGTGGTAAAAAATAAAGCAAGTCCCGATGCGAAAGTCCGACAGTGGCGAATGCACAGAGCAAAGTGAATGCAGCCAGTCACACGAAAATGTATTTGTAGGCTGTAGAAACAGACTCGGTGGTAAGTGACCGATGGTATACTCAGGAGACAAAATAGTCATTTCAACTTAGCGAAACATTGACTAAACATGCATTGAACATGAGTCGATGTTTGGCTAGTCATATTTCTGTAAAAAATAGAGATTTCTTATCATTGACACATGCGCAAACACTCACACGCTCCGGCATGATTTGAATGTGACTTTTGAGTAAAGTTGTGACATTCATTGGAAATGTTTCAATTTGAACAAAATAAATATGACAAAAATTAGCACAATTTATTGCGTAATGTCAGAACATTGTCCGTAATTAAAATAAAATTGTAATTTCATCTAGCATTAATGTGGCTACAAGGTGTGCTCAGTGGTAATTGATAAGAAAACTAATTTAAAGTAAAACTATTCTAATGGAATATTCAAATAAAAAAATTAGCAAAAATGTTGACATTGCTGTTGTCCTCGTTATTGTTCTCGTTATTGTATTCGTTGTTGTCTTCGTTGTTGCCTTCGCTGTTATCCTCGTTGTTGTTGTCTTGCACCACAAAATCTGCCCAGTTTCGACTGTCCACCAGTCCCTGTTGCGCTTGTTGCTTCACACTGGCTGGCAGTCCAAAGTGCACTCGCCGTACGTGGGCACAAATGTTCCACCGATTGGCACTGGAGAGACCCTTACAGCCAGGCCATGCACACCGATAGGGCTTGTGCTTGAGATGAACACTTCGCTGGTGCAGGTCGAGATTGTGCTTCGAGCCATACACTCGGCCACAGTTCGCCACCGGACATACGTGCGGATTCTTGCAACGAAAACGACGCGTCGGTGGTGGTGGTGGAGGTGGTGGTGGTGGTGGCATCAGCTCGGAATCTGATTTCTGTACCAATACTTGATAGGTTTGTTGAACTAAATTGTATGAAGTATTTAAAGAATCTTCCAGTTGAGCATTTCCATTGAGATAATTAAAGTTGACTTGTGCTGGGTCGATTGGTATTAAATTGTACAATGGCTGCTGAATGTCCAAAAAATAATTTCCACCGTCCACGTGGGTTTGAATATTTGATTCGCCTGGAAAAGTGGAACTGTTGTTCATGGGCACAATTTCACTGGTGGACTGCAGTAGACTCGGTGAAAGTGGTTTCGATTGAAGTGGATTCAGTGAATTGGCCAAATCATCTGTCAAACTAAAGAACATCTCCTCCACGAGATTGTTAATCTTGGGCAGACAGTCTATCGAATGCCAACAGCCACAAACGGTGAGAAACTTCTGCTTGACCTCTTCGATTCGTTGTCGAACTTTGCCACAGAACAAAACATACGTTTCCGATGGATCAATTGGCTTGGCTTGAGCATCGGAATCCATTTTGAATTACACAAAATAAGAGTGGCGATGTAAATGTCGATTAAAGCGAGATCGAAACGGCCAAACAGAAATATCGCATAGAAACCTGATAAGTACAGAGAGACAACAATTACAAGTTTTAACAATTATTTAATCTATGATTGCAGTAATTTGGCTTTAATTCGTATTTGTTAAGCACAAAGGTACAAGTTGAATTAGAAATATTCCGTTGTATGCAAGCGCAATTTGTCTAAGACAAAATGCATTTGAACCCCAATTTAAAAAATCTAAACTTTTAGAATTAGACTTTTATTCACCTTTTTAAACTGAACATTTTCGGAAGTCACACCATAACCGTAGGTTCTAAGACCTTTTTCTGAAGAAGAAAAATGACATTTTTGCATTAGAATTCAAAGATTCTCATTATCTCGTTTTACCGAAACCAATTTCCCACAAAGCATGTGAAACCAAACAACTTAGCAACAGCAATGTATAAAATTGTAACAATTTAGTTAACAACAAACAGTGTTGTTCTACTTGCTTGGTTGTCACTGATTACTAATCATGTTTGTGCACTCACATTTACAGGTGATAAGAAGCATCGAAAATCAACTTTTATCAAAGAGTTTGTTTGATTACCGAGTAAAGTTAAGCTCATTTTCTCATTACCCTTGGTACTAATTTCAGTTTAGTGTAAATTACGACGTAAACGAGTGTGTTTCTAAACACATTAAAATGTTTCTCGAATTATTTGTGTGTTTTACAATATTTTTGGCTATATTTGGTTATTTGTATGTTTTGGTATTAATTACATATTTAATAACACTTTGTTTGGTTCATTTGTTTATTTAGTTACGTAAAGAATCGATACTCGTATTGGACTGTGCGTGGAGTAAAAGGACCGAAACCAGTTTTTCTATTTGGCAATTTACTCGAATGGCTTGGAAACAATCCATCCGATATAGATCACAAATGGATGCTTCAGTATGGTAAAGTGTATGGACTGTTCAACGGACTTACTCCCAGTTTGATCATACACGATCCCGAATTGGTCAAACAGGTACTGATCAAGGATTTCCCGGTGTTTATCAATCGAGCCAAACAAAAGGCCTACCATGAGATATGGAATGAGAATATATTGTTCACTAAAGATGAAAAGTGGAAACGGGTTCGGGCAATTACAAGTCCTGCATTTACTTCGGGCAAGCTGAAGGACATGTACCCACTGATGGATCTTTGTGTGGACAAACTGGTGACATATTTGGATGATTTGATTTTGAATGGCACTGGCGTGATGGACACCAAAGAAGTGATTTTTGGCTTCACCATTGATGTGATTGCCACCACTTCGTTTGGCACTGAAACAGACGCCAATGGGAATCGAAGTAAATCCAACATTTTTGTGGTGAATGGACGAAAGCTGTTCAACATTGATCCGTGGCGAGTGGGAGCCTTGTATTTGCTTCCTAAATTTGCACTAAGACTAATTAACTTGAAAACCTTTTTTGATCCAAAAATATTTGATTTTTTCATTGACTACACTCGACATATTTTGAAGGAGAGAAGAGAAGACCCTGCAAAGAAAAGAAATGACATTGTGCAGCTGCTGTTGGATGCAAGAGTGGATGAAAATTATTTGGCCAATGATAGCCTCGAGAAGCTTTCATTAAATGATGCTACAGGTAATGAGTTTGACTTCTTCTTTTTTATTTATGGCATTTTATTTATTTTTATTTATTTATTTATCAGATCAAATCGATCAAAATGCAAACACTCATGCTAAAAGTGCAAATAAAACGCTGAACGATAACCAAATCATTGCCCAGTGCATTGCATTCTTGGTTGCCGGCTTTGAGACCACTGCAGCCACAATTGCACACTGTTTGTTTGAACTTGCACACAATGTGGACATTCAAGAGCGATTGAATTTGGAAATCCAAGAAAAAACATCAACTTTAGAGGACAAATCTGAAGTTTTCTTCGAGACCGTAATGATTGGAATGCCATACTTGGATGCGGTGATCAAGGAGACCCTTCGAAAGTATCCCGCAATTGCTCGTCTGAATCGCTATCTTGAAGTGGATGGATACAATCTTGGTGGAATCACACTCAACCGAAATGATTATATTGAAATTCCAGTGTACGCAATGCACCACTGTGAGGAGTACTATCCTGAACCGGGAAAATTTGACCCTGAGCGATTTTTCGTTGAAAATCGGCACAAAATTAAGCCATACACTTATTTGCCATTTGGTGATGGTCCTCGCAACTGCATTGGAATGCGCTTTGCCTATCAGGAGATTAAACTTTGTATGGCCAAGTTGATTGCAAGATATCGATTTGAGGTGACACCAGAAACTCCACAAAAAATTACATTCAAATTTGGCAATCCACAGTTGAATTCAGTGCCATTTCCTTTGAAGATTACATTTCGCTAGAGTTAACAGTACTTAAAAATCAGTCGTTTTCCTGAATTCTAGATGTCAAGATATAGTAAATAGAACATTTTATTAACATTTGTCTCGTTTTGATTTTTAATTCTACATAAATTGTAATTCAAATTAACATGTTAGCACGAAATTGTCATAGTTTAATACCCAAAAGTTAATGTTAATTTGTCACAGTCTAATGAAATCGGTACAAAGTATCTTTGGTAATGTATTACTTATTTCAAATTCAGTGTGATCCAGATCTTGTACATTCTTGGCAAAAGTACACAAAAAAGAAAAATTCCGAACCCTAATCAAAGTTATCTTTATTAGTAAACAATTGCTGGTCTTCGCCCTCCAATAGAAGTCTCATAAAAGCCTTACTTAGTAGATACAGTCCAAACTCATTTCGTTTTGATTCCCTTAACTGATGATCCCGTTCTCCCTCAATTTGATTATTCAGCTTGTCCACTCCAATACTTTGAATCAAATAGCCCTCCAGACTTTTTGCTTCAAACTTGTTAATTTTCTCAATAAAATGTAAAAGAATTGGTCCTTTCCTCCTACTTGAATCGTTCCAAATTTGATTGATTCTTTTGCTATTTTGAACGTTCTCATTTGGGTTGTTTGATTTGTGTCTGTCGAAGTGCTTCTTGGCGCTCTCAAAATGAGTAAACGATCTGCCCTTTTGTCCACAACCAATATAAAAAATTGCGTCAATAAAGTCTTTAAATAGTTCATTGTCGAACAGGTTCAACAGATTAAACGATTTTGCATCTTTGGTGTGTTCAAGTAAAAGTCTACGAAAAGATGCATAAGCTCGAGATGGCAAATTTTTTGTTTTGATTGGGTCAAGAATGAGATAGACATAGTGTAGCCTCTTGACAAGATCTCCGTGTAGATCGAGTTTTTGAATCTAGTTTTTGCTCATGGCTGTATGCCTCTTGAAATGCGTCTCTATTTAGACAAATTGAATCATATTTCAGCTGAAACGATTCTGAACAAATATTTTGATTCTGACCAGAATTGTATTCACATGAATGGATTATTTCAGTTTTGTACTGAAACCGAAAAACGAACTTCATTACATTATAATTACATAAGAAAACATATTTACATTGAACGGTTGAATCCACATTTGATCAACAAACATTTTTGTCAAACCAATGTTGCCATCATAGATGCGTTTTAGAAGCAATCGAAATGCGTTTACCGCCTCATCACTAACACCAAATTTGCTATCAATTTGATATGGCAATTGATAAACATTTCTTACTGAGGATAAATAATTGTGTGCCATTCGAATGTCTGGATCGGTTAGCACTCGTTCAGAGGCAACTTCGTTAATCTATGGATTGATCAGTAATTTATGAGTCATAATCTGTGAATGCTATTGATACCTTCCAACATAAAATCATTGATCTTCGATTATTGTTCGAATGTTGTTCAAAGTCCTTTTTACTGATATGACCAATCAACTTTTGCCATTGTTTCGTTTTTCTAGTGGTCAAATCGATCCAAATTGGTTCATCTGTAAAAATAAATATAAATTGCAAAATTAATGTTTAAATGAATTCACTTACTTTTTATTAAAATTTTATTGGATCGCTCAAGCTCTAATTCCACCTTGCAATTGATGAGTATCTTTGAATTGTCCGCATTATTGTTGACTTTTCTTACTTTCAAATACAATGAGGTGGAATTTTGATTGTAGTAGCCTTTAGGTGAAAAAACAAGTTTGAATAGAAATGAACCTAGTTCTAATTCTTTTGAATGTTGAGGCTTGAGGATTGACTTTTGGTTGACTTTTTCTTGAGAATGAGATGAATTTCGGTTGATTATTTCAAATTTGTTTTTAATCGAGTTTGTGGAGGGCTTAAAATCTGATGTTAAGTTGGGAAAATTGGGCGACACATGCGAATGAATGTTTTCTTGGTCGTTCATCTTTATGTCTTCCGTATTGTTGAACACAAACAAAGGTGTCCAGTTGTCACAGTTTTTGGTAAGGTAAGTCAAAATTTCTACTCGAATGGGTTCTATGATATTGAATGTATGATGTCGACAACATTGGATAAGATGCAGTAGAACGATGCAGATGGATCGATGTTTGGTGAAGGTGGGCTGATTGGGTACGAGTAAGAGATATGGGTAGACCATTTCGAGTAATTTTTCTGGATATATTTCATCAATAATCTCTTCGATTACTTTGCCAACCCACTGAGCCATCACATCCGCCTTGTCACCTTCAACCACTTTTCCCATCATTTCAATGATCGCTAGAATGTATCGCACTCCATTCCATCCTTTATCCACATTTCTCAGTCTCCATTCTTCAACATTTCGATCATTTTCTATGTCTTCCTCTACTTTTGTCACCATTCGGTTAAAATCATTTTGCATTTCATCACAAAAGAACAAACTCACTTTGTTGACTACTGGAGTGTTCTTGAACCAGAATTTGTCATTACACTCTTCTGTTTGTGCCAATTGGTATTTGCTTGCATCTCCTCCGCTTTCTTTGTCAAAATTTGTGAAATAAATATTACTTGGAGAAATATAGATGAAGGGTGACTGGCCGAAATTAAAGTGACACTGCTGGTGGTTGGTGAGAGTTACGGTGGCGAAATAGGGTTGAGAGAAAAAGTGTATTGCAGTTGAACGCTCAATTGTTATTCCATTGACATGAAAAATGAATTTTCGTTTAACTAAGTCGATTAAGCAACCCACCACGTTGACTGGACTGAGAGGTAATTCGATGGGAATAGAAAATCGTTGACCATCATGAAGAATGTAGCAACTTTCATAATCAATCACCAGCCCAATCGAATGTCGATCATCGCCAATTCCATTTTGTCCACCTAATCTAGCTTCAGTGGTACTCCAACCCAATCGAATTTCTCCACTATTTGTCACTAAGCTTGTAACTTCATAATAATAAGCATTAGAAAGGACTTGAAATTGTGATCGAACTGAGAGATACACAAAATTATATTCATAGTCACATCTAGCTTCGAATCGATCATGTGACAGTTTGACTAATGACATTTTACGGTTTTGATCAATTGCATCAAGGCACCATCGAGTACACCAGCTCACTTGATACCTAATCACGTCAAAATGGTCAATATCGTTTGCACTAACGAGTGTCTTAATGTCGAGTTCTTGTGTTAAGTGACAATTCAATGCCGCAATTAGTCGATTTTTAGTCGAATCGTTTAATCTAATCTTTAAACAAACGCTCTCAGCCGCTAAAATAAACTCAAGTAATGTTGCTGGAAATTCATCATCTTTACAAATGTGGATAAATTGCGTAAGATAATTCACCAAACATTCACACATTTCTTCATTTAGTGAATCAAATTCATATTTAAATTTGTAGTAAATTAATTCACCCATTAATCGATGTTTAGTCCAGTGGATTTTAGCATTCAACTTTAACTCTTTTTCGAAAAAGTTAATCACATTCTGTAGGAGCAAGACTTCTTTGGATGTAATTTGAATCAAAGCTATGTCTCGCTGATTCTAATGTTTCGTTTTGATTGCATAATTCAACAAGTTTTGTCAAATAATTCACAATAATTTCAGCATCATTATTTTGATGTTGAAACAAAGAAAATCTTGCCACGACTTTGCACGCCACTTTATGTCGTTTCCAATCGTTTGATGTTTCTGTTTCGAGCTCAAATGCACTCAAAGTGACAAGATTCTTTATCAATTGCAGCACTTTAGGTAATGAAACCGTTGACTCATCTATAAACTCGTTGAATACTGTCCAAATATAAAAATTTGATTCGTTCTTCAGCAAGTCAATCATTGGTTCACTCAGTAAGATACATAGTCCTTCAAATTTAACCCACACAGGGTCATTTGTGCTCAGAAAGTCATTCCAATCGTTTTCACTAGTTATCTTCAAAATCCAACGATTAACAATTAAATTCAAGAGCAAATTCAACTTTTCTTGTTCGTCGATTTGATCCATTATTTTAATATAGAAACCAACTCAATTCAACAGTTAGATTTGTCAAAACACAACACCCTACACATGACATCCCAAAGGATATTTACAACCACGATATGAGCTTCAAACCTCTAAGTTACCATGACAAACTCAAAGACAATCTTAATCAGAGAACGGCAAAGTGATTTAAACAGATAGCAATTTTGCTAAGTAATGGGTTTTCTGAGCAGTCGTAGTTTGAACATTTATGTGTAACATAAATACTCATTTCAAAGTTAATTCTCAAATTCAGTAAAATTTTATTTTTTAATTTGTGATTTTTAAAACTTGAATAATAATTTCTAAATAATGAATTTCAAATTTAAATTAAATTAAAATCTATATTTTTTCTTTAATACCTATCTCAGATTATTTTCGTCGGATAACCAAAATGTCGGTTCAAAATCTCACTGTAGTTTAATTTTCTTTTGCCAAATTAGATATCAAAATTAGGTTTGAGAAAACTTCGAAATTGCGTCGATATTTACTCCTAAATTAAAAAAGTTCTTATTAATTAATCATTTTATCAATTGTCATCATTTGGTTGAAGGACGATCGTTGATTGCCCGTTACACCCAGCCCGAAACTGATCACTAAAGCGAATGCTCTGTTAAAGAAAGATGACGGTTTTTTTTTTTTTTTTTTTTTTTTTTTTTTTTTTTTTTTTTTTTTTTTTTTTTTTTTTTTTTTTTTTTTTTTTTTTTTTTTTTTTTTTTTTTTTTTTTTTTTTTTTTTTTTTTTTTTTTTTTTTTTTTTTTTTTTTTTTTTTTTTTTTTTTTTTTTTTTTTTTTTTTTTTTTTTTTTTTTTTTTTTTTTTTTTTTTTTTTTTTTTTTTTTTTTTTTTTTTTTTTTTAGAGAGAGAGAGAGAGAGAGAGAGAGAGAGAGAGAGAGAGAGAGAGAGAGAGAGAGAGAGAGAGAGAGAGAGAGAGAGAGAGAGAGAGAGAGAGAGAGAGAGAGAGAGAGAGAGAGAGAGAGAGAGAGAGAGAGAGAGAGAGAGAGAGAGAGAGAGAGAGAGAGAGAGAGAGAGAGAGAGAGAGAGAGAGAGAGAGAGAGAGAGAGAGAGAGAGAGAGAGAGAGAGAGAGAGAGAGAGAGAGAGAGAGAGAGAGAGAGAGAGAGAGAGAGAGAGAGAGAGAGAGAGAGAGAGAGAGAGAGAGAGAGAGAGAGAGAGAGAGAGAGAGAGAGAGAGAGAGAGAGAGAGAGAGAGAGAGAGAGAGAGAGAGAGAGAGAGAGAGAGAGAGAGAGAGAGAGAGAGAGAGAGAGAGAGAGAGAGAGAGAGAGAGAGAGAGAGAGAGAGAGAGAGAGAGAGAGAGAGAGAGAGAGAGAGAGAGAGAGAGAGAGAGAGAGAGAGAGAGAGAGAGAGAGAGAGAGAGAGAGAGAGAGAGAGAGAGAGAGAGAGAGAGAGAGAGAGAGAGAGAGAGAGAGAGAGAGAGAGAGAGAGAGAGAGAGAGAGAGAGAGAGAGAGAGAGAGAGAGAGAGAGAGAGAGAGAGAGAGAGAGAGAGAGAGAGAGAGAGAGAGAGAGAGAGAGAGAGAGAGAGAGAGAGAGAGAGAGAGAGAGAGAGAGAGAGAGAGAGAGAGAGAGAGAGAGAGAGAGAGAGAGAGAGAGAGAGAGAGAGAGAGAGAGAGAGAGAGAGAGAGAGAGAGAGAGAGAGAGAGAGAGAGAGAGAGAGAGAGAGAGAGAGAGAGAGAGAGAGAGAGAGAGAGAGAGAGAGAGAGAGAGAGAGAGAGAGAGAGAGAGAGAGAGAGAGAGAGAGAGAGAGAGAGAGAGAGAGAGAGAGAGAGAGAGAGAGAGAGAGAGAGAGAGAGAGAGAGAGAGAGAGAGAGAGAGAGAGAGAGAGAGAGAGAGAGAGAGAGAGAGAGAGAGAGAGAGAGAGAGAGAGAGAGAGAGAGAGAGAGAGAGAGAGAGAGAGAGAGAGAGAGAGAGAGAGAGAGAGAGAGAGAGAGAGAGAGAGAGAGAGAGAGAGAGAGAGAGAGAGAGAGAGAGAGAGAGAGAGAGAGAGAGAGAGAGAGAGAGAGAGAGAGAGAGAGAGAGAGAGAGAGAGAGAGAGAGAGAGAGAGAGAGAGAGAGAGAGAGAGAGAGAGAGAGAGAGAGAGAGAGAGAGAGAGAGAGAGAGAGAGAGAGAGAGAGAGAGAGAGAGAGAGAGAGAGAGAGAGAGAGAGAGAGAGAGAGAGAGAGAGAGAGAGAGAGAGAGAGAGAGAGAGAGAGAGAGAGAGAGAGAGAGAGAGAGAGAGAGAGAGAGAGAGAGAGAGAGAGAGAGAGAGAGAGAGAGAGAGAGAGAGAGAGAGAGAGAGAGAGAGAGAGAGAGAGAGAGAGAGAGAGAGGGGGGGGGGGGGGGGGGGGGGGGGGGGGGGGGGGGGGGGGGGGGGGGGGGGGGGGGGGGGGGGGGGGGGGGGGGGGGGGGGGGGGGGGGGGGGGGGGGGGGGGGGGGGGGGGGGGGGGGGGGGGGGGGGGGGGGGGGGGGGGGGGGGGGGGGGGGGGGGGGGGGGGGGGGGGGGGGGGGGGGGGGGGGGGGGGGGGGGGGGGGGGGGGGGGGGGGGGGGGGGGGGGGGGGGGGGGGGGGGGGGGGGGGGGGGGGGGGGGGGGGGGGGGGGGGGGGGGGGGGGGGGGGGGGGGGGGGGGGGGGGGGGGGGGGGGGGGGGGGGGGGGGGGGGGGGGGGGGGGGGGGGGGGGGGGGGGGGGGGGGGGGGGGGGGGGGGGGGGGGGGGGGGGGGGGGGGGGGGGGGGGGGGGGGAGAGAGAGAGAGAGAGAGAGAGAGAGAGAGAGAGAGAGAGAGAGAGAGAGAGAGAGAGAGAGAGAGAGAGAGAGAGAGAGAGAGAGAGAGAGAGAGAGAGAGAGAGAGAGAGAGAGAGAGAGAGAGAGAGAGAGAGAGAGAGAGAGAGAGAGAGAGAGAGAGAGAGAGAGAGAGAGAGAGAGAGAGAGAGAGAGAGAGGGAGAGAAAAAAGGGGAGGCAAGTTATATGTATCGAATATCAGTATTTCAAAATTGTTTATTATAATCGAATTTAATAATCTAGATTAAACCAAGAATTTCTTTTAATATTTCATTGACCAGTTTAATGTCGGCTATTTCGATTTGCATCATTCGTTTGACAAATACTGTGGAACAGTCAATTTGACAATCAAGAAGCTTTTGAATCGATTCATAAATGGTGTTTGCATATCTAGCTGTTTTGTCTTTGTATTTGTATTCCAAATATCGTTTCAGCAGATGCTTGTACAAGAGATGATTGTAACTATGTTAAAAATTAATTTATTAATTTATTTCAAATGAGATTTCAATTACTTACTGAACAAATTCAGGACTACTGATATTTGGGCGTGTTTTGAACAGCAGTTGAACAATAATCTACAGTAATTTGTTTTGGCTTAAATGGAAATTAATTTTTAATAAATATTTATATTACCAAATTTTTAATCATGGAATCATTATCCATTTTGATTTTCATTGATTTTGTAAACCTATCATAGTTTGACCAGACCTGACTGTGGCTTAATCCAGACGAAATGCTTGGACAATCGAGATAATAGATTTGATCACCAGATTCGTTCTAAAAAGAATTATAATTAATATCAATTAATATCAACATATTAACCTACCCCCACAATTGGCATTCTCTTTTTGTCGTAATCAATATAGAAACCCGTGCTAATGTTACAAATTTCAGGATAAGCCTCTTTGAGCAGTATCAATTGATCTGCGCTTTTCAGTTCTTTAAATGCAGGAATGTTTTTACAAAATTTAACAAATCTTCTAGCGAAATATTCATTAAAATTTATAGCTTCGATCAGTGTTGTAATTCTGCCAGCTATTTGTGCATTTTGTGCGAAATCGAGTTTTTCTGAAGCAGTCCGAATTTGTGTAATGAGACTCATCTCGTACAAGTTCAATTCACTTGTACAAACTTTGGGTTCAATTATTTGTTTACTTATAGTTGTGCATTTTACGGAATTATTATTTTTATTGTAAATTGCTAATTCCTTTTAGAAAATATGAAAACATTAAATTATTATAAAATATTTTAAATAAAAACAAACTTTTTTCATTCCAATATCGAAACATTTCTTTAGTCGGCACTTTTGACATTGTTTTCGAGTATACTTGTCAATTGGACAGTTATCTTCATCCACGCAAACATAATGCTAAATTGAATATTTTACAAGGTAGACAAGATGACTTGTGAGACTCAAACCTTAACTTTGGTGACACAGCGAAGGAAAAATTTCTTACACGATTTGCATGACAATCCATTGTAGTTGTAGAAAACTTTAATTTAGAGAAAATATAAATTGATTTAGTAAAAATGAAAGTTTATTGATTTGTTATTCACCAGAAGATTGATCTCCACAAACACGACATTTTTTAATTTTGTTATTTTCCATATTTGAGTGTTGGAAATGTGTGGTGGCAAGGTGGCCGAGAGCGCAATGCAAAGTGTGCATGTCAATGTTTTGGTTAGTCATCCTCTCGATATGAGTAATGCACTCACTACATGTACATTGATGTCATGTACACTCATGGCATATGATTTGCATGTTTGCTCAATGTGTGCCACTATGATACCAATAGAAATTATCTCATGTCTCGTAGGCTGCTGGCCAAACAAACAGACAACGTTGTATACAGCTGCCACATTTGCTTAATGATAACTCTCCATATTATGGCTAATTGTAAGATATTGATGATTCATGAAGCGCACATTTGATGCAGACAAATTACTATCAAATTCCAACTAGAATAAAATTTAATGTCAAATTAGACAATTTCCCATCAAAAAAAATTATTTCAGCAGGTTAATGTAACATTAAAAGTAACACAATGTTTGAATTGCAGAAATATATAGTGGAAATAATAAATAGTTTGCATGAAGATTGACTACGAGAAGTGGCTTGTTAGATTGATGTGACTTGCCATTTTGATCACTTTTAGGTTGAGCCACTAATGTACTTGTCAGGACGATTAATGTCGATGCACGATGCTCACAGGTGTAAATTGAGGTCTCTTTTCCGTCACCTTGATGATGCACTCCATCGTGGATCTGGCCGGAGCTCTGTGCGCATTAATAACCACAATCTTCCATTTGGCATCATACACGATGGCGACAACCTTCTTGAGCCAATTTAGCACCGTTCTTTTAGTTCCTTCCACTGTGCTTTTGTCTGGCTCAAAGTCGAAAGGTGGATTGGAGGTTTGGAAAGCTCTTTTAATTAGCTGATTGTTTGTAGAGTAAATCGCTTGTAGTTCTTTACTGTTGCGATCCAATTTCACCACGTTATTCGATACTTTCAAAAGCGATTGACGAACTAATTTCGGAAATCTACCTTTTCCTGAGGCTTTTTGTTGGTGCACAGGCTCCCCGAGTGAACGTTCGGAAGCTTGCAATAGTTGTAATTCCGCTTGAGCCTGTGAAATGAGTTTGAGTAGATAGTCTTTGGCAAGTGAATGTCCAGCCAAAACGGCAGCTGATCGATCCAAAGGTTCAGCATCTGGTTTGCCACTAAACAAAGTTGGGTTGGTTTATATTTAATTTAAATAATTTTTATTATGCATTACCCAAAAGATTCCTCATCCAGGAAGTTCTGGCCAACTGAGCGCTCTTGCAGGTATATCGATCCACTTGTGTCATCCACGGTCAAAGTGTTCACTGAGGCAGCGGCAATTGTGACAATCACCAAAGCAAACATTTTGATCAAGCGATAAGTCATTTTAGATTGTCAATACATTTTGGAAGAACAAACAAACTTTGCAATAGCACACGTGTATTACGACATAAATAGAACATTTATTATAGAATTTTACATTTCAACTACAGTTACATTCAAATTGAGATATTCGATCCTTAAGTAAGCACGGTAAAACATTAAAATCCCACTTGTGTGGTGTACATTTGATAGTATGCGCCTTTTAGCTCCATCAACTGTTCGTGTGTGCCTTCCTCGATGATCGTTCCCTTTGAGATCACTACAATTTTGTCCACATCTTTAATAGTTGACAGCCTGTGGGCAATGATCAGGCAAGTTCGACCGAGTCTAGCCTCATCTAAGGCTTCTTGAACAACCTTTAAAATTAAAATAAAAGTTTTAAAAGTTTGCTTTCAAACAAATTCAGCATACCTTTTCACTCTCTGAATCCAACGCACTGGTCGCCTCATCAAGCAATAGAATCTTTGGATTACGAATCAATGCCCGAGCAATGGCAATCCGCTGCTTCTGACCGCCACTCAGTTGAACTCCCTTTTCTCCAACCGAAGTGTTGTATCCAGCAGGAAGAGATTGAATGAATTTGTGAATGTTCGCCTTTTGTGCCGCTCGAACAATTTCTTCCATTGGAAGGTTCTCCTGTGAATTGTCACCGTATGCAATGTTTTGCATGATGGTCTTGTCGAAAAGAGCTGGTTCTTGTGAAACGATGCCAATTTGTGAACGAAGCCATGGAATATTGAGATCAAGAATGTTTTCTTTATCCACAATCTGTGATATTAAATGTTAGGCCAGTTAAGATTAATTTAAAATATGAACCTACCACTTCACCAGCATCATGAGTATAGAATCGTTCCAGAAGTTGGGTACAGGTACTTTTACCACAACCCGAACTGCCCACCAGTGCCACCGTTTGGCCTTTGTTAACCGAAAAACTGATTCCACTCAGAATCTTGTTCTGTGGTCTGGTTGGATAGTGAAATTCTACTTCTCGGAATGTGATATCACCTGAGCAATAACTCAGTGTCTTTCCAGCTGCACTGACTAGAATCTGTGGAACACGGTCCATGAGACGGAATATACTCGCAGCGGCAATTTTGCCCTTTTGATATTCAGGTGAAAATGCAATTGCTTGGCCAATCATGGATGTGCCAAATATTACTCCTTCTGCACATCTACAAAAATGAACTATATTGTTAAGCATTTGGTCTTTTTACCATTTGATCTTACTTGAACAAATTGTTATATTCCAGCTCACCATCAATGATCAGTCGACTTCCATAGAAAAATGCCACAGCATATGCAAAATTGTTAAGCCCTTGAGACAGGCCAAAAGTGATTCCACGAATTGCCGCAATATATCGAGACTTTCGAAAGTCCGATTCGAGCGCTTGTTGATATTGTGTCCAAAAGTTCATCTCCTGATGCAGCGATGCGACAGTGCGAATGTTTGACAGTGCTTCAACCGCAATTTTGGCAGCACCCTCAGCGACTTTTTTCTTATTTTCCTGAAAATCATTCATCACTCTCATTTGCAATGCTACCGCAAAGATCAACAATGGAATGAAGGCCATCATCACTAGACCTAGTTTCCAATTGTAGTACAGACTCATCACAACACCAGTCAGGAGAATTGAAACCACTTGAGCCAACACTGGAAGACGCGATCCGGTGGCTCCATTGACACTTGCTGCGTCGTGAGACAGACGGGCACACAGTGCACCAGTGGAATTGGCCTCGTCGTCGAACCAACCAATTTCCTGGCGCAGTATTGCTCGAAAAATGTCTTTACGCAAACGATATGTCATTCTTTCCGAAAATATACCCAAAAGATAGAGCTGTAAGTCATTCAAATTATAAATCAGATCTTTGACAACTTTGGATAACTTACCTGAAGAAAGTTTAACAGTCCACTTGCGACTCCCATTCCGACAAAAATCAAGGCGAACTTGAGCACTTGTGAGTTAATAGTTGCAGGATCGAGATCCGAAATTACACCCAAAATTTCACCAAAAACAAATGAAAATCCAGGTATTGTGAAGCCAAAGACAAAGGCACTCAATGTGCCAACGATCAAAAGTAGTTTGTCCTCCTTCACCAAATCATACAATCGGCGAAATGAGAATGAATTATCTTCACTTTTGCTCTTAGCATGACTCAATCCTTGACTTAAGTCTATCTTGGAATGGCTGGCAACCGATTTGGAACGGAATTTACCATTTTGATGTTTTTCAGCTGCGACTGCGAATTCTTCATGAGTTTTATGTTGTTGTTGCAATTTGGCCATGGCGTAGTACAGACCCTTCGATTCGATCAACTCGTTGTGAGTGCCCATCTCTTTCACCTGCCCTTTCTCGATCACCACAATTTTGTGTGCATTTCGAATGGTGGAGAGTAGATGTGCCACCACAAAAGTAGTCCTACCGACACTAGCTCGGTCCAGTGCAGCTTGAACGATGCTCTCACTCTCTGAATCGAGTGCACTGGTAGACTCATCGAGAAGCAAAATTCTTGGTTGTCGCACCAAGGCACGTGCAATTGCGATACGTTGCTTTTGTCCACCTGACAGTTGGCTTCCACTTTCACCGACCAGTGTTTCAAATTTCTTAGGCAATTTGTTAATGAAATCGTAACAATTTGCATCTTTTGAAGCTTGAATCACATCTTCCATTGATGATTCCGGATTACCCAATTTGATATTTTCCATGATCGAATAACCAAATAAGACTGGCTCCTGTCCCACCAGTCCAATGCTGTCACGAAGTGAACCGACATTTAAGTCTCGCACATTTTGTCCATCGATAAGCACATCGCCCGAACTTGGATCATAGAATCGTTGAATCAGCTGAACGATTGTGCTTTTGCCACAACCACTTGAACCAACCAGTGCAATTGTCTCACCAGGTTTAGCTTCAAGATTCATTCCTCTCAAGATTGGAATATTTTTTCGCGATGGATAATTGAAATGAACATCTCTAAATTCAACCATTCCTTGAAGATTTTTCAGTCTTATACCTTCTGAAGACGAACTATCGATTGTGGGCTTCTGATGAATAACTTTAAATATCAATGTGGCAGCACCTCGAGCTCTTGAAATTGCTTCAAAGTACGGGGCAGTGGAGCCCATACTGAAAGTGCCCATCATAATGTTGTAAAAGATGATCAACATGGTGCCTGCCTGATACCGTGGAGGATTCTCCATATTGTCCATTGATCTGATAATCAACTTGGTTCCATACCAAAATGCAAGTCCATAGCTCGCGTAGATGACAGTCCAGAAGATTCCCATACTGATGCCCGTGAACATGGATCGTTTAATTCCGCCATCACGAGCTGGTTCAATGTTCTCGTAGTAACGCTTGATCTCCTTCTCTTGTCCACCAAAAGCATAAACAGTTCGAATCTGTTTGATCACCTCCTCGGCAATTGCACCAGCTTTACTGTAAGCTCCAGATTCCGTAACAGAATATTTAGATTGAATCTAAGATTTTAAAGAATAAAATAAAAATAAAATAGAAACATTTGAATATATTCACATACAAGTTCGACAATGTAGAAGGTAACGCCGAGGACTGGCATAACAGCCAGAATTACGAGCGTCAACTCCCAACCATAGTAGAAGGAGACACCAATCGAAAAGCAAACAGTGGCAAATGACATAATACTGAGCGAAACCTTGTCGCCAATGCCTTCCTGAATGATGTCGAGATCACTTTAATAATTATTAAAATTAGGTTGAGTGTGGAAATAAGTAGTAATTACCTGGTGATTTTAGTCGCAAAATCACCTGAAGATTTAGTGTCAAACCAAGAAATATCTTGATGTACAATCGAACGAAAGAAGAGCAACTTAATCTTATAAACCTGATTTCTGGCAGCTTGCGCAAAAGTGGACAGAATGACAAAATTGAAGACAACAAACGCCAACGCAATGCCAAACATCACAGCACTCCACTTGCCTGCGTCCGCTCTAAAGTTGTCCACAAAGAGTGTACCATCTTGAAAAACACTATCCCGGTAAATATCCACAATTTTCCTCAAAGTATAGCCAAGTCGAATTTGAATAAATTCAGGTCCAACGATCAATGAATTGTTTGGATGTTCCGCTTGAATGTCTGCATAATATTGTTTCGTAATATTTAAAAATAATGCATCATCTTGAACGTTGGATAGATGTTGTGCATAGAATGCTTGACGATCTACTTTGCTCGGAATTGGCATGTCCACCACTGAGAGCAGTGTTTGATACTCCACAAATGTGTCCGTTATCTGGCCCATTGCGATCATCATTGCGGGAAAGCCTGCGCCCATGCCAATGGCAAATATAATTCCAACTATCAGTAGTGCAATGTCCCATTTGGATGCGTATTGATACTGACAGAAACACACAAATGAAATGTTAACTCACTATTGGTAAAAATTTGATATTAACACTTACCAGTTTAAAGAATGGATATGGTTTGTTTTGTTCTTCTTTTTTATCGACTTCTTCATTTTGTGATGATTCATTATTTTGATCTCTAAAAATATATAAAAATATAATTTAGCCTATCCCAATATTTTACAAAAAAAAACTTACTTGAAAACGTCGACATCTTTGGAATCCATTTGTCCAAGATGATGATACTTTTTGTTTCGTGTAGAAGTTAGAGTTTAATCTTGTGGATATAGATCACTTTGTATACAAATAGATAGATATGCAACAACAAATACAAAAGTTGAGACAGAAAATTGTATGAAAGAGGACTTTTGAACTACTTTGATGATTTGTTATAATATTGTGAAAACAATCGAAAAAAAGTATCTGTAAGGGATCTCAACACACTAAAATGAGACAAGGAAATAAAGTAAGGTAATCTCTAAATCCCCAGCCGATTATAAAGCATCGAGAAAGTGTCATGTATTCGAACTTAGTTAAAAGCAGCAGATGCACACAGGTAAATACAGGTATTACTTACGCCTACACACGCAACCTTAACCTTAACTGTTAACATAATTTGGCATATTAACAACTACTCGTGGTAGTAAAGGTAAATCAAAATTAGTTTTATGCCTGTGAGGACGGATACCTTACGTTCGGATACATTACAAGGTCCATTGTAATACGATACGATACGATAACATGTGGTACGATAACACAGTCGGTGTTAAGTCTTTGCGTACAAGATGGCTTAATTAGATTTTGAGATTTACTTTTTATATATGACTATTCTCATCGACTCAGGCTCTGATAGTGATATGTAGTACATGTTTTATGCAGTCAGATAGAATTGACCATGCGAACGATCCAAAACGAGAAAGTAACATTTTAGAGCTCAATACTATTTATTGGAAATAATAGAGTTTACATAACTCCGAGAGCGCTAAGCTCACGGAGGTGGGTCAGCTGGTAACCCGAATACCTAGAAAAGAGTCATAGACTCCCTTACAATTATAACATTTTTTGAACTCATTGAATGTCTTCCACCGTCTGTTAACTTTGCCATTTTTATCAGTGAGTGACTGTTGATTATCGCTTGATTCAATGTAGTGCACATTCTTCTGTCAATTTCGAATTGATGTTTTTGTTTTACTTCACCAACTCATACGATTTGGTCCCATCTGTTCAGCAACTGAACTGTTGTCATACCCCAAATGAACCCTAGCATAATAACACTGCGTTCAAATTTTATTCAGTTGATTACACCTATAGTGTACACCTTGTCACCATCAGACGTATTAAATCGTAACTTTTATGCACCGGTAAATTTAACTACTCAGAAATAATGCAACTTAATTAGATATAATAAATACAAGAAGGAAAGAGACGCAAAAGAAGCCATTAACAAAGAAGCTTTTTGACTTAATATTTCCATGGCGCCTTGGTATCGCGTCATTATTGGAGTTGCAACCATGACCAAAAGGACAAATAAGTTACGATTCACGATTTGAGATCCCATCTTTAGGTTACTCCATTCAATTTCTTACTTATGCAATAATTTATTTGCCCTTGTGGCCATATATAAGACTTGCAAATTGCAATACAAAACTTAATCTGCTTAATTTTGTTCAAGTTGTTTCTTGTTTTACAAACTTGGCTAAAAGATGACTTCGTATCATTACAAATTGGCTTCAAGTAACAATTTTGAAGCTTTTCTTAAGACCATTGGTATGTTGTGAAACATTTTTTTAAACTTTTGGTTTGATAAATTCTATATTTTCGAATAGGCATTCCAGAAAATGAAATCAAAGCTGTTGCTGATATGGAAATAACAATTGACATTACCGAGGATGCGGAAGGGTACACTGTGTACACCACCAATTATGGCCCTGAAAAGTTCACTGTTCGGTACAAGCTGGGAGAGGAGTACGAGTACACTCATGAAGGAAAAAAGGTGAAAGCGATTGTGACTAAAGGAAATGGTCACACATACACCAACATTGAACAACATGGCGATTATGAGATGAAAGAAGTTCGTGAATTTATTGGCGATGAACTCAAAACGGTATGTGAAATCGACCTATCAATGCTGAATTTGATATTCTTAATTTTTAATTCTATTTTAGACTTTCACCGCTAAAGGCATTACAGCTTCTCAAGTGTACAAGATAGTTTAATCTTTTACTCTGTTAAAAACATTTGAATATGTCAAATTGTTTTGTATTTGATTTAATAATAATAAAAAACTTAGTAACATAAAAATGTCTATTTTGTAAATTGCAAATTGTAATACAAGGATATGACAAGCGAACTGAAGTGGCAGTTTAGAAAAACTTATCTACCCGAATGTTGTTTCCATTGTGCAATTGCACGTCTAAATTATCTCTCAAATTTCGTATTTACAAAAGGCTAGAAATGGTGAGTGCTTAAGGGCAAAAAAGTTACTATTCATGTTTGGTTACGTTTGTTGGTGCTCCCACTCGGTCACACAAATCACTGATAAAGCATTGTAAATGAAGCTGATAAATTGGTTTAATAGCCTTGGAGTTATATATAAAATGGTTCCATCAGCTATGCAAAAAGTGCAATAAAGTTACAATTCGATTTTTCCTTACGTTTGTTTTGCCATCAACAATTGATCAGTTCAATCGGTTTTGCTATTGGAGATAGAAAAAATGAATTTTGTAAAATTGTGTCGAGTCTGCGGAGATCAGGCGACTAGTAATATATTTTTCATTAAAAACATTTGTTAAAGACTTCTTTCAAGGTTTCAACTATTGTGGCCTCAGCTGTGAATCATGCAAAGTGTTTTTTCATCGAAATGAACAAAACAATGCTGTAAGATTTATTTATATTGTTTAATATTTAATATTATGATTATGCAATAATTGTTTATTGACAGATTTTGGAATGTCGCAAAAATGGCAACTGTACGATAGATAAAACCACACGGAGATTTTGCTCCAAATGTCGCTTGGATAAATGTGTCGAACTGGGAATGAGCAGGAAATCTTTTAAGGAAAAAAGTCTGAATGAAACGTTGTGCAAGACAATCGAAAACGTTCTTGAAATGAATATTTTGAAAATTTTCTCCACTTTCGATCAAAACCAAATACCAACCCAATCGGAGCAGCATTTTTGTGACACATTTCAGACACGTGTGAGAAAGAAAAAATATGCTACAGATTTAAATTTCTACGAAAAAGAACGAATTTGTGAAGTACAGAGGGCAAACTCGCATTTTACCGATGAAAACCGGGTGCCAATCGTGCGACAAGCCACCTGCACATTTGACTTCCTAAACATGCCAAATGTGTACTTTAGGAATACGGTTAAATTCTGTAAGAACATTCCTGGGTTTGCTCGATTGAATTCGAGTGATCAGTTTGTGGTGTTGAAGCAGTTCTGTTACAATTTCCTAGCCATTCGATTTGCCTTTTTGTTTGATCCACTCAAGAATGGTCTCATGATGATCATCGACGAGCAGTGTCAACAAGCGATGTTTATAGATTTTGATCTTGACACTCAAATAAAGAATCAAGAAGCTATGGAATTCAATAGAAAATTTATTGTTTCACTCAATGAAGAAATGGATAACGATTCCATTATACGTGACTTACTATCAGCCCTACTTCTGTTTCTACCTCGAGAAAGTCTTTCCATCCCTGAATTTATTCGATATCATTATCATTTGTACAGTCAACTATTGTTACGATATCTTCAGCACAAATACAGACATGTTGGGAGAGCAAAGAAAAAACATTTCAATCTAATGCGACTGCTGAATGATCTTTCAATTGTGAAAGAGAATGAACGAAAATTTGCCGAAACTGAAGTCGAAAGAAATAGTCTTAGTGATTTGGTAGTGGAAATGTATGCCATGAAATCAAGTGAATAATTTATTAAGATTAACCAACAATTGTTGCCGCATTTGGACTGGAAGACATTTGATGAAATGATAAACCTGTCGTAGTGTTGGGGTGTCTTTGGTTTTGATATAATAAGCATAAATAACAGCATTTCAAATTTAATTCAATTTGTAAATATTTAATTATTTCATTTACTAAATCATCGATTGTACAGTTAGAGAGAGAGCAATTTATCTTAATACAAATAATAATTAAATAAATAATATACAAATGCTCATCAAAATGTCATTATAAACACCGTTGCCTTCTGAATAGAACGATAAAGGTCATGACAAAAGTTTTATCATTTTCATAATGAAGTCGCCATGTTATCTGTTTGACTTGCGATGTTTACTTATTTTTTCAAAAATAAAGTCTACCAAACATTGTAATCAAGTTAATTGGTTAATGATTTAAAATACTTTCAATGGAAAGGCTTTTGAAATTCCTATAAGATACAGCAAAACCAAAACATTTGTAAAAATAATTAAAAATAAATTAATTCTGATATTTTGACGAAAGGCTAAAAAGTGTAGTGTTGTATTGAGGTGGAAATTTACAAAGTTACCACAAGTCAAGGAATCAACATGAGAACATTCCAATATTGAATTTTTCCACGACATGTTTGCACTAGAATTTCTCGATAATGAAATAAAAGCTAATTGATGTTAGGTGTGTTAAAAATTTGAGAAGTCAAGCAACTGACTAACAAAGAGAAGAACAAATAGCACAAAAAAAGTTTTGTCGCTATACTAATTGGTAAAAAAAAAATATTCCGTATAGCAAAGATGTATGGAATTTTTGTTAGCTTATTTTTCTTAGAAATCAGTATCAAAATCAATCAACAAACAACAACAACAACAACAACAAATAATCGCTCGAAGTATATAAAGTGTTGCAGAAAAGCCCAAATTAGTTAGTGCGACTCTGGTCGTCGTTTGACCAACAAGAATTAGCTTTCGAGAGCAACATAGACTAGAAACAAAAAACTTAAACCAAGCCTAAAAATGAAAGATTTTATCAAAATAATTGAAAAAATATTTCGAGACGCAATGGATCAATTTGCCACTAATGAGAACACCAGCTCCACAGACTTGTGTTATTCGGCGATTTCAACTTTCCTTGGAGAAACACACAATTTCACCCAAAACTGTTCTCTATGCAAACATGAAAAGGTGAATTCACTGAATTCAATTCAAGTATTTTTCAACGTTCTCTACTGTTTGACATCGATCCTGGCCTTGATTGGCAATGTTGGTGTGATCATTGTGCAGGCATGGTGTTACCGCTCACCGCCTCTTCAAAATCTCAAAAAGTTTCTCATCAATCTGGCAGTATCGGACATTCTGTTTGGTGCCCTCTCAGTGCCATTTATGTACACGGACTTCAGTCTAGGCCAGTGGGTATTTCCCCACTGGCTCTGTCCCACTGCACAGTTCATTCAACTGCTCAGTGTTTGTGTCAACTCAAGCACCCTCATGGTGATTGGCCTTGAACGATATTGCGCCATACTGTATCCCTTTTCAGGATTCTATAGGAAGCTAAAGTCATATTCGTACTATCTTCTTGCATCAATCTGGATTTTTAGTCTGACATTCACGTACATACCGGTTCGGTATTCAAGTGTGGAGAAAATGACTGACCCAAACTCTACCATCTACTATCTGTGTAGCAACTATGTTGGCATCAGTGAGACTCATAGTCGAGCATTGGTAGTAATAAACTTTGTGGTCACATTTGTGATTCCGGCACTTGTGCTCACGGTCACCTATACTACAATTGTGCGCAGTCAAATTCAAAGAGGCCAAACTTTGAGAAAAACAAATGACAATTCAGAACAGGTAATTTGAATTATTGAATATTTTTTTGAATTATTTAAAAAATTTTATTTTGGGTATAAAACACCTACTAAAAAGAAACAGGCAAAATCGGTTAGATTTGAAGTACCTGCGCAATCAACTAATCAGAACATTCAAAACAAGAACGCCAAATCAATTCGAATTACCCTTACGGTCATAGTGCTGTATGGCATATGCTGGCTGCCAGTGAAAGTGTTCATACTGCTGCACGCGTTTGGCCTAATCACTTACCATACCAAGCAGCAGTACTACATCCTACAGTACGTCTACATTGCACTCCACTGGCTCGCAATGGCACACAGTTTCGTCAATCCAATTGTTTACACTTTCTCGAGTGCACGCTTTCGGGTAAATATAAACAATCAACAACAACAAAATGAGTCCAATTGTTTTTGACAACTTTCGTTTAATGAACGATTAATTTTTGTTCTTATAGACGGACATAAGAAATATGTTCAAGCCAACTAGACGACATGTCTAAGTATCAAGCACTTTTCTCCAAAAATCATAAATCGTAAATAACGAAACAAAAATATATTCTAACTTAGAGCCATTGATAACGACATCAATTGATTGAAAATGCCACTTGAAAAGGTGTTTTTTTATTGTACCAATCAACTGGTACCAGTACATGATGAATTGACCATACAGCAGAAGAAACTACATTTGGTTGTGCAAATGGACATTATTATAATGCATTTCAAACTCAAAAACGCTCTCACCTCAATAAAAGCATTGATGGACATTCGGCCAATACTTCCATAGGTAATTCCATACGACATGTCAGTGTAATACCTTTCAAGGTATAACACAAGTCTCAACCGAGATCTGAACGAAAGTGATTTCGTACTTGTGAAATTCAGATTCAATCGAAACAATTGCGGAACACAAGCATGAATACGACTGTTATAAATTGAAGCCAACAAATGAAAGCCAAAGATTTCAACATTTTGTATTATGACAAAGTGAGCTATTAGTACTCGCACCATTTGACTGTACGGTCGAACCAAAATGACAATTGACAAATATGAACTGATTGGAACGTTCAATAGGAGGTAGTACAGCATCATGTGGCCGAATGTTTGGTTGATGTGAATGATCAGTAGAACTGCTTCTGTGTGATATCGAGTAAAACGATTCAATTCGAGTGAAGTGAATAGAGTTTTGTACAACAATCGATTCACCTGAGAGAGTTGCGTGAATTCAATCAGTGTGAACGCAAATGCATATTGAGCAGTAATGGCAGCCACTACCAACAGGTGAGCCAAATACAGCTCTAATGCCATCTAATTAATTGCGATCATCGACACATGAACAAGCGAATAAAGTGGCGTGCAAAACACTTTTTCCCAATAGAGAACAATGCACTGCAGTGAAAGTACTCGCGAATAGATTCACCCTGTAACTGTTGAAATAGAATAGCAATTAGCAATTATTTTGTATGTTTGCTCGACTATTTGTACATACACCCAAATAATGCAAAATACCGAAGTAAATGCTGAAAATAATTGAGCATACTTGACGATCACACTTTCGGTTGCAGTTTTATCGATTCTTTTCTTGAGGAAGTACACGCCAGTAAGTGGTGTTTGTAATACATTGCGAACAAGTATAATTGGCTGTGCTACTCTCACAGGTCCAGTACGAACGAACCAATACATTCGAAAGTGAAAGGTGCTCATTGCGAGAGTAAACCCGGACAGTGCCATAGGTTGAGTTCACTGGTTAGATTGAAGAGCAGCATAGTGGAGGAGACGCTCAAATTGAGTTGCCTCTCGTAAAAATGATCCCATGTAAGTAATTTCTCTCACTGGTCCAATAGTGATTGCCAGATTTGGTCCACAAACCATTCAATTGCACAAGTCATCGTACTTAAACTTGTACCACAGCCATTACCATATAATTTATTAGAACTTATTCTTAACTTCCCTTAAATTGATTGTATTTTATTTTTCTAGGGTACATATGTTCATAGCACAATGACAAATAGACAAAACTCAAAGTCTCTCACAAACTGCATAAAACGGTTACTTATTTGTTTTTATTAATCCCGCATTTAAGCAATCAATGCTTTGAAGGATGGTTCCATCACTTTGTACCACATTTCATATCCTTTAACACTCAAATGGACATGATCGGGGGTAAACAGCTCGACAATTTCGTGCCCCAAACTCATTTCGAAGTGAACAGCCAAGTCTAGATAGTGTACTCGCTTGTTGTCAGCAAAACGTTTGATCAAAGAGTTGATTTCGTGCACCATCTGATCAGCGATTTCTGGCTGTCGTGGAAGGACGCTCAACAACAAAATCTTGGCATTTGGCATTTTAGTGTGAAGTGAGTCCAAAATGACATGGATTGCCTTAGCGATATCGGCATTAGTGTTGGTGCCGAGGTTGTTTGTTCCTTGAAAATGTCAATTTTGAGTTTAAAAAATTAAATTGTAAAGCAGCATACCGATCTTTAAGACCACCAATTTGGGGGCGATACCATCGAATTCTCCATGAGCAATACGCCAAAGAACGTTCTCAGTTCGATCTGCACTGACGCCATAGTTGAAAGCGCCACGAGGAGCATAGTGTTCGTCCCAAACCTTCTTGCCATTGATGCCCCAACCTTCAGTAATGGAATCGCCAAGGAAAACAACCTTCACTTCTGCAGCACGAGCCTTGGTTAAAGTGAGCAATTCTTCATGTCGATGCGTCCCCCAAAAGTCAGTTCGTGGACTTGGCTCGTACGGGATGGCACAGGAAGCTGCCACAATAAGAGCCAATGCGATCACAATTTGGAATGTCATTTTGAATGTGTCTCATGTCATCACCAAAAACTATTTATATACTCCAAATGACTAAACAAATTAAACAGTAAGCAGTGCAGTGTTCGCATCAATTGCGGATTTGGATTATCACTACTAATTGATGATATTGTACATGATTGTTTATTATGACAATATTGGGCATATCACAGTTGATAGCAATTTAAATCTTTTGTTTGTCTATTATTGACAATATAATGTCAAAGTACCTTGGTACAAAATAGCCAAACGAATTGTCATTGGTTTAATAATACTAATGTCTATATGAATAGATGATTTTGTTAGAAAATTAATTTATACCAATAAATTAGAAATTTTGAGTATAAAATGATAAACTAGAAAGATATGTTAAAATACTATGTTATATCAAGGTTAAGGTTACATCAATATTACCTTTGCAAACGAATTGAAAGACATAAGTCCAAATGAAATATAAGTGATGCCATAACGGTTTTTGATGTTAAATTTTTGCACATAAAGTTCCAAACGAAGTTTTCCACGAAACGAAAGTGTCGTCAAGTTGTGAGTTGTGGCCGATTGACTAAACAATGAACCACAGCATCGATGAATTCGTTTGCTGTACATTGCGGCCAATATGTGGAACATCACCAGTGCGACAGCCTGTCCCAGCACATAGTTTGCCAGTTCAAATATTGTGAACGACTTCAATTGACCCAGAATTATGCCCATCACAAAGTAGGTGTTAATTGGAAAATTCAACACAATAAACACCACCAATGGTGCTCCACCAAAGCGATTGAACTCGAGTATTGCCAAGAGGGTCCGAGTGTGATGTCGTGTAAAGCGATTCAACTGTAGAGTAGTGAAGCGATTTTGATATTTCACAATTGAATGATTGATTTGAGAGAGATTCGCAAAGAAAATCATAGTGCTCATCATCGCAATGATTGCCCAAAGAACGTGAACATGGATGAAGGCGATCCACATTATATCATTTGTGACAAAGTTGAGCAACATTACCACAAAGCACAATCCAAGTTCAATCCAGTTTTGAAAAGTATTCAATTTAAAGAAATAATAAAACGAAGCAACTTGAACCAATGCCAACAGTGAGACAATAATGAACACAAAGTACTGAATACACACAATCCACCGATTTGTATGCTTCTTCACTCGACCGAGCAGTGATTTTTGATTCGAAATCAAGAAGAAGGTTCTCTTTTGATCATCAAGAATTTCACTAAGAATCGACACAAATCGTATCGCTCGTTTTTCATACATTCTGTAATGAAAATATACAGCGTCCAGTGCAGTGAGAAGATAAATCCAATTGAGCCATTGTTCGAGTTGTAGAAATAGAAGCAAGTCATTGCAGAGCAGCCGAGTGAATTCGCTCAATGGTGCAGACAATGTTAGGCAAATGAAAATTGTACAACGATACGCCAACACTCCGTTGTAGATTCGGTGTTGCCATTTATTAAGCTCAGTTGAACCAAACAGAATTTGATGGAAATATTTGTTCAAAATGGTGTTCCAAAATGAAATTGAATATTTTTGAAGATACTTGAACATTTTCTTTCAATTTTATTTTATTTATTAAGATCTACAATAAAGTTTCCTCTTGAATTTGAAAATTAAAATTATAAAATAATAAATAATTAAAAGTTGGATATCTATTTTTATATTTTTGTCATATGTCAATTCTAATCAATAATTAATTGTTTACAGCAAATGACTAATTATCGTGTTCTCAAGAAAATTTGGCAATAACTTGAATGACGCATTACCAACGAAGATTTGAAGGTTATTTAGTGGCATTAATAATACATTATATTAAAAATTGCTACCAAATAAATAATAAATTACATGGTAGCACACAAGAAATGACATGTTTGCACAGTTTTGTGAATTTATTCATGTTGTGTTCTGTTTGAAGTTGAAGCAAATCGGAAGTAATGAAAAATAAATAAATTGTCCACCAAGTTGGGAAAAATTACTGATAGTAATCGAGTGAATCGATCACCGTTGATTGGAGGACCAAAACTACAGAAATGTAGTTTATACTATAGAATATTTTCATTTACTTTTCTAGCAGAAATCTGTTCATGGCCTCGTTGACCTCTTTTAGTTGTTGCAGCTGTACCCAGTGACTTACACCCTCCAGGTAGACCACAGTTGCATCGTGACAGAGTCGAGCCGAGTCTTCTGCAAATTCACTTATCAGTGAAGTGTCTCCTTTTCCTCAAATCAATGTCTTGGGTTTGATGACTTTGTCCATTCTTAGTCGTAGATAGTCAAATGCGTCCTTATTTCCGTAACCTCTCAACACTGCTCGATAGTAATTGAGTGGACAGGTGAATCCATTAGGTTGAGAGAAATAGTACTTGTATACTTCGATCTCTTCTGGTTTGCAATACATTTTAAATATTTGTTCTGAAACTTTGAGATCGTTGATAGTGAAAAATAGCTCAACCAGGTATGGAATGTTGAAGTAAAAAATGTACAGGGAATAGAAGAATTGTCTCCAAGTAGTGGCGATTTGATGTTGCCACACACTCATTGGTGGTGCGTTGAGCACTATGAAACGATCGATCAGATCGGGACGAAGTTTTGCGACGCTCCAACAGATAAACCCACCCCAATCGTGGGCTACGAGGATGCATTTGGACTGTGTCTTACTGTTAGCAAGCAAAGTCTCGATCAGCTCGATTATGTCTACTGCGAGAATGTCAAACGAATAGTTTTCTACTCCTAGAATAGACAAAAATATTATAATTTTGAATAAGATCAACTGTACTTACCATCGGGCTTGTCCGATTCTCCATATCCTCTCATATTGAGTGCAATTACATGATAATTTTTACTGAATTCTTCAATTTGCTGTCTCTAGGAGAACCAACATTCAGGAAATCCATGCACAAACAACATCAACTGTTGACTCGGGTGGCCAGACTCGACACAGTGCAATTTAATGTTTTGTTTCTTGAGTCGCACAAATTGATGCGAACCATATTTGTCCAGTAGTTTTGGGTCTATTTCGACTTGTACGATCTTTAACTTTGAGAAAGTCAGTTCTGTAGAGTAGTAGATCGATTAGAATTTTGACATTTCCAAGACATCCAACTACGAGTGATATCCACAATGAGGCGATAATACCGGAAACAGTTCCAAGAGGAAAATAATAGATTGGTGTTTTGGCCATGGCTTTAGCTTTGGGATAAATGACAAAAGGTTATAACGCTTTCAATTACGGGCACGAGTTTTCCCCTCACAGTCAGTATGTCTCCTTCCAGGATTTATATCCACTTTCAAGACAATGCAAGAACAGATACGCTCGTACAAAATAATAGCTCACAATCTTTGACGTTTGTATCGTCTGTTTCGTTTTCGTGCATGGCCAGTATATCAGAGGGAAGTGCTTAACTAAATAGCGTTTTACTGTTTGAGAGCGAGTATTATCACTAATTTTGCTCTCGGACATGGCCAGTACATCTGTAGGCAAGTACAGTGTATAGTGAGCAGTACGCAACATCATTTGGATTATTTTACTTCAATTGCAGTGATGAGTTTCACAATAACACTAATGTGAACGTAATATTGGCCATATTCATCATAATGCGATAATAATGTTTGTCTGTCTCAGAAAATTTGAGACGATGAACAACGATTATAATCTATAGAGTTAGAGTTTGGAGTGCTGTAATACAGCTCCAAGTGTAAAACTCGGGCAAAAAATGATTCTTTGAATTTTAAATGTTTAAGACACCCGGACGATGTTAAAAATGATGTACTTTGAAATAGAAACTTATTTTTTTAATGTCAAGAATTGTAGGAACTTGTTTTTTAATTTTATAGAAAAACGATTTTAATAAATTCATTTAAAATTGCAACAATCAATCAAATGACATTTTAAAATGATTATTTTTGAAAAAAATTAAAACTATTTATTTTTATAGTTTATATTAATTTGTAAAAAGCTAAAATTATTATTATTATTATATTAAAAAGTGTCAAAAATTTAAAAAAATTAAAATTGTCTTCAAAATGCATCAATTGAGTTCAATTTTGTTGCCACCATTTTGGTTCAACGATTTACTGCAGAATTAAATCTTTTATTGGTGATGAGAATTTACGGGCAAATCTGCGATTTGAATATTTTTGCATGACCTGTCAGTGTGCATTGCAAATAGTTCGTCTCTCACTGGTGTACTACTCAGTAAAATTTGTCACCAATCCGACCTGGCTAGCATATGATCTGTTTGCCGCAATGCTCAATCAAAGCACCATTGTGGATCCGTTCATTTTGGTTTGCTATCTCCTGATGGCGCTGCTTGCACCACTCTATTACTATTTGGTCTATAATTCAATTGAGAATTACATCTGGAGGCTCTTGTACGACATTGTGGTTCGATGTGTTGATTTTTCAAAATCAAAAATCGATTTCGTTTAAATCATGATGAAATAATGAAGCAGCCCATTGCGGCTTTTAAGACAATTGTTAAAGACAATAATCGTGATCGAATTATAAGTAGAGCTGTCTTTGACTACTTTCCTTGTGTATCATTGAAGACAGGATTGCGCGTGCTGATTCTCTTGGCTTTCGCGAAACTGTTTTACTACTCATCTTTATCAGTTTGCGTATTAATTAACGCTTGTGAGTGGTCACTTAATTTGTTGTTTCAGCATTAGCATTAGTCAATGGTTTAATGTACATTGTACACTTACCCAGTGGTCATGTTCCATTTGCTCAATTGGGTTCACGGATTTCTGATATGGGCAGACCTGTTGGTGATTTTCATTATTGCCTGGCACACAGCGATGAATACACTTGTGACAATTACTAGTCACAGCTGTCTCTTCTATGTTTATTGTTTAAACTTTTCAAAATTGGATCACATTCTACAAAATATGAATTCGATAAACAGATCACAGATTCATAAATGTCATTATCAATTTGCTGTTATAGCGAGATTCAAAATATTCATACGTGAACATTCTCGAATTGTGCGTTACATTGAGCACTCGAGTGAGAATATGTGGTCGCGAGCTTCGTATGCGGTCTTTGTAGTTCACATTCCCATCAATGTCTACCTGACCACTTACATTAGTATCCGGCAGGTGTCCTCAGCGGAGACATGTCTCATGTGCACTCATAATTGTCCGTACTTTGTTGTTTGAAACTGTGCTGCTCCAGTGCATGTTACTTCCAAGTGCGGCTGTCTCAAGTGCAGCCAACTGCTCAGCGAAACAACTGTTTAGCATTCAAACAATTCTACAGCCACAACATTTGAATTCAAGGTTCAAGTGTCTGCTTATGGTGGAGAAACTTAATTGCTCGGAAAGAAAAATTGGTTTCACTTGGAGTGATTACTAAAAGACTTATTGTTGAGGTAACCATTTTGAAGAATTCATATCTTTAAGATTTTTTAAATTTTTAGATCATCATAATTTATCTTGGTTTCTACATTCACTCTATTCGATTTATTCTCAATATTGAAAAAATTTAACCAATGACAACTTTCCGTTGGCCGCTGTTTTCAAATGTTCACCAAATTAGCTCATAATATTAAAGCCACAGCAACACACTTTTGCACTTTTACGTCCATTTGATACTAATTTGAATGTCAGAATTGAACCAACCCAAAACTAGTATTTGTTTGTATAGATATTAGATAGATCCGCACACAAACACAACTGAAATAAATTTATTGACGTACTTTGACATATAATCTCAATTGAATTAGTTTCGATTGGAAGTGGCCGCTTACACACGACAGCAGTTAAACACTTAAGAAGTGCCCGCTTCTATAAGTGCTCTACAAGTTTGCTCAACACGCTGCCTAAAAGTTGGATTCAAACATGATTATTAAAAAATCACGAATTGCACTTTCATGTTTCTTTATAAAAACACAACTCACTATTTGTGATATTTTTTCTTTGACAAAGTGAATTCAAGCGCTATTCAGGTTCGATCGAAAGTGAGACCAAATAAGCAGTCTCTTTTTATTATAGTTTGATCAATTTGTAGGTTTCTTTCCTTTGCCCAGTTGGAATCAAATTTAGTCTCGTGGCTTAATTGAATTTCATTAATTCCATCGACTCACATATAACATATGCTGACAAGTGAACAATTACAATACTTATTTGGCATGTCTCGGTTTGTATCTGTCTTCGACTCGATCGCATTCATTGTCCTCGATGATGATCCTCGCACTATACCTCTGCTTCAGTCACCACAAACCTTTTCGATCTAGTAAATTGATCGAAAGTGGGCCTCAAACATTAGGAAGAGTTCGCTTTTATTAGTTCGACAATGAATGAAAATAAAATATCAAATGTCAGATTTCGTTGATCAAACTCAAAGTTTGTTAGCAAAGTTTAGTAATTTACTAGTAGGTAAACATATTGCAACACTCACAAGAGTCAGTAGCAATTCAGCTCGGCTGTATTGTTTACATTGGATTCTAGTTAATAGCAAATTTATTTATGAGACAAAATTGATGTCAGCTCATGTGACTGCACTTTTAAATTTTAAACTTATAAACTATAGTTACTGTTTTTTACTTGTCTTAACAAATTTTAACAAGCTTTGAGGCAAAGTTGCCATTAATAAGTTATTAACGATCTTTCTTCGACATTCATTCATTCGATAGAATGTACTAAAGAAAAGATTGTTTTGCTAAAACTTTGACAATTTCAAACTTTTCAACATCTCAAGCTCACGACCGACATAAATAAGACAAAAAAATAATTAAACTATTCAGAAACAATACAATGTAAAATGTAAACTAGTTGAAGTTAAGTTAGTTGTCGAGAGGCTGCAGCATGCACAGTCGTGCAAAAGGAGTGGGACCAATTTTAGCACTCAATTTGGCAAAGGTAAAATGACAAGTATTTTGATATATAAATTTTTATGTATTTCTAATTTCCACAGGCGGAAAGTCTTCAGGACAGTCGACTGTTGCACTCGTATGCGTTTCGCTTGTTTGTCAACTACCGGATCACCAGCAAATCGTTTCCCATTGTGAGATACAAAACAAGAGTTTAATTTTAGAATAATCAATCTATTTTCTCTACTTCATTAAGATCATTTCATACATTAGCACATTCTTCATGTCAATTGTCAAAACAAAAGCCTAATGTCACTTAATGTTCAAAATGTAACCACATATTACTTTGTTAGTTTATTCTATCTTAGATCGTACATGTACACACTTTCGGATTATAATAATTTCAATCGGCAAAAACATACAAAACTTATCTCTTATCTATTACCAATTAATAATCCAATTCTTTTCGGTCCGACTCCAGTTTAGACGGTTTATTTTTTTTGCTATGCAATCAAACATACGCCATACAACTACGTAGACAAATACTTGTATTTGATCATGTCAGAATTAGCTCAGTAAGGCACACAAAGTGGCGTGATATTGATCAGTGATGGAAATTTCCGAACATCCGGCATTTGCACTTGAGCACGCTGAACGAACTGATGTTAGCAACCGTCCTGGCACGTGAATCGCATTGAGTGTCTATTTTAATTCAATGCTAGAAAAAAAACTTTACTTCAATACCGTAAAAGTGCGTTTTAGTATCTTAGAATTTTAACGAGCTTTGGATGAGAAAATAAGTAATAAGTTTTGATAAGTATAACTTTTTTACCCACAATTTACTGACTTTTTACTTAAAAGGGAATTTATTTATCTCTGAATGACCTTGAACTTCAATAAAAATTATTTAATTATTTATTAATTGATTGTTTTCATCAAATAGTTTATAATTTGATCAAATTGGTAATGATGATAACGGAGCAAACAAATTTTTACAAAATTATTATTCATTCGGACACTTCAATTCAATTTGCCACATTAACATCCGCGCCAACAGACCAAACCGATAGACATGAGCAATCGAATGAAAACTCAAATCAAATTTTGAACATCAATCTGAAATCAAATCGAAACAACAGTCAAATTGTTCGACCGAACAGCGAAACATATTCACTGACTATATCTAATATTGCATCAGGACATTTGTCAATTCTACAAACAAGTGCAAACCAAACTCAACACCAACTGCAACGTCGATCCCAGTCCCAGAGTCGACATGATGCAAATGAAAGCTCAAATGAACAGCAATCGTCAGAGAGAAATAACCAAAACGAAGATTTTGTCCAACCACGTAACCAACGAACGACACTTCAGGATTTGCTTATGAGAATAGAACCCACTACTCCTCCACCTTTTCAGATTATCTATCAATAAGAAAAACTGCGTAGTCTATGCAATTTAATCAATTTAATTTGTTTTTCGTTTATTTCACAATCAAATAACATTTAGTTAGAAAATAATTTTCTATAGTCAACATATCGATTACTTAGTTAGTTACATTTTTATTTGGGATGTTTGATTCGAATATCTTTTAAATTTTATTTTATTTAATAAACACACGAAATGTATTAGTTTGATTAAATCTATCGACATAAATATCGAAAAGAATTCTGAAATGGAGAAGGTAAGGGTGAGCTTATACAGGTAGGTCCCTAATGAGACTGCTCATGAACTTTAAATTTTAAAATTGAAACAATCGAGTAAAGTCAAGGAGGAGATTAAAAAGATAAGAATAAACCATTCAATGTTTAAAGAGCCTAAAGTAGACCAAATTATCAAAGATGAGTGGAACTTGCACTGAGAACCATTTCGATCCATTCTATGTTCGATCGTTTTAATCGATGCAAACGTCTTTGTGTAAATACGGAACAGTTTCATGATTAGCATCAGATTAACAGCTTCAATTCAACGAACGTACAGCTCTCGTGACGGTGGCTTGTGGTCTGGCCCGATGACTAGATTCGGTATAATGAACTCCTGGCCAAACGAGTAAAAGGACAACACTGTGGGAATGAGCGATTGAAGGGCAGTCTCAAAGTTAAAATCTACTTACTGGTCTACTGGGAAAAAGCGGGATACTAATTTTTGCTTACTTTAAAACACAGAGGATTTATTTGGTTTTTTTTTGAAAAGTGAAACTGATTTTGCGTTATCCTAATGTATGCAATCATCGTTGGTACAATTAGCCAACATCTTCTTTACCGTACAATTTGGACTAGATTAGAAGGACAGAAGAATAAATTTTTGTTTGGCTGATTAGTAATCAGTGATTTCCGAGTTTGTGGTGCTAATTGATTCTGCGGGTTTGCTTCACAATTTGGGGTTTCAAACACCGTTTGAGTTTCTTAAGTTGAATCAAATAAATAACCGTGAATACACCAACCATTTCTGCAATGACCACAATGATTGCAAAAGTTGAATAGCCAAATTGAAAATAAAGATCCACACAAAGAATTAGAAATGGAATTTTAAGGTAAGTTTCCTGCACCACAAAGTAATTGAATACGAAAGTAGTCGCGATGAAGGATAATAAGGTAGTCACTTGAATCCAGATGAAGAGGTCACTTTCCTTGCTGACGTATCCCTGCACCACACTTTGTACGTCGTTATCGAATGCTGGTTGATGCTTCAATCGGAACTGAATTTTGTAAAAACAGAAACAAATTCTGAATATAAAAACAGTTTAATTAGCTAAAGTTTTTGTGACATTATCACCCGAACCTGCTCACAAAAAGCATTACTTGGATCACTTGAAGCAAAATGAATGACCCATTTTCGGGAGTGGTCGCGATAAAATATCTCTCAGGATATCGAATTCGGTGGCTGGACGAAATTCGCATTAATTTCGACATGTTTTTCGAGCTTGTGCAAGATTTAGATGTGTAGCGTGTGCTCAAACGGTAGCGAATGACTCAATCATTGACAGGGAAAGTTGTTTATAAGGCCCTAAAAGTTGAAAGTAGATAAACGTGTATTCGCCAAATTGGTTTCAATATAATTTTGCACATTTCTTACACAAATCGCAATTGGCGGAGACAAGATGCAAAGCAGCTTAATTCCGAATAAATGCATTTCGACTGTGTTTGGGCGTATCTTAAAATGCCCTTTTTGGCTACATTGCAAATTCTGACAAACGGAAGACGAAAATTTAAGATAAGAAATTAAAACACTGAGCAGGACAGTTTTGGCAAAATTGGTTACATTTCGGTCATTTGTGGTGAGTTTGCGCATGTCAAAGATAAGAAATTACGTTCTATTGTGAAATATGGTTATTACTTTATTACTCAAAGGTGAGTAGTTAAGCATTGACTCAAGGGCAAAGCATATGTCATTTCAGTCTACATGCGATTTGCTTGAAATGAGTATTTGTCTTGTGAGTGTAACGAACTGTTTTCCACTCAGCCTGTTCGTCAGTACAGTTTCGTGTGATAGCATTCACTTTGTTCGATGCCATCGCCCCTGCTGGTCTTTCTCTTCGTGACTTGGTCTGTTTTTTACTACTCGTCCTTTTCATCTCTCTTCCTCCGAATTGGTATCAACTATGGCCAACCTCGATTTATCCTTCATCATCAAGCTTTCAATTCTCAGCACATTGGCCTTTTTCGGTTTGGTGGCTTCCCAAAACTCAACCGAGCAAGAGTATCCTTATGAATCAGATTTAGTGAAGTCACTTCCAGGGTACACGGGAAACTACTCCGAGCGTGGTCACTACTCAGGTTATCTCGAAGCTGACAATCGAACCTTTCTCCATTACATGTTTTTCAAGTCCCAAACTGGCAACTGGAGTACTGATCCTGTGTTGATGTGGATCGCTGGAGGTCCTGGTGATTCCTCAGTGGCCCTTGGAGTATCTCAGTTTAGTTCAATATCCTTATCCGAAAACGGTTCTTTAAAACTCGAAGATGAATTTACAAACTACAGCATTCTTCATAAAGCAAACGCCCTCTTTATTGACAGTCCAGCTGGCGTTGGATTTTCGTATCAACTGGAGCCTCAAGACAAAGAAATAAACGATGTCCAAACAGCTGATTACAACAATGCGGCCATCAAGAATTTCTTCTTCAAATTTCCTCATCTTCAGAATAATTCTTTTTATATCACGGGTGGAAGTTACGCTTCTTACTACATTGCCCTCCTAGGGGCTCGATTAGTCAAAGACAAGTTTCTACCGAATTTCAAAGGTAAACTATTTTTGTATTATTTGACAATCTTAGTGATATGTTCGCTTTTATCCAAAGGTGTTCTCATCCAAAGTGCATCCTTTAACGGCTCTCAAGTGAACGCTGCAACACTTGAGTATGGTTATCAACTTGGCCTTATTGATCAGTCCCACTGGGCTCGCTATATTCAATCCTGTTGTCCTGCCACTTTTTGCTCGACACGAGAATGTTTCTTCGAAAGAAACTGCTTTTTTTCTGAACCCCCACCATTTTGTTGTCATGTCTTTAAAATATTATGGATGCGCAGTTTTTACAACATACACAACGCTGTAGACAACAGTGAAGGCAATTCCGAAGAGCAGATGATGCTTACAGAAAGTAATCGATTTTTTTGGTTTAACAAAAAATCAGTCAAAAGAGCTTTGAATATTAGAAACATTCCCATTACTATATGGCAAACTTATACTTACAAGGTTCCAGATGGCACTTACATCTCAGTGCTAAATGAGGTGCGATTACTCTTAGAAAACGGAATTCGAATGACGCTCTACTATGGCGACTCAGATCTTAGAACAAGTTATATCAATGCATTGTGGTGAGAATCTTTGATATCTTTTGAATATTCCTAAATCTCAATTTATTTTTATTCAATAGGCTATTTGATGATCTTGGAGATCAACTGAAAACTGTTCAACCGAACAGACCATGGATTTTCGAGGATGAAATGATTGGCTACCAACGACGACTCGTCTACACCAACCAGGCCAACACCTCAAAGACCGATGTGACCTTGTTTGTAGTTCGCAATGCTGGTCATGATGTTAAAGCGGATCAAACAGAACGATATTTCAAGATTGTTGACGACTTTTTTGCCGGTGTTTGATGTCTTCGATACACCTTTTTAATTTGAATTTTTAAAAAAATAAACGCGAATGGTTTTAGTTTCTTTTGTATTATTCAATATACATTAATTTATTAATTTATCAGAATAAAACAAAATTTTAGGTTTAATTAATTTAGAAATGCAATTCCATATCATAATAATTTTAAATAAATTGAAGCTTATCTGTGATTATCATGAATGTCCTTAACCTGAATCCTGGATCAGCTTAATTCGTGATAAATCCATTTCGACTGTGTTTGGGTATATCTTCTAAATGCACTTTTTAATCACATTTCTCCTCCGATTATAACAAATAAATGAGAAAATTAAAAATAAGAACTTAAAACTGAGCAGAACAGTTTCGGCATAATTAGTTACATTTTTGATGAGCTTGTGCATGTCAAAGATAAGAAATCACGTTCTATTGTGAAAAATGGTTTGTTACTCAAAGGTTAAGGCTTAACTGTTAAGCATTGACTCAATGTAAAGCATGTGTCATTTCAGTCTACACGTGACTTGTTTGAAATGAATGTTTGCTTTCTGAGTGTACCGAACCGTTTTCCATTCAGTCTAGACAGCTGTTCGTCAGTACAGTTTCGAGCTTCTGTACATGTCTGGTTGCTTTCACTTTGCTCTGTCGACATCGGGGTTTCTCTTCGTGACCTGGTCAGTTTTTTCGATTCGTTCTTTTCATATCTCTTCACCCGAATTGATTTCAAATATGGGCGACTTCGCTTTATCCTTTATCCTCAAACTTTTAATTCTCATCGCTATGGTCTTCTCCGGTTTGGTGGCATCACAAAACACTACCGAGCCACCGTTTACATATCAATCTGATTTAGTGAAGTCACTTCCCGGCTATACAGGAAACTACTCCAAGCATGGTCACTACTCTGGTTATCTCAAAGCTGACGATCGGACCTTTCTTCACTACTGGTTTTTTAAATCTCGAAAGGGCAACTGGAGAACTGATCCTGTGTTGGTGTGGATCAATGGTGGTCCGGGGGCTTCATCAGTTGGTAAGGGCGTATCCTGGTTTGGAGCATTTTTGTTGCACGAGGGCTCTTTAAAACACGATCATAAATACTCTGACTATGCCTGGGTCGGGAGAGCAAATGTTCTCTATTTCGACACACCACCCGGCGTTGGATTTTCGTATCAACTTGACCCGAAAGACAAATATATCAAAGACACTCAAACAACAGATTACAATCACGCAGCCATCAAGAATTTTTTTGATAAATTTCCGCATTTTCAGAATAATACTTTTTATCTCACCGGAGAAAGTTATGCTTCAATCTACATCTCTCTCCTGGGCGCTCGGTTGGTGCAGGAAAAGTTTCCTCCGAATTTCAAAGGTATACTAAGCTTGTATAAATTGAATATTTTATTGTTATATTTGTTTTTATTCATAGGTATCCTCTACACGAGTGCATTTTTTAGTGGAGCCACGATTAACGCTGCCACAGCTGAGCATGGTTACCAACTTGGCCTTTTTGATCAGACTCATTGGATTCGCTTTGTCGAATCCTGTTGTCCGGCTACTTTTTGTTCGGTACGAGAATGTTTCTTCAGAAAAATTGATCAAGGAAACTGTTATTTTCAAGACCGATCGCCTTGTTGCGATGCCTTCCGAATTTTAGAGGATCTCAGTGTACACAACAAGAAAAAGTTTGATCAAACTCCTAAAAAACGCATTCTAGGCGGCGCCCCAATTTATCCTCAAGATTGGCTCCGACAAGAATCGGTTATGAAGGCTTTGAATATTAATAGAAACTTTTCGACTCCTGAATGGACACCTTTTAATGGGACTGTTCTTGTTAGCAATTACAGGGCCCACTCTGTATTAGAAGAAGTAAAAACTCTATTAGAAAATGGAATTCGGATGGTGCTCTGTTATGGCGATAGTGATCTTAACACCAGTTATCTCAATGGATTGTGGTGAGAATTGTTGTTTTCATTTGAATAATTCCAAATCTCGGTTTATTTTTTGTATTCAATAGGCTATTGGATTACCTTGCAGATCAACTCACAACAGCTCAACCGCACACACCCTGGTTTGTCGATGGTCAAATGGCTGGCTACCAACGACAACTTGCCTACACCAATCGGGACAACACCACAAATACCAATGTGACCTTGGTTGTGGTTCGCCATGCTGGTCACGATGTCAAAGTGGATCAAACAAAACGATATTTCAAGATTGTTGACGACTTCTTTGCCGGTGTCTGATGTATTGATTATATTTTTAATTTGAATTTTAAATAAACACGTGAATGGTTTTAGTGGCTTTTGTATTATTCAATATCCATTTATTTATTTATTTATCAATATAAAACAAAATCTTAAGGTTTAGGGAAGCAATTTCATATAATTAATTATTTCCTAAATGAAGCTCATTTGTGGTCATCATGAATGTTCTTCATTGAGAGGACAATGTTGTCACTACTCCTGTGAGATTCTTGATACTTTCGATATGCGAAAAAGGCTCCAACTGCGGCCAACACAAAGAAGAGTGGAATCAAAATTCCTGCTGCTACTTTTCCTCCTAGAAAAAAATTGTATTAAGTATTTGTTGTTCTGCTTAGGATAATTCACTTACCAGAACTTTTGTCCTTTTCTCGAGTGATTGTTGGCATGTTGGTGACCGTGACAGGATTGCCATTAGTGTTACCTGTGTTGGCATTTGTTTGCGGAGGTTGAGTTGTTGTGGTGAGTGGTTGCACCATTGACTCCACACAATTGAGGTCAAAACTAATGTCATCCACTGCAATACGGGATAGATTCGTTCCAATGTGACCTCTGAATACAAACTGGAAAGGTTGTGTCGACTGAAACTGTGCGACTGCTTTGTTCCAACGTTGCTGTAGATCACCTTGAATGCTCATTGATAATGTACTTATTGGTTGAGCCTCTGGCTGAAGCTTGTTGGCATATTGAATGTAAATGTCAAGGTGAGTTTGAGATATGCTCGCGGGTTCACCGTTGATGAAGTAAAAGTAACGCATTCGGCAGTTCTGCTGGTTTTGAGATGTTAGCATGGGAGAGTAAAAATCGGCAGTGTTGGTCATTTTTGTTTGTTTGTTTAGTAGTTGTGGTGTTTCCAATACTAAGTAATGGCCATAACCATCGTGTCTTTTGGAAAAACAAATGGATAATTAACAAGAGGGTCCAAAGAAGAGCAAATATTACCTGGTGTTGTCCACAGTTGGCTCAAAAGCGTCATGGTTAAGTCGAGCTTGTTTCAGAATCCATGCAACATTGGCCCCATTTGAGCCTTGATTCAACATTACATCGGTCTTGATGCTACAACTTGCAAGCGAATACTCAAAATTGCATCTAACCCACTTTCGAACACATCCCATTTCGTCAGTTCCATCGCCACAGTCATTGACATAATCACAGACATCATCTTTGCTCACACAGAATCGATTTGTAGTGCACATTATTTGACTGTCCGAACATTTCTCGTTGGGTCCGAGTGGTTTGGGCACTGAACAGTTGATGAATTGTATGTTATCTATTGCAATGATTCCAGTTCGACCCGAATCTTGATAACCCACAATGTCCATCATGAACTGACTGAATCGTTCGCCAATGTGTGCATATGCTTTGCGCCATCCACCGTTCGATTGCTGTTGAGTGATGGTGTAGATGGTTGCCCAGTCAGCCAGATCTCTGCCAATACGAACTTGAAGTCTAAAGCTTGCGGCACTTTGAATGTAATAGTCAAATTGCATTACACACGACTTGAAGGCATTCTTCAGGTACATGCTCGGAGTTTGGTAGTTGAGTGCCGTCTCAGCATTCGACAATACTCCCCAAACTGGTGCACTCATCATCAAGTAGTGACCATTTGGATTGGCAGTGCCATCGAATGCTGGTGCATTCGCTTTTCGAGACTCTTTGGCATTGGTGAGCAGCCATTTCTGGTCAACCGTTGTCATGTTCATCCATCCACAGGTGCCCGACTCAAAGTCACAGTTGCCACAGTTGATTTCATCAAGTCCACTTGGACAGTCTTTGACAAAGTTGCATATTTTATCTCGTGTAAGTTGAACTCCATTCTCACAAAGCACACCACCCGTCTGGCATTGACCCTGCATGAGGACAATGTCATCAATAGCGATCAATCCTTTCGAGTTGACATTAATTTGCCCTTCGATGAGAAGCTGCACTTCATATGTGTTCACAAGAATATTCTGATCCAAAGTCACTGCCACACGGGTCCAATCAGGTTGTGCCAAATTGGACATTGAAGCTATTGGGGTGGTTCGATTAGCATCAGTCCAATATTGCCCAAACCGAACCAAATACAGTTTCAAACCAAGATCATTGCTGGTCATTCGAGTCCAGACAGTAAGACAATACTTTTGTGTTGGGTCAACGTTTCTAGGTCCCGAGATAACTTTCGAAAGCAACGGACTGGTTAAGGAGCCAGTTGAACGATATGCAGTGAGATAGAGATAACCACTGCCATAATTCTTGGTAGTGTGATCATATTTGGGTCCTGGCCAGCTCGGATCTTGCGGAGGAGCTTGGAATAGACCAAAGTTGTACTGACTGGTAGTTTTGTCGTTAAACGGAGAATAAGCACAAACTCGACCATCTTCAAAGTCACAATTGATCAAATCTTGACATCGATGACTCAACACTGTCAGGTCATCAAGTGCGACAAACGAAGTCTTATCTGGACGTTTCATCATCTCGAACACTACTTTGTGGTCATATAGAACACGTTTGTTGATTTCCATTATTGTCCAGGTAGTTTTGTCACTAAAAAACACAGGTAAAGACAACTTTGATGCAAACTGTAACTTACTATTGTGGTTGCCAGTACAATGTATTAAAGGAAACAGTGTCCGAATTTGCTGGAGCGATCTTCACCTTGAGCGAGACATTGCCATATATTTGATAAGCAAAACGAATGCAACTTGCAGTGGGGCCATCTCGTGACAAATCAGTCAATGAGAGTGAATCGATGTACGTGGTTGGCGCGAAATTCTTCTGATTCATAAACAGGAAATAATGTCCATTCTCAGTGTTGGTAGTGTGGTCCACGGATGGAGCCACAGATGTATGATCCGAAGAGTGTGCAAACAGCTGTCCAATTGGCATCTGAATTGGCTGAATGAATTCCAGCTCCAAGTCCTCGAATCCATTTGTGAATGTATAAACATAGTCGTGCTTGTGTTGACACTTGCCTGGCCGTATCATGATGTCGTCTAGTGCAAAGATGAAAAACTGACTCGAACCAGTCGCAAAACGAAATTGCACTTGAATAGCTATAAAGAGAATGATTTTATACAATGTAAATATAAATTCCATGAATGTACTCACACTTAGCGTTATAACTAGCACTGAAGGGAATGTCAGCCTTCAACAGATTCCATCTTCGTCTATTTTCAATGGCAGACGAGTATCTATTTACAGCCATAATGTTTGTGGGTAGAACTATGAATACGTCCAGTGTGAAGGGCACTTCTCCAGCTTCATAGTACCACACTGTAACACAGTGATCCTTGTCAAATGTCAAATTCTGTGTTGATGACAGCTTGAAGGACGTTTGTGCTACTCCAGTTGGCTGCTGTTGGAACATCAAATACTTTCCACTAGTGGACTGAATAGTGTGGTCCATCTTGGGTGCGTAATTGTTTTGTTCTTTGTTTGGATGTAAAAAGTGTTAAATATAAAATAGAAAACTTATAGATTCACTTACGATCACTAAATCGACCAACTTTCCAAGCCTTTTGATCGTAACTCCAATTGCACTGGCCATTGTCAAAGGTGCAGTCCAACACTTTCTCAGTTGGTGGCACTTGAGTAGTGGTTGTGGGCACCGTTTGTCCTCCACAGCCAAAAGGCACAATTTTGATGTCATCAATGCCAATGTCAGTTTGAATGTCTTGAATGTAGTTTCCCTCGATTTGAATTACGAATGCTGTTGGTAGATTGGTGAATTCGGTGGAGAACTGTTTCCATGCAAAGTTAGGACTTGCGTTAACCTGCACTGCAGTTGTCTTTTGTCGTGTAATATCCACAAGACGAACTGTGAGTGCAACTATCGAGCTGTTCGTTGCTTGTGCAAAGTACCACATACTGAAGCATATGACTTTGCTTTTTTGGCGCATCAAAGGACTTTTCAGTGCTGAGTAGGCATTGTTGCTCATTGCAAGGGGCATTATGATGTAATTGCCATTTGAGCTCATTGTGGTGTGGTCGTACTTGAGCAGGGAGCCTTTGATGAATCGTGAATTTGGTTGAATGCGCAACCATAAAACACGTTTTCCATTGGATGAAGTCTGTGCATTGCTCCAGCCACACATGTCTAAGGATTAAATTACACATTGAATCACAGACATAAAACTAAATGTGAACACTTACCCGCTTCAAAATCACAATTACCCTGCACCTGACAATATCTTTGAGTGAAACGAATGTCATCGACCAGCAACATTGTAGATGCAACAAAGATGTTGATACCATCAATTTCGACTGTACTAGCTCGGTAGGAAACAAAAGTCATACTAAACAGCGTCCATGTATTGAGCAGACCATCGTTGAATGTGCTCAAAATGGTAATGTTTTGTGTGAAGACATTTGCACCATTTTTTATTTTCACAGACAACATCGAAGAGCTATCCAGCATTTGTTTATCAGCAAATTCTGTGGTCATGTAATAGTAGAACTGTAGACAAAACTGTTGACGATCGATGGTTTGAGTGTTGTTGTAGATTGGCATTGTGGACATGGCCTTTGTCATGCCCACCGATTGGCTTTGCACACTGTCCTGCATGAAGTGGCCATTGATTGTACCCGTTGTGTGGTCAATATATTTGGCTGTATTCAGTTGCCAACCATTACTTTGCAACTTCCAATCGCATGTGTTCACTTCAAAATCACAGAACTCAGCGCTCACCACTGGACAGCTGCCATCGGACAGTGCAATATCATCGAGACCGATGATTGTGGTTGTGTCCACATTTGCCACAAACACCAAGTAAAAGTCATTTGACTGTGCACCGATTTCTACATATCGTTGATTCCAATTTCGACTTTGCGGTGTGTTGGTAAACCAGAGCTGTTGATAGTCTGGATCGGTTTCTGGATTGGTTTGAGCTTTGCCCGATTTTGATGCATACAAAGCCATTTTTGAATCGAGATAAATTCCCAGGAAATAATACCAAAATGTGAAACAGTAGGTTTTGCCTGCTTTTAGAGGTAGCACAGTGACCAAATAGTCAGTATCATATCCCAGACTTGCTTGTGTAGTCAACCACGTGCCATGATTCAGAGAAAGTGGCTTCGTCAGACTAGTGTGATCGTTGCCTGGTTCCATGCGTGGATTGTTAATTCGTATCCAATTACTTCGTTGAGTAATTCCAATTACCCGCCAGCCACACATGTCTTGTTCAAAATCACAGCTCACTGATGCACCAGGAGTTCCGGGACTAACGGTAGGAGGCGCCAAGGCGGGATTACAGTCAACCATCTTAATGTTATCCAGAGCTATATCTTCGTATCTTGAGCCAATTCGGTTAGTGGAATAACCAGCAAATTCTAGTCTGAAACCCGCAATTTCACTACCAACGTCCACTCGATACGATTGCCATTGGGAAGCGGTTCGCAAGTTATTCAAGACATTAACCCTTCCATTGGTATTTCTTCGCACATTGAGAGTGGCGCCTTTGGAGGACATGAAGGAAAATTGAATTTTGCATGATTGTGCTGATATGGCGTTGATTTGAGGTCCTCGTAAAATTGCATATGCTATGAAAAAATTATATTGATTGCATACTACAAAAACAAATTAATTTCAGCACTTACATATCATCGAGGAAGAAAAGCTGTCAGAACTAATTGTTAGATAACCTCCGGTGCCTTTTCCATCTGCATCGAATTTGGGCAATGTGGCAGGTGAACTCGAAGCCGGTTTCAATAGAAACCATCTCTTGACAAAACTAGGCACACTTGACCAGCCACAACGTCCATTCTCAAAGTTACAATCACCACAGTTCTGTTCATCCGTACCGTCCTTACAGTCCGCCACAAAGTCACAGAATTGGTTTGCTCGAAGACAAACTTTTTTGGCTTGTGAATCGAGACATGAAATGGTTGGGCAATTGTCCGGTGGTGGAGTTGATATGGTACTGTTGATTGGAGGGGTAACTGGACCGTTGGTAAAGATGCACTGAGGACTGAAGCTAATGTCATCAACGGCAATGTACGGATCTACAAAGGTACCACTGGTTGCATTCAAAGTGGCAGTGAATATCACTCGAAACACTCCATCTGAATAACCACTCAATTGACGATTATACATAAGCCATTTATCATCGTAATCACTAATCTCATTGATTTTATATCTTTTGCCTGTGGTCATATTTTCGAGAATAGCTAAAAATGTGCTATGCCCAGTATTCTTGAACACGAAATAGCGTATGGCACAGTTTGCATTAGCTTTGAATGGAGGACTGTCAATTTCTGCAATAACAGTTCGATTCGCCCCATAATAACGAGCGGTCGCGTAAAGATATGAACCAACAACATGAGCAGAAGTGTGATCATAAGTTGGACCCAATCTCAAATCTCCAAAATTTGCATTGGTCACAGACCATCCTTTGAAAATGCTCGCTCCCCACAGTCCGCGACCATTTTCAAAGCTTGTCATATGACTTTGGTCGCAGTTACGTTCGTCAGAGCCATCGTCGCAATCGTCTTCAAAATCACATAAATCGTTCAAATCAACACACGCATTGTTGTCACACTTAAATTGAGTTTGGCGACAAGTTGGCATTGTTGAGGGTTTTACTGGTTCACAATTACTCATGCTAATGAAGTCAATTACATGATACTTCTGTGGTGTCAAATCGCTGTTGGACGCACTGAACACAATTCTGAACGGATGTTTGATTCTATCTAACTTCAATGTCACTCTCTCCCATCTTAATCTCGCGAGTGGTTCAAAAGAACTCTGCCAAATTTTGGTTCTTCTGTTCAAATCAGTAAATTCCACCGAAACTGTCATGTCTGAACTGGTCTGATTGTTGGTGACTTCATTTGAGGAGTAATAGTAGTAAAATGTAAGTTTACAAGCTATTTAAAAAATATTAAATAATTATTTTACACATTTTTATCCGACATACTAAGATAAGTTTGATGAATGATAGGAGAAGCCATGCTCGATCTGCCCGAATTTCCACTGGCCATCATGAACAATGCATTTCCGTGAAAACCGTTTCGTGGTCCAATCGTTTGGACTGCATCTCTAAATCTAAAAGCAAAATTTCCAAAAACTACAATTTTCATTAATACTTAGCTTCATTGTACAAAGCTTAAATCACTTACCACTTTCAATAGTGTATCGACACATGTTATGATTTTCAAATTGACATATTCCACAGTACTTTTCATCGTCCCCATTGGGACAATCCTGAACCCAATCACAGGCTTTGGCACTGGGAATTCGCTTTCCAGTTGTGCACACGAAGTAAGCACCGTTCTGTGTAGGGTCAGTCGTTGGAACGATCCCTGTTACTGGACTACCGGTTGGTTTTACAGTAGTTGGCAAAATGTTCGAAGGATAATTGCACTTTGGTTTGATTGTAATGTCGTCCAGCGCAATGAAGGTGTTCAAGTCTTGCAGTGTACCAACAATGTAGAAATAAATATCCACAGAATCGTTCCTTTGGGGCGTAGCAAGAATTTCAAACATTTCCCAATTTTTGGTAGTTCGATGAATATCCCAAATTTTAAAGCCTAATTTATCATTAAACGACTCGCCCTGATACAGTTCCAGCACACTTTGAGCACTCGACTTGTAGACAGCAAAACTGAAACAAATCTGCCCACCATGTTCGGCAAGTGAATATCTTTCAGTGACCATAATACCTCTGTCCTTTGAGTTGACACTGGTCAATAAAAGATACTTTCCCGAGATACTTCGATATGTGTTGTCAAATGTAACAAAGTTTGACGACTGCAGTGGTGTAAAGACATGCCAAGTTAGTGTTACAAAGTCGGCCAAGTATCGGGTTGTTATCGAGGTAAAGTTTGCATTATTGATTAAACGAGTTTTGACAAAAGTCGCAAGTGCATTTCCAGTGATGAGAACAGTTTCCAAGGAGCAAACATCTCCGTTCTAACAGTAATATAGAATTATATAGAGCATTGAAACACTTAAACCACAAATTTACCTCAAAATCACAGTTATGTGGGTTATTGCAGCTTGTCGAATCGAGAAAAATGTCATCCACCAGCACTTTACCATCAGCATCGCCCACAACTTCAATACCCATCCAAATGTTTATCGAAGAGTAGCGTGGCAATGGTGTCCTGTGAGTAAACCACATTCCAACTGTACTTCCAGCTGTTTGCCATCTTGTCGGTTTTTCACTAGCACCAGTGTTTGGATCAAACACTGGACCACTTGGTCCAACTTCATAAAACAAAGTTGTATTCGGCAGAACATTGTCCAAGTAGTACGAAAATCGCAGACAACGCAGTGTTGAGCCATCAATTCGCCTTGACTCGATCATAAATCTTCGTCTCACTGGACTCTTTTGCAAGTCTCGGAACGCCATTCCATAGTAGTGTCCATCGCGACTGTGTGTTGTGTGATCGTAGATAGCGATCGAGGCAGGCAGAACTTTCCACATTCCAAGTGCATTGAACACTGGCTCAAAGATACAGGTTGTGCCCAGTTCAAAGTCACAGTGTCGTTCTTTGTCCGTTGTTGGACATGCTCCAGGGCTAACATTAATATCGTCGATTGCCAAAACGCCTTGTTTGACACTAGAGCTAAAGGTGAATTTGTCGTAAGTTGAATTGGGCGAGACAGCAAACAGAGCTTTTCTCCACTTGATTTCATTTGCGGCATTTACACGGAAAATTGGAAGTGGCTTTGACTGAAAATCCATGCTCAACACAAATTTCGAAGTGCCATAAGCATAGAAATAGTAATAGAATCCGAAGCATATTTGTTGGTTTGGAAATGGAATGTCCGCTTGAAGTGATCCAGAAGTTGGGAGGAAAACCTTATTGCCATATGTGAACGCAAAATGGCCAATTCTAGAGTTTCTCGTATGGTCAACTGGCGGCAGATACATGTTGGGAATTTTTGAGTCGCGAGGCGTTCCTAATTGGAAAGTTCCACTTGGAGAGTGCCAATTGCAAAGATTATTTTGCTCAAAGTCACATGCGAGACTCTTGGATGGACTAACTGTGGGCAAAGTTGATGTTATGGTAGGCGCATTATTGGGACTATGGCCACAAACGAACAAATTGGTAGTATAATAAAATGAACGCACGCCAATGTAAGGGCCTGGATTGATTGATTTGACATACAACGACAATCTATATGGCAAATTGTTGGCTGGGTTTGAAACATACAACGGAAGAGTTTGCCAGAAACTGGACAGTTTGGTAGCGTTGTAATTCCACACCACAGTTCGTATCCCATTAATATCAATTTGAACCAATTGGAATGTGTCAGAATTGAGTGAAAATGATTTGACATGATAATTCATACTGACACAAGCACCTCCCAGAGCTGGTGAATCAACAAATTCACTCATCAGTTCCATGCTTGCTTGTCCAAGTCCACTTGAGGTGAAATCAGTGTACAGCACATCAGAACCGGACATTACATTTTGATCAGTGAGTCGAGTTGGATCTCGAACGCGACCATGTCCAATTGCCCACAATAGATTGCTCTTTGTGGTCTCTGCCTTCCAGCCACAGAAACCATCGGAGAATAAACAATTAATTGGAGGATTGCACGCGAAGGGAGTCAAGCCAACATCGTCAAGCATGAGTGTGCTTGTTGTATCTGAAAGATTCTCATTTGTTAAACATTTCAATCAATAATAATTCGATTACTATACCTGTATTTTTAGCTTCAAACACAAGATTGACCTGATCGGTAATTTGGAGACTGTTCTGCACTCGAACCCATTCATCAGTGACGTGGGTGCTATTGTTTTGCCATATTAGATCGTACACCTTGGTGTTTAGGTGATATTTGTAAAGTTTCAGATTTACTCCCGAACCCGAGCGCGCAAACCAAAATGTGAAACATTGTGATTGTAGAGAAGCCATTGGTGGACTCTTGAAATGTGCAACTGATGTTGCTTGGCTTGCAAAATTGGAGAGTAATGCCACATTGCCGTATGGAGATCGAGAAGTGTGGTCATTCTTAAGTTTTCCAGTATTAATGTTGGCTGATTTCAAATTGAAGATGTAATTGCTTGGTGTACCGTCGCTAGTCCAGCCACAAGTGCCCAATTCAAAGTTGCACACCCGAGTAGGACATTCACGATTGCGCAATAGAAAATTGCTCACTGCAATAAAGCCTCGTTGTCCAATTGTGTGTACTTTAATCTACAATTACAATTTATATGATTAAATAATCAGTTAAACCTTGGCTTACCTTATAAGTCCCTGGTTGGTCAATCTGCACTTCCCCATTTGACCACTCATCGGCATTTGTCTCCGAGGTTGACCAGATAAGTTTTTGGTCTTTTGCTGCTGGACTGCTTTTGGTTGGATCAACCAGAAATATATTTATAAAATTTAGATGGTTCGAATCCACATAGAAATAATAATCAAATGAGAAGCATGCGACATTGCCCGGAAGTGTAAACTGGGGCGATGTCAAGTCGAATTGGGTAGGTGAATTAAAGTTAATTTGTAAAAAGTACAAATCTAATTAAAAAAACAATGTGTCAATAATAATTTGAAATCATAAGACAAAACACAATACTCGATGGATGAGGCACCGGAGTATCGATTTTAATCTTAGCGTACGAAGGTTTCTCCCATGTCCATTTGTTCACGTTTTCCCAACTACACGTTTTGGTTGTAAATAGACAACCCAAATGGCCTAAAAACAAATAAAACAATAAAATGATATACATTAAAATTTGAAGCTATTACTTATTAGAATCCGTGGAGCGATAGTTTGAAGTGGTGAGAGGAATGGCGAAATGGCCACTCGAATTGTTGAACGAAATACTGGTGGACCCGGTGTAAGCACTGCTGGCTTGACTGTAGCATTCGATTGCAAGGGAAATGAAATAATAAAAGTTAGCAACAAGACACCAACTTGCACTAAAGTTGGTGTCGAGTTCGAAAAATGACCCATTTTGAAGCAATTTGTGGGACAAGTTTACTTCACGACGATTTCAAACGCGCAAAACACAAATAAATATACAAGTTGACTGTAAACAATTTAGGAAGCAAAGTGTGACAAGAGAATAAAGCAACAAACCCAAAACCGATGATATTAATAGTGTCCTGTTATTTATCTCAATTAGAAAATGCAAAGAGTTTAATCAGCATTTGTAATTAATTGGACATAACTCCTCTTATTAATTATTGCTCATAACTATTTGGGTGTTTTTAAAAATATTCATTTTAATTTATTTTTCAATCATTTTTATTTTGGGTATAACATGGAACTGAATGAGTGTTACACAATAATTGAATTATGGCCATGAAATATCGATTTGGTCATTTTATTCTCAAATAAAATCAGAATTTTCAAAATGCACCTAAATCGTCTTTTATGGTTTAAAACGATGACAATTTATCACCATTTTAATTGCAATGTTAACACCTTTCTAGTATTTTCCTTTTCGCATCACACATAGGCGTTTCATTTAGTTGTTGTTATTGTTAGCATATTAATCACAACAGGTTGAATCAAAACTAAAACGAATACAAATCATATATTCTCAAATGGAGTCCATGTGGAGTTTGTGACAACGCGGGAGATTTGAGTCGATTAGATCCCAGAACGAATCATCGGAAGATGATATACAACTATGGCCACATGTAGAGTTGCATATTTATTACAATATTATTTGCGGTGCAATAATTGTTCAGCATTTTAAGATAAAAGATGAATTCGAATAGAGTTCATATAAAAATAATATTAGAATAGAATTGCTCAACACGACTACTTCGGCTAAGATGATAAACTACAATTCTACTATTATTGTTTCTAGTCGGTTATTATTATTTTTGTTTAGTCAATTTGCACTCAATTTGTATCTGATTGTGAAAAAAATATTCCTACAAAGACATTAATCGAAAAAAATAAGACAGTTGGGAAAACTAATTTTCGTATATAAGTTCATTCAGCTCATCAGCTCGTTCATTTTGTGTAAGCACACTTTTTGATAATTAATCAGTGACATGACTCACTCACATTGTACATGTTAGTCTACAATGTGAGTGAGTCATGTCACATGACTCATGTGAGCCATCGTTTGTTTACATTTTTGCGAAATTTGCTTGTCTCTTTTGTATCTTACTTTTTGTGTTTGCTTACTTTGAGTTTGAATTTGTATTTGTTGTTGCCACTTCCATACCCTCGAACCCACCTTTGTTTAACCTCTCTTCTCTTCTTGATGATGAAAGATGTCTTCTCTTCAAAAGGATTCATCGCCAACTACTTTCAAAAAATTGTCCTGCAAAACTCACCTGGAAAATTGAAAATTTTTCAACAACAGATTTTATACAATCTCCGAAATTTGCATTTCCTGAAAATACTAAAGTCAAGTTTATGCTTGAATGTTCAACAAATATTGATAGAGAAGATAAGGCCGGAAAGTTTGTTGTGGTTAATTTATTATTCATCAATCCTGCTAACCCACATGAATGCATGAGTATTCATCCTTTGATTCTGTTTGAAAATGACTTTTGTGTTCGATATAAAATCGCAATTTTGGATACAAATGGCAAAATGTGCTTTTCTCAAGGTAAATTTTTCTAATTTGAAATGTTGATTTTAATTTTATAGCAATATTTGCATTACAGAAAGTCAAAACAAGTATACCAATCGTTATGACATTTTCCCCGGTGTCATTGCTGTTTATCAGATCAAACGCGATTTTTTGCTAAACCAAACGAATGGTTTGCTCATCAATGACAAACTTACTGTTTACTGTGAGGTAATATTTACATATTATGATGTATTTCAGGAAATTATCCTAATAAATCGAAATATTTTTGTTTCAGATTGATGACGTTTGTCTCAAGAGGGCTTTTATATTCTCACACAATCCTATATTGGATAACTTTGGATCACTACTCGAGAGTGGAAAATTCAGTGATGCAGTCTTGCTGGTTGATGGAAAATCTCTGCTTGTGCACAAGAATATTCTGACGGCTCGTTCGAATGTGTTTGCGGCAATGTTCGAGCACGATTTGGAGGAGAAGAAAACCAACCGGGTTGAAATTACTGATGTTGCGGTTGAGGTGTTTGAGCTGATGCTTGGCTATATCTACACCGGACAAATTCCCAGATTGAGTAAATATGCACTTGAATTATTTATTGCTGCAGACAAGGTAATGTTGGGTTCATATCTTAGAATCTACTAATATTTTAATCAATTTCAGTACTAACTCAATATATTAAGAAATGCATGCGAAAAACATTTGATGAAAAATTTGACATTGGAATCGGCGGCAAACATTCTTATAATTGCAGACATGCACCAAGCGAGTGACTTGAAATAAGCATGTACAGAATACATTACCGAAAATGTCAAACAAATTAAACTTACTCAAGGATGGAATGGCTTGCTCACCAAAGCTGACTTAATGGCGGAATTGATTTTGAAAATGGCCGATAAACAAGACATTCTCAATGAAAAGATGAAATCACTCGAATATGATATTAAATTACTAAAGATACTGTCATCGCCAAAGGTTAGTGCTTGTCGTAGCATTTCAAATATTTTATATTTTTTAATAGCTTGAGTTTAAATCCAACTCAACATGCAATGTGAATAAAACTGCGGAAGAAATTATTCGTAAAGATGAAGAGGGAAAGTTGGCCAAGAAATTGTTTGAAGACAACATGGAAACTCTAATTGAAAATAGCAAATTTAGTGATGCATTCTTGGTTGTCGGCAATGAGAAGGTTTCAATTGAATTAGCAGTTCATCGCAACATACTCAGTGCTAGATCGGAAGTGTTTGCAGACTTGTTCAAGACACAAGCTCGAGTGCAAGTAGACAACATTTCGGTTGAGGCCTGCATGGGGTTGCTTCGCTACATTTACACCGGACAAATTGTTTTGAGTGAAAATGAATTTGCTACTCATTTATTGGAAGTTTCTCATAAGGTATGATATTATATATTGGTTTACATGAACATAACTTTATTCTATTATTTTACAGTTCCAGTTGAATCATTTGAAATCGAAATGTGAACGATATTTAATTGCTACAATCGACCTTGATACGGTGGTGAACAAGTACCTATTGTCAGACATAACTGAGGCCAATTATCTCAAACAAAAGTGTTTTGACTTTATTTGTGAGAACGTTAAACAAGTCACTCAGACAGAAGGATGGAAAAAACTTAAACAGATTCGATCCGAATTTGCCGTACAACTGTTCGAACAAATTGCAGAGAAAAAGTGGTGAATAGATTTTAGTGTACTTTTAATCGTTCAATAATGCTAAGAAATGTTATGTAATTACTGACTTTCAGGAATGTTATTTTTTTATTTTAATAACAATAAATGGCCCTGTAGCGAAGAGAGACTCAAAGAGTGGTCGTTTCGAAATTGACTAATCGGTCCTAAAGTGAAATGAAACTTGATGCAGTTCATCGCGCGTCACTGTAAAACATCAGTTGCAATTTTGATCTGATCAAGTGTGATGAAATACTTGTTTTTCTGTTCATAATAGACAGTGCAAATTAAGCTTTGAACAGTGTCCGGACAGGACTGTGCAAAGCATCCGGACAGGACAGTACGATCAGTTCGAACTGAGTGATCTCTACAAACAAGCATTGATTGATCAGTCTCGAGGATGACCATTGGTAAACAGTAGAACATTTTCGCCCAATTTTAAAAGCAAATCTCGATAGACCATCAGGGCAACTATGAGAGCATTGATGAGAATATGGGTCACAAAAGTGAAAGTCATTATGTCCGAAGCCACCAATCGATTGCCATACATTGCAAATGCATCTGCAATTACAATGCATAAAAGTTTAATGTTCAAAGCGGTATGATTTTTAGTCTACGTTCGAGTTATTGGATCCGGTTTGGATTTAGATAAACTTTCAATATGAGCGTATTTATGCGCATAATAGTTTGATGACAAATTGCGTAACTTGACTTTTAAGCTATTTAAATTGCAAAGAAAGCATTCCATTCATACAAATGGCATTCCAGATGACTCGTCATCTGAGATGAGATATACAAGAAAGAGGCTGTCGATCGATCAGTCAATCTCCAAGACAATCGTCTGCTGCACAATTATACATTTCGCTTGTTTGGCAACTATCGAATCACTGCCAAATCGTTTCATATATTAGGTAAAACCGAAATAAGAACTTTAATTTTTAATGCCAAGTTTTATCAAATTTTCAGATAATATTATGCATTAGCATATTCTTTTTGTACAATAGCAAGGAGAAACGACAATTGTCATCAATGAGAGTCAAATGAAAGATTTACACCTGTATTCCAATTCAATCATGTGTGGCCTCCGTGTTAACAGGAAGGCTTGCATCAACAGACGTTAATAAGTTAACTTAATTATCATTAATATAAGGTCAAAAGTTAATTGATATAGCTTTGGAATACATATAAAAAATCGAAAATTATTTATATCAATAAAACACGATTCTACCAAGGCATTAAAATTGTGCCTCGAAAGTGAACATTTGTGTATGCCTAATTTTTACGAAGAAAATTAGCTATTTGAGATCCTATAATTATCGTTATTATTGTCATTATCGTCATAATAAGCTAATTAAAAATTTATAATTAAATTTAAATAATCAAATATTTTGTTTTATGAAAATAAATTCTAATTTCTCCTAACGGAAGCGTTCAAGTGCTAAATTTAATTAAATATTTTAATTAGAAAAATGAAGTTTGCTCTTCAACAAAAGTTCTAGTAGTGAATCTGATGAGTTCCAATTGAGTTTCAATCAAAAAATGTCGAGAGTATTCACGAAACTCGTTTCTCTTATTCGACTTAGTTTGTACGCCCTCAACGATCAGTTGGATGTAACTTGCTCCGATTTTTCTTACCCCTTGGAAGAAATTCGAAAATGTTATTTGTGGTCACTAGTTTTGTATGTCTTGACGGTTTTGTATGGCATCCTTGGCCTCGAATGTGAGTCTCGTCCATCATGTCACATCGAATGGACAGCATTGTCTTTAAGTCCGTACAACTTTTATCATCAAATGTTTCCACAAGCTGTTTGGCATCAGGTTAACATTTTGAATATTACAGTTGTTTCTTTTGGGATTGGCTGTTGGCTTGGATTTATGCTCATTTCGCCCATTGAGAAGCGATTCTTGATATCGGCTGATTCAGTTCATCAGGATGAACTGCAACAAATGCTTGCATTTCGCAAATGGCTAATCAAGTTGGCATTTGCAATGGAAATTGCTCACTTTGTGGTCTCGGACACTTTTTGCTACATTCATGTTCTGTTCATAAATTCCGTTTATAACATTAATTTGACATCCTTGCTATTTTGGATTTTGCTTGGGCCACTCCACATGTATTATTCTATTCATTGTAAGGAATTAACAATTAAGCAAATAGCATTAATTTTATTTTTTTAAAATTCTACTTAAGTTCTAACCATGACACCTTTCTATGTTGTTCTTGCAAGCAAATGCATCAATATTCAACAGAAAACATTGGCTAGAAAATTAGCAAAAATCAATTTCAAACTAATTAAAGCTCAAAACACCAGATTGGCTTTAAAGAATCGCCTTCGCCGATGTCTATGGCTCAAATACATTGGAATTAACATTCAAATTTGCAGTCTGTGCAAACACCTCCAAGATTATGCTCGATTCTGGTCGCCCTACTTGACGACACTATTTATTGCCTCAATTTCAATGCAATGTTACATCTTTTACATGTTTCTATTTGCCACTGAACTCTCACTAGCGTTGCGTCTAATACTTTTGTGTATTGCACTCGGAGTTGTGTTAGAAGAATTTATGCTCATTCATCAGTGCTCGAAAGTGGCGAAGAATTTCAAACAAATTGCATTGCAAAATCGAATCTTCTTTCATTCTTACAAATCGGGAGTTCGACCAATTTTGGTTCGAAATTTGGCAAAAGTGAGTTGAGTGGAATATTTTTTTATTTAGTTTCAAATGACATATTTTTTAAATCCATAGGCTGAAAATCTCCAGGACAGTCGACTGTTGCACAGTTATGCTTTTCGTTTGTTTGGCAACTACCGGATCACTAGCAAATCGTTTCACATTGTAAGGCCAAAATATTATTTTTAATTTTAATTCAAATTTTACTTTTCAGATAATATCATACATTAGTATGTTTTTTTTGTACATAACAAAAGATCATAATCAACCAGCAAATCAAAAATTAGAGTAAAATTAATAATCTGTTATTAAAATAGAATTCGTTTCTTAAACTTAAAAAATTATCAACATTTAGCAAACAAAATTAGCAGTTTTTATTTTTTAAATTTGTTGTATAATTATCATGTCAAAATGACAAAAACACTATCAATGAT